>CM076579.1:57877070-58237070 GCA_034641835.2 Pinus albicaulis | reverse complement strand
ATTAATACTATGATCTAATGGAGTAATTAAAAAAAATGATAAAATGGAAATTTTTCTCCTAAATTATTTTCCAAAATTACTAGAAATTCCTAAAAAAATATAATTCAATGTAATAAATAAAAACTTAGTTCTTCTTAATATTAACCCATTTCTTCTTAATCTTAACCCATTTTAAAAAGGTTGAGATTATTGAAATTTAAAAAAAAATGAGTTTAGGAGGGAAAAAAAAGAAACTCTATTTTGGTTGTTTAATATTTTCATTCATTGCCCATTCCAAGTACCAAGTCAAATTCTAAAGAATAATATTTTTAATTTTAACTAATAATGTTTTTCATTCTACTAATTTTCCTAAAATATCACTACAAATTCTAGAATCTATATATAATTATTATAGATTAGAAGAATTTTACAATAATATTCTCAAACATTTTGTTTTTCAGTAAGAAAAAAATGTTGTAGTATTACAGTTCATATTAAATAAAATACGAGTGATTACATCATAAGACATTACACCCAATTTTATTTGTATTAATTTACATCATACCAAAAATTTGTTTTAATTTAAAAATAAAATTTGTTTTTAAACTCATAGTATAAATATAGAATTTTAAAATTTTCCTATACTAAAACTAAATTCAAGTTTTAAAAAAAAACTGATATAATTTTCAAACATTTGTATCAGTTTTAAATTAATATTTTTTTTTTTTTATACTCATAATATGAATATAGAATTTTAAAATTTTCCCATACTACAACTAAATTCAAATTAAAAAAAAAAAATTGATATAATTTTCACATTGGTCAATAGTATCCTTAATAAATTTATTTGTCAATAACATCCTTAATCCTTAATAAATTTATGGGTGTAAACTCTCACGCCATCCAAAATATTAAACTCTCCTATGTATAACTATAACTGTCTAAATAGAACTTAATGTGAACGAAAACTAGTTGAATTAACGTCATCCAAAATATTCATCTCTCCCATTCCTAAGTGGAACTATCTAAACACGAATGAATGTTAAAGAAAAGTAGTTAAACTAATCCCTTGAATTAGAGTATAATAATATTTTGTTATACGTTATTTAAATTCTTAAATTTAAATTCTAGGAACTGGTAAAGTGATCAATGAGACAAATGATAATATATAATCAAAGTGTAGTAAATAAATAAAAAAATAATCTCCCTTGAAATATTAGTCATAACAGTGGCCAAAGTGGAAACACCCTCCATATATTTATATTTTTATACTCATTTTATTAGGTATTTTATTTTTATATATAATTCATTAAGAAGTGTCAAAATTTGTATTTAAAATATTTTTTTAATTATTTATATAAATTTAATTGAATATTATTAAATATTTTATTAATTATAATTTAGTTTTAATATAAGTTGTTTTTAGTGTTATTTTTGAAAGTTTGTAGATTTTTTTGGTCTAATTTCTCTAAAATCCACATGCGCTACATTCTCTAGTTTTGAACTTGAAACCTCTTAGGAGGAAAGACATGTTGCTAACCATTAGCTTCACTCAAGTTGTATAATTATTATTATCATCATCCAATTTTAAGGTCATGGCCAAACCAAACATTGATGTCTGAGTTCCCTTGTTTATGGAACAAGGGACCCACCTCCGCTTAGAAATTATGTAAACCATGAGATTTAGCTTATAAATCCCCTAGGGTCAAACCAACCCATTTAAAAACCCCTAGGGTCAAGCCAACACATATATAAAACAATTATTTTAAGAATTAATATAGATATGTTTTAAGCACTCATCTAACATGAGCCAAGAGGGATCAAATTTATTCTATGTAATTTTTCATTGTTTAAATTCTATTTTTGAGTGCTATAGAGGTTACAAAAGATGTGCATTGAAATGGTTTTTTTGGTTATTACTATATTTTCAAGTATAAGTGAATATTAATTTACATTAAAATATTTGATTCATAACCCATATTGGGAATTTTATTTTATAAAACTTTAAAATATATTATTTTAACATTTTTCTCATTATAGATATATATGAAGTTGATATCACCTGTTCACATATTTTTTGAAATATATAAGTTTTAAAAATTGTACTCACATAATTTTTTTTACTTCTAATTACTTTTCATGAAATTTTGTTAGGTCATATGGACAA
Source organism: Pinus albicaulis (assembly GCA_034641835.2). Classification (NCBI taxonomy): domain Eukaryota; kingdom Viridiplantae; phylum Streptophyta; class Pinopsida; order Pinales; family Pinaceae; genus Pinus; species Pinus albicaulis. The sequence goes on along the minus strand of CM076579.1, from coordinate 58,234,924 downwards.
CTAATTAAGCATGCATATCATATTTATTTTTGCTTTTTTATTATCGCTCACATTGTTTTTCTGTTTAGAGAATATTTTATTCATATTTTAGAAGGGGATGCTTATCAACTCCATGTTGAGCAGGGAAATAATTACACGTAGCCTAAAGAATGAGTCTCTCTCCATGTTGAGCAAGGACATACTTACACATAGCCTGAAGAATGAGTCTCTTGGCTCAATTCTACATAAAGAAAAAAAATTATTCTCTCATTTAACATATTTACAATTTAACCTCTTACTTACCAAAACAATTATATTATAAAATTATAATAACATGTCTTCAAATTATGCATTACATATGTTTAATTAGTTTGATTTTATATATTCTTTATTAAAAACTTAAGGGTTAAATTTGACGGCCATTTACCCATTTTTCCACTTTTAATACAGTTTATTCTGAAACAAACACGTCAAGGTCAACTTGCAAATAATTTTTTAAAATTTCAAAATGACAGGCATATATATATATGAAAATGTAATATTTGTACTTTAAAAAATAATACAATATTATTTAGTATAATACTTTATATTTTTTTAATACTTTTTTTTATTTTTGGAAAATGAAATTAAAAATATCTTTATGTGAAAACATTTTTATTTTGTCAATGTAAAATTAAATTAATAAAAAAAATGTTAAAATAAAAATAACTTCATGGTATTGACCCATGGTATATGACAACCCATTGTATTCACGTGGAGTATAGCATATCTAAAGGGGGAATTAAAACATCTTATATACATCTTAACTCTGAATCTAAGGAAAATCTCCTTTCACTCTAAAGAGGTTTGTATCTCAAGAAATTTGATCTCTCTAGGCTCTTGATAGCTCTAGATCACTAGATTTCCTCAAATGGAGACTTGGCTTAAACTCAGTAAGTTCGAGTACATTTTAATATATTTGAACAATTTATACAGGAAAATTCTGATAACTATAGCCTAGACATTTTTTTAACAAAATCTTCTTGTAATTTGCTCAGAATGTGGGTAGAAACATGAAGCTGGGTTACACTTTTGTGAGAATCGGGGTAAGAAAAAAATTTTCAACAATAGTTCGGCCGAACATTTTACAAAGTTAGGCCGAACTCTGTAATAGTTCGGTTGAACTTTCTTATAAGGTTCAGCTGAACTCGTGTTTCCGTTTAGATTGACAGCACACTAATGGCATGGGAAAATAGAATTTTTGTCGGAGATTGAAAAACCGGCAACAAAAGTTCGGCTGAACTGCTAAAAAGGTTCGGCCGAACTGTGAGTTTGGCCGAAATGTTTCTTTTAAAATAGTTTGGCCGAACTATTTTCTATAAATAAATCACCTGCAAATGTTTGTGGTTTACCGTTTTCATTTCGCACGCTTTCGTTGTTTGTTACTGTTTTCCCTCTGTTGCTCCTGCCAGTCGCCCTCGTGCTCCTTCTGTCCGCCCTGGTGCTCCTGCCGTCTGCGCTCGTCGACTACTGCGTTGGGTATGTTACGCTCAAAATTTTTTGTGCTCCGAGTTAAAAAAATGTATTAAAATTTTGTGTTGTGTATGAAAAATGTATTAAAATGTATTTTTGTGTTGTGTGCGTTGGGTATGTTACGCTCGAAATTTTTTTGTGCTCCGAGTTAAAAAAATGTATTAAAATTTTGTGTTGTGTATGAAAAATGTATTAAAATGTATTTTTGTGTTTTGTATTAAAATTTTGGTGCTATGTTAAAATTTTTCTAGAGCCACAATAGGTATAACTAAATATCCTTATAGGCTAAAATCAGTCCATTTATACAGAAATGAAGTGAGACAAAAATCAAAATTTTGAAACATGAACAAAACTCTTTTGTCACACATCAAGCTTGTGTCAAGCTGTACCAGTTCTCCTCTTTCGTTTGTACTGTTTTGTTCTTTGAGACAACTCTTGACTGGATTGTTTTCCATTGCCCAGAAACTCATAGTGATGGGGCTCAATTTCCCAAATTGCTACAAATGTTGCTTTGTTTGCAGCCTCCTTCTGACTGTCTGTTGGAGTTCCAGTGTAGGAAGCCCCATTAATCGCCACAATTGTTGTGACAAAGTTCATAAAGTGATACGTAGGAGGAAGAATGTTCAGCATTGAAGCAAGCTCAGCAAGGACACAATTAGGTCATTTTATCTCCTACTCAGCAAATAGATTAGGGAAGTTTACAAAACACTCTACCATGTTAAAAAAAAATCACTAAAATTATTAACATCCACCATATTTGAAATAAAAATCACTAAAATTATTAATAAACCTGATACAATCCTAAAAAATATAAGGGGAAAAATAGATGCCAAATATTTAAAAAAAAGCTTTTAAAAATGGTCTTGAGCATCTGGGTAGAAGTGATACTTACTTTAAACTTAAATCCCTTCCTTTGCAAATCTGCTATAGCTTCCTTAGCTGCAGCAGTCTGTGCTTCCTTCTTGCGGCTGAAACCAGTAGGGGATTCATATTTTTTTCCATTGATTGTCACACTGCACTTAAATTGTGGAAGATGGTCAGAGCCATCATTCATAATGTGGTAGACAGGCAATGAAAAATATTTCTTCTGTGCATAGTCTTGTAATCTGTTCTTAAACATTTGAGCAGGAGGCACCCTATCAAGAAATGAAATGACAAGACAAGACAAACCAAATAAGTGAAAGTTTGCCTGCTCTGACAAGAGGCCCTCTGCACTAAAAAACCTCACTACTGTTTCCCAAATTATTGCCTAATTTGTCTTCACTGCTGAACTTATATAGTTCCCTCCATGACCACCCTGGATATTAATGTTTTACTGGTTTTGACAATGTGTAACAAATCTGAAAACGCTCTAGTTAAGGCCTTAGTGGAGAGAGTATCAGATCTTTACCAACACAAAAGGATTCACATAGAACACACAAAAATTTGAGAAAACACATATATTTGAGCGTTTTTAAGGAAGAAAAGCATTATTATATGAATTAGTGGGGTAGAGAAATGACTCTCTAAATAACCATTACAACATATTTTATACATCATAATTAAATAGTAAATTACTCCATTGCCCTCATATGTATGCATGCAATGCAGAGTTAGTTAGAGTTCAGTTTATATTTGGAAAATTCTAATTTAGTGTATGTTTACTTGTTTTTATATTTAGTAAATTAAGTGTTTATGGTTGGATCATTGTGAGATATATATGAAAATAAAAGGACCAAAAAACAGAAACTCAATAATTATGTATGGAAAAAATTTTATGAATAGAAATTTGTTTTGTGTACATTTGTTCCATCCTCTCAGCCTTTACATCGATTATCATGCTAGCACTTTGTAACAATGCTTCTAGATGACTCTATGAGATCCACAATGTTTTGATGTGGTAGCATCTGAGATCTCAACTCTGTAAAATTTTTAAGTTGTGTCTTCTCTAAATTTTGTTAGCATGGTGTTGGCATAGTGTTGTATAAGAAGGAAGAAAAATGCTTATTTGAAATTTTGATAGTAGAGGTTTCAATACATTTAAAATATTAAAATGTATTTTTTTAATGAATAATATTAATTTATATAATGATTGGAGTAAAATTAAAATTATTTAAAAGTTTTTATATTATCATTCACAATAGTTCATTATAAACACATTTTATTGTTAATTTTATTTATAAATAATAAAATAATAATTATTCTGAAATTAAATATTTTTTTAATTATTATTTTGAAAAATTAAAAAATATTTGTTGTACTTTAAGAAGTAAGAGACTAGTCTGAATTTTTTACTATTTTGTTTTTGTGTTTAAAAAACACGAAGAGTTTTCATAGATCAAATGTGAGTATATGATAGATAATATAAGAGAATTTTTTTTTCATTTTCAACTCTTTGAGTGTGGCAAATGTATCAAATGCTTCCATCTCACATTATTTTGGGAACTGACCAATAGTCTTGAACTAATATTATTTTTAATATTATCAATATACTGCAAAATGATTTCTTACTTTATACCTAATCATCTAGCGAAAAACTAACATCAAGGATGCTACTTTATCTTAAAGTTTAGAAACCTTGGTAATCTTACTAGTCCCTAATATGCAAATTGTGATATTTTTGTACAAATATTTAGATTTCCAATGATTTTATATTAGTTGAGATAATATTTTTGGCCATTTTTAAGGTAAAATAATGGTTTACTATACAATTTTGGCAAATCATTTTAGAAAAAAAATGAAATTGGCTAATCTTTTTTTGGAAAAAGCATGGAAAATTAGCCCACCTACTAATATTAGCCCCTAAAATTTTGCCTGCTGTCATATCCTCTTGAGCCAAAGGTGGGGGATTTGGCTATAGTTAAAAGAAATTTTTTTGAACCTCTTGGCTTTGATGTGGTTTAAATTCCTTCTTATACATAAAATGCCTAGTCATAACCAAGTTTTCAATGGGCTAAAGGCTTGCTTCAATAGGAATATGTGAGAGGGAGTATTTTGAGAGGGAGGGAAACTTGTTCTACCTCTAGAAACTCTCTTTGGAGACTCCCAGCTACTCGCACTCTTGCCTGCAACATGCACTAACTAACTGGGTCGCATAGCACTACCACTAGGGAACTTGTTCTTGCCTCTTTTGTTGGAAATATTTGCCTCCCTTTTGATTGGAATGTTGGAAACCTGCTCTATCTTGAAACCCTTTATTGGAGTCTCTCTCTAGTTAGAACCGCACCTACACTCTACAACTAGCCAAAAAACAAATTTGAAATATTGACTAATTTTTTATATGATTGAAATTCAAAAACAGATGATTTTCTCCATGCTAGATGCAGTCCTACCTAATAAAATGTGTAGTACTGCTTTTGGGAAACTCGTTCTATCTCTAGAAACTCTCTTTGGAGACTACCAGCTACTCGCACTCTTGCCTGCAACATACACTGAATAATTGGGTTGCATAGCACTACCACTAGGGAACTTGTTCTTGCCTCTTTTGTTGGAAATATTTGCCTCCCTTCTTGACTGGAATGCTGGAAACCTTCTCTGTCCTCATTTAATACATGTACAATATGTTTGGTTCATGCCACTAAGCCAAGAATTTTAAATTCAACTGAATTTTAATATAACCAAATAAATCTTGCAAAAAAAGAATAAAACAATTTATGTTAGGGTTGTGGATTCAGGCATTGAAACAACACACCATGATATTTCAAATTTAAAAATAATGGTTTGAGTCCTAGGTAGCTTAGAATCCTATTTGTTTTCAAAATAAGGATGCACTCCCATTTGATTCTCATGATTAGGTTGTAATCATTAGGCTCTCTCTCAAGAGTGGACCTTCCCAAAATCTTGTGACGTCTTGTCACAAACAAAACCATAAAAGTGAAAAACACATCATGCAAGAAACATAGCTCACTGACATATCATTTTTCTCCTTCAAAGAAAAAAAAATCACATCATGTGAATATCTCCATGTACTCTTACATATTGGTGTACACAAAACCATCAACCAAACACAAGTCGACAAAACATGCCTCTTCAAACAACTGACTCTCAAGTCAAATAATAGCTCATGTACAAATTTCCATATTTGTTGCATTTAATTGTGTCAACATAGCTCTACTTTCAACATCTTGCTTCATGCAACATGCACCCTACTTTGAATTTTCAAAGAAATTCATGAAACAACAAAATACATTCAAGGCCTTAATTATATAAGAAATCTAACCATCTGTTAGCAAACCATTTCAATGGCGCTTGTTTTAGTTGCACTTCATCATCATGTGAATCATCCTGACCCTCATCGATTATGGAATCCTCTTTTCCATTCTTGTTGTTATCTCTTTCCGCCTTCTTCAAATGTTGTGGATGACTTGTTGGATACAAAGTCCAACACTTGTCTACAAGGTGACCTTTCTTATGGCAATGAGTAATAAACAATTGCATCTTATTTTCAACATCATTTTCCTTGTCCAATGGGCCTTTTATTTTTTGCCTCATTTATTTAGAAAGTTTCAATGTGCATGGATATCTTCTTCCAACATCTATAAACATTATGGTTATTCAAACCACAAAAGGAACATGTGCAAGTTCTTTTCTATATCTTATGTGAATATTTACCATGTTCATCATAATCAAAATCAATTTGATTAAAGGCAAATTTATACCTTGAACATTCACTGTTGTCACCTTCTTGAGGAGGTGAATTTCATGAGGTAGTGGCTCTCCTCTGAATACTAGCAATGAATATAATGACTAGATAGAGCTTTTAACATCCTCTTCTTTTACATTCTCATTAGCTGCATGTTTAGTAACATATTGTTGCAAAGTGGGTGTCAACATTTTCCATTCATCATGAACACAAACCTCACAAGCTTGAGGTATTGAACACGAAATAAAATTCCTTCTTGGAACAGCTTCATGTGCCTCCTTGGCTTTGGAGAATTCTCCATCATGTTTTCCATAACCAAGACCCATTAGGCCCTTCCTCAATGACATTTGGCTCAACTATGCCTTGTACTCAACTGGTTAGTTTTTTGTCTTCCTATATTCTGTATCAACCTCTTCTAGTGATTCTTGAAAGGTGGATAATTAAATCCTTCCTAAAAATTTGACCTCTAAAATGAGAAGACATACAAGGTCATTTTAAGTCATTCTTCTATCCAATTATAAAAACCAAGTGAATATTTCTACATATTGATTTCTGTCCCATAAACTGTACAATATATGTGGAGTTGCCTCGCCCTAAGCGAGATTTTTAACAAACATAATAATAGAGAAAAAATTAGTGACGTCACCAAAAGATGTAGCCTCTTCAAGGTATCATATCCTCTCATCAAGGTCAAGAATCTATTCACCAAAAATGTCCTATGGAAATGATGGTTTAAGAAACAAAACTAGAAAAAAACCTTTAGTGAGAACAACAAAATCTAAAACCTCTTCAAGGTCTTCAATTTTCTAGTAAAGTTAAATTACATGTCTTGATCAAGTCCAACAACAAAGAAACATTCAGTGACAACACCAAAATCTACAACTTCTTCAACATCTTCTAAACCATCTTCAAAGGCAATATTGTGTGCATCAAATTCCTCAGCAAGGTCATCAATGGAGTCATCAATGGTGCATCAAATTCATGCACCATACTTTGAATTTGTAAAGAAATTCATGAAACATCAAAATACATGCAAGGCCTTAATTGGATAAGAAATCTAACCATTTGTTAGCAAACCATTTCAATGGCACTTCTTTTAGCTGCACTTCATCATGTGAATCATCTTGACCCTCATCGATTATGGAATCCTCTTTTCCATTATTGTCGTTATCTCTTTCCACCTTCTTCAAATGTTGTGGATGACTTGTTGGATACAAAGTCCAACACTTGTCTACAAGGTGACATTTCTTATGGCAATGAGTAATAAACAATTTCATCTTATTTTCAACATCATTTTCCTTGTCCAATGGGCCTTTGACTTTTTTCCTCATTTATTTAGAAATTTTCAATGTGCATGGATATATTCTTCCAACATCTATAAACATTATGATTATTCAAACCACGAAAGGAACATGTGCAAGTTCTTTTTATATCTTATGTGAATATTTACCATGTTTATCATAATCAAAAGCAATTTGATTAAAGGAAAATTTATACCTTGAACATTCACCATTGTCGCCTTCTTGAGGAGGTGAATTTGATGAAGTAGTGGCTCTCCTCTGAATACTAGCAATGAATATAATGACTAGATAGAGCTTTCAACATCCTCTTCTTTTACACTCTCATTAGCTGCATGTTTATTAACATCTTCTTGCAAAGTGGGTTTCAAAATTTTCCATTCATCATGAACACAAACTTCACAAGCTTGAGGTAATGAACACGAAATAAAATTCCTTCTTGGAACAGCTTCATGTGCCTCCTTGGCTTTGGAGCATTTTCCATGTTTTCCATAACCAAGACCCAAATAATTAGGCCCTTCCTGAAGAACATTTGGCTCAACTATGCCTTGTACATGCTTGCCTTTAAAACCCTTTACTTTCATAGAACATTTTCATCAAAAATTTGGAACTTATTCCTATAGTGTGTCTCTCAAAAGCACATAAACATTCGTTTTCAGAGGAAATTGAAGACAGAAACCAATAGCTAATTCTTATAACTAACCTTGACTAAAATGAGCTAAATTGTACTTTGATGCCAACTTGATTTGAATATGGACAAAATAGTTTTGTTGGGCTATCTCCATCATTAGTTAAATAAAAACATGTTTAGGATCGTCTAAAGTTAGCCAATTGGGAAGGGGTTTATGTGTCAAGCTTTAAGTGTAGTTTGTGAGAAATTTATGAGTTAATTAGATTTTAAAAACTCAGGTTTACACATTTATAAAATGAAAAATTTTTATTTCTAGGAAAATATTTTCCTTCAATCCAAATTCCGATCATTGGACATGTAAGAGGAAGAAAGAGGGAATTCACTTTTCAAATTCTAGATCTTGTCTAAACCAAAATGAACTAGAAGTTTGGTTTTCAAATACATTCACCTATTTGGAAAAGTTCTAGCTACCAAAAGTCCTTATGCCAATCTACCTCCCAAGAAATCCATTTATTACATCATTGGTTAGTTTTTAGTCTTACTATATTCTTTATCAACCTCTTCTAGTGATTCTTGAAAGGTGGATACTTAAATCCTTCCTAAAAATTTGACCTCTAAAATGAGAAGATAGACAAGGTCATTTTAAGTCATTCTTCCATCCAATTATAAAAATCAAGTGAATATTTCTACATATTGATTTTTGTCCCATAAACTGTACAATATATGTGGAGTTGCCTCGCCCTAAGCGAGATGTTTAACAAACATAATAATAGAGAAACAATTAGTGACATCACCAAAAGATGTAGCCTCTTCAAGGTATCATATCCTCTCATTAAGGTCAAGAATCTATTCACCAAAAATGTCCTATGGAAATGATGGTTTAAGAAACAAAACTCTAGACAAAAACCTTCAATGAGAACAAAAAAATCTAAAACCTCTTCAAGGTCTTCAATCTGCTCGTAAAGTTAAATTGTGTCTTGATCAAGTCCAACAACAAAGAAACATTTGGTGACAACACCAAAATCTACAACTTCAACATCTTCTAAACCATCTTCAAAGTCAATATGTGTGCATCAAATTCCTTAGCAAGGTCATCAATGGACTCATAAAAACTACTATATATCAAACTTCAATGCCAAAAATAAGTCAAAAGAATTCAATTTCTCCTCCAAAACCTTCTTCTCTGAGCAAAGCTAGCATGATGTTGCATGATGTATCAAGACTGAGCAACCTTATTTGTGTAATTTTTTCTAGCATGGACCTTAATGCCATAGTCTTCTTTTGCCTAAAATGAATGCAAATTTCCTTGCAATTTGGCTTGCAACATTGATAATTCATGTTCATGGAACATGATTGTGTTGCAATTGTGATAACATCTGTTGTATGTAGAAGCTAATAAAAAATGATCGAAAATGACATTTTTTCTCTGTTTTTTTTTAATATTTAAGGAAAATTACACCAATTAGCTACCAACCTCATATGACCATCATGTCAAACTCATCTCAGGATATTGTCCAAGTAAGATCCACTTAAGCAAGCAATCTAGTATACATGACTCTAATTTCAATTAGCAGCAATGACAATTCTAAGCATTGTGCAAACATTGCTCCAGATCCTCAACGGGCATGTTTGATGACAACATGACTCCAATTTCAATTAGCAGCAATGAAAATTCTAAGTATGGTGCAAACATTGCTCTAGATCCTCAATGGGGTATTTTTGATGACAATAATTTGGGGAGTGAGAGAGGGAGATGGTAGGAGAAAAAATTCAAGGAATCCACAGGAAATTGAAAAATATATAACTAATAAGGTGGAAGACATTTTTAACCTAAGAGAGAAACCTGTTAGGAAATGGGTGAAGTTGGTATTACACACCCAATTGGATAACCTCGAGGAGAAAACATTTCTCCCACTTTATTTGTTGGCATAACCTAGTAAGTGTTATTCATTAGCATGTATTTTGTAAAGGCCTTGACCTAGTTCCCATTCAACTCCATCCACCAGGTTGTAGAGGATTCGAAGCCTAATTTCATGAAAAGTAAGTTGGGGATGATCACATTGACCTGCTTGATGACGTGTCTATGAAGATTAACTACGTTGAACCATTTTTTTGCGTAGGGAAAGAGACACATTCCCATGTCTGAGCATGAAAACGTTCTTTGATATTGTTAATGCCTCTAGTGTTTACTTCTACAAGTTCTATAGGCAAAGTCTGTAAAGGGCCAGGTAGCCTCTGGATCTCATATTTTATGAAAGGTGACATATCTAGTAAATGCCCCTATAGTCAATCTCTGGAATAGATCTAAATAGAAGTTCTTCATTTTAATATCCGTAAAACACAACAACTTTAAGGTAAAATATGTACATGTGTCATTTCTCCCACAAACTAAAGTGTATAAGTGGTAAATTTTATACCAAGTGTGCTCCTACCATGTAAAGTGCAATTTGGTGAACTTATCATTTTTATAATTTCTTTTTCGATTGAATTTAGTTTCACACATGATCAATTATTGCTTTGAAAGTTGTGTTCTACATAATTTGTGTACACTAAATTACAAATTGATTTTTTGAAATCTATTTTGTGTAAATATCGACCAATAGATATATATCATGGAAGATGAATGACAAAGATCAGTCGAATCCCATATGGAGGTTCAGGGATCAGGGGATGTTCACGGTATTTAAATATAAGAACTTAAATCTCCATACATGTGTGTACATATGGAATTGATTTTTTTATTAACTTTGTGAGTTAAATTAGTTGTTAATAAGTTTCATATTTTAATTTTTAGGAGGTAAGAGGAGAAAGGTTTCTTCTCCATCCATGGAGTGTGGCCAAGGTTCAACTGGTCGAGGTATGAGTGGTAGCAGGTTGTGGGAAGGGGGTGATATTTATTCCCCTTAAGGCCAATAAACAGTTGCTGGTTCTCAACAGGGTCATTGTGGGTCTGGCTCTCAATAGCGTCATTCTGGGTCTGGTTCTCAGCAGGGTCATGTTGGATAAGATGTTAACCAACAACATTAAGGTTGCCATCAATTTCAATATTTTTTCATTAAATTTGTACAAATTTTTTTACACGTGTTTTTTCTAATATACGAAATTTTATATATATTGATGCAGAGGCTGAAAATGTTCGAGCTAGTGGTCAAAATAGACACAGGGCAGCTCGCTACATTCAAGAAGAAGGTTTTCAACCTAGCACAACTTATTTGGCTGAGATTATTGATATACCATGGGAAACCAACATGGCGGAATGCACCTTACAAAGGTGTGAAAGCCTTCATGCAAAATTGCAAAGAGATCTCGTGGCTTTGTCTCTACCTACTGAGAGTCGACAAAGCCTTGAAATAGTTACACATTCATTGGGTGAAATGGTAAATGTGTACAGAAATCTTGGGCCAACGACCGATTCATTTGTAGAACTGATGAGAAAGAGAAAAGAAACAGTGATGGGTCCCGATAAATGGGAGGACATAAAACAAAAAGTTACAAGAGAAGTGGCCAAGTCAATGTTTAATTATAAGGAAGGGCCAAAAAGAAAAATGTTGAAGGTGCAGTATTTCAAGCACCCAGACAAAGCTCGTTATTTGTATGATCGGCATCTTGCGGCCTTTGGAAGGCTTCCATGGAATGATGAGGTTCCTGTTTATTTTGCACAAATGTTTTATGCAGAATTTTTTTTGGGTATGAAACCCAACTACAATGACCTTCCTTCAGAATTTTTTGGCCCGGGGAAAGGTCGATTATATGACCGTAAGGGCGCTAAGCGAGATGTGGAGTTGCCTCGCCCTGAGCCACCATTGGTGAGTCGACCGTTTCGAGTCGAAACTCTTCGATCAGAGATGGATGCGACTTCTCAAATAAGTCGAGAAGCAAGGGATGTTATGATTGACAATGTTCATAGTGGATTGAGTGGAGTCGATCTTTGTTTAAATCGACAAAGAGCACGTGAAAATGCACGTGCCAATTTTGTTTATTGTACAGATGAGGAGATTTACAACATGAATGTTGAAGATCTCCGAACATATGCAATAAATTGTCGCAATGGTTTGCAAGACTTAATTTTTCATGAGGAAGAGGGCACCGGAACGGTATGTGTTAGTGACCTTAGGGTTTGAAATTATTTTTACATATACATGTGTACAATTTGTAATAAATACATGTGTATGTACATGTATACATTTATTTGTATGTGTGCATTAATCTAACAAAAATGTATGATTATATGTTAAAACACCATTTTCAGTTCTCAGGCATGATGCGTGACGAAAATGTTAATATCACGTTCGGGACCTCTGGTTCAAACGATGCAGATGGGTTTGACCATCATGATATGTTGGCAAATGTTAGTGTTTTTTAAGTGACTAAAATAAATAATTGTTGCCACACATGTACATGTATGTATATATATAATTTGATAAAATGTTTTAACAGGTACCGATTCCGTCTGATGTTTTTGGGATGGCGGTACCCTCTTCTTCCTTGGGAGATATACCTTCTACTTCCTTGGGAGATGAGCCACAAGTATGGACAATTTTTCACAAGTTTAAAATTTATGTTTAAAAGTTATATATATATATATATATATATTCTACCTCAAAAAGTTCCATTAAAAATTGAGATATATATATATATATATATATAGAGAGAGAGAGAGAGAGAGAGAGAGAGAGAGAGAGATCTATATTTTGAGTTATTTAAATTTTTTTGAATTTAGGTTCCTATAGAAGATTTCTTTAATCCGCGGACTCTAGCGATGGAGATAGGAACATCCACAACATTTGAACAAGTTGTCTTTAGTTCCTTTTTTTAATATTATTGAAAATAAGTTTATATATGTACATGTGCATTTTCATTTGAAAGTTTTTAATATATATATATATATATATATATATATAACTGTACATGTATATTGTACAGTTTACCGCCGCAGATGTTACTATGGGGGCAGAACTTGTTCATCAAATGGAGAGGGAACCTCATGAGGTATTGCATGATTTTTTTGTTATATTTTGTTTTTTACATGAAGTTCTAGATATATATATTCTCATTCATTTTTAAAACATCAAATTTTAATGTTCAAGTACATGTGCATTGTGTATGTAGGTTTCCCATGATGGTTCACATGATACAGCGCGGATTCAGACCCTGATAGGAAAGATGCTAGATCCGTCTCTATTTGATGGACATGATTTGTATATTTGATTTCAAGATTTAGATTACCAGTTTTAAAATTTGTTAAACTTGATACAGTTTGATACTTGTGAGATCTAGAAATTTTAGACATATTTTATTACATTGTTAATATAATTTGTTTTATTTAATTTTTGGATGGTTTTAGTACTTTTGGCATGTGAATGTGAAGTAATGTTGTCATCTATAAATTAATGTTGTCATATGAACTAAATTTGGCATGTTATGTAATGACACATGTGTTATAATTTGTTTTGTTTTTAAAATTTAAGTTTTGGATGCTTGGAGTACATTTGGCATGTGAAGTAATGTTGTGATCTATATTTTTTTGTTAAATTAAAAGTTAAAATTTTTGGATGGTTTCAATCTACATTTGGCATGTGATATTTAATGTTAAATGTTTTTGTTGGATAGTTGAATTATAATTGGCATGGCATGTGAAGTTTTTAAAACTCAAGTTTTGGATGGTTTCAATCTACATTTTGCATGTGATATTTAATGAACTTTAAAAGTTTAATGTTTTAATGTTGCACAATATATAATCAAAAGGTTTTTAAAACTTAAAGTTTTGGATCGTTTCAATCTACATTTGCACATGTGGTACATATAATGTTAAATGTTTCTATTGGATCTAGTTGAACTATAATTGGCATGGCATGTGAAGTAACGATCTCTATATAATTTAAAGTTTTTTAAACTCAAGTTTTGAATGGTTTCAATCTAAATTTCGCATGTGATGTTTAATGTTTTAATGTTGCACGATATATTATCAAAAGTTTTTAAAATTTTAAAGTTTCGGATGGTTTCAATCTAGATTTGGCACATGTGGTATATAATGTTAAATGTTTCTATTGGATAGTTGTTCACTATAATTGGCATGGCATGTCAAGTAATGTTGCACAAATCCCTTTTGGATGGTTGAAGTACATTTCAAATTTTAAGATTGCTTTTGATCTCTACATGTAGTTTTGTTTGAATGAAAAATTTCCAATAGGAAGAACATAGATTTTCAATGCAACTAACCATGTATAAATTGAGCTCTAATTGAAAAAAGTGTTTTTCAATGCAACTAACTATGTATCAATTGAGCTCTAATTGAAAAAAGAGTTTTTCAATGCAACTAAGCATGATGCAAGAAGATCGAGAAACTTCTCGCAGATGTAGAGCAGGGAAACTAAACTTCAGATAGACTCTAAGACTTTCGAATTTTTCCGAATGCAAAATGATCTTACAAAGCTGGTATTTATAATATCCTTGCAGGTCATTCGGTGACAACTTTTACCGGAAACTTGAAACAAAGAGAATCTATCCTTGGCTAGGACATCATGTAAGATACCTGCCATAAATAGTAAAATTGTACTTAAAAGCTGAGATTCGGGCAAGTGGGGACAACCACTTGTTATCTCATCCCTTGGAGGCTAGGCCATATGGGGACTGAATCTGACCTTACAAAATAAAATGAAATAATTTACCATACGTTCGTTGATAATATTCCAGTAGCCCATTATGCTCGGGAGATAATACTTCATTTGGAATATACAAGAACAATTAATTTCATTCTAGAATATATATATATATAACATTTTTCATCAATGCACATGTATAGAAAAACTACTTTCAGTTGATACTAGAGCACGTGCTTGTACCCAAACAATTTGTAACATGTGCAAACCAAAAATAACATAAGCAGCTTAATTTTTAGTTGAGTACAGGAAGTTCTAAAACATATTTAATCCAGAGATAATAAATTGTTGGACAATTCACTTAAAAAAATTCTAATGGAATTCCATCCTCAATAATCCGTTCATGATCGAATTTTGACATTTTCCATCTCTTAATTTTTGAATTTTTCATTGATTGAACTTCTATCAACTTTATGCATGCTGCACACACCAAGTGACTATATTGACAACTTATGGAATTAGGTTCATAATCTTCAAAGTAAACAAAGTCTCCACTTTGATGAGTTTGTCTGAAAAAATAAACTTTCAGTATAATAGACCCTCTGTCATACTGAAATTCCTGATCATTATAGTTTTGTAATAATTTCATTTTTCGTTCAGTGCAACGCATCAAATAATACTTCACATTTTCATCGTTGTCAATAGGTGCAATTACAACAAAAAAATCTCCTGCAAAATAAAATAAATTTAACAAAATTATGCATATTTAAATTTATTTCTAGATCTTTAAATCATTAGAAAGTAATTCAAATCTTACCTTCTCTAACAAGATCAGAAACTCGATCACCATTGGATGATATTGTAGTTTCCTCTAATTGCATTTCTCCAAACATTGCAACAGACATTTTTCCTTTTATATTTAGCTTTATATGTTTCCAATCGTTCACATACATTTTGTTTTCACAAACGTCATTGGATTTTGTGTTGTCTATGCAAACATCACAAAAACAATAATATTTTCTTTTATCCAATGCAAACACATTTCTGGACGACTTTGTTTGAATTGAATGCAATTTTCAAGTCCCTTTTATTGTTTCAACGTCATTTCCAATTGATCTATCTACATCTTCAATTCCAATATGCCAGAAAAAACTTTATATGGAAAATTAGAAGAAGAATTTGTAAATATGATATCAAAATACAATCAAAGATAATCATTGCATGATAAATGTACAATGTTTAAAATTAGATTTTCAATACAAATTAAATTGAATGTACCTTCACACTTCTTTTGATGGGTTTTTCTCATGGCTTAGAGCAGCGATGCACCATTGAACAACTTCTTCAGCGTTCACAAGTAGGCTTGTAGAGTGGCTCATTTGATATCTTTGAAGTACTCGTTTTATGCATGCTCCTGCACCGTCATGTTCTCCTTTTCCATGGTCATTCTCAAAGAAATTCCAACAATGTTTAATGCAGGTTTTCTTATGAAGACAACACAACCAAAAGAATGATCATGCAGATTTGAATTGACCTGCACATCTGTCTAACCATATCCAATGTTCATTGAATGTTATTCCACGATTTTTCAATGAATCGTAAATTTTTCCAAAAAAATGTTGTACAAAACATGTATCATGTGTACGATCGTCACTGATATAAAAGTGATACTCTTTAATGATATGTCGATTTTCACTCGTGCTTTCTATATGATCGACATTTTGTTCAGCATGTCTATATAGAATATGGACGAGCATGGAGACTTGGTCAGAATGATAGTATTCACTCTGAATTTCTTTTTGTGCAACAAATGTGTAATTTTCTGCAAAATCAATCACTGACAAAATGGTCCCTAGTGGAAAAACTTCACGAGATTTTTTCAATTGCAAGTCTTGCCATCGAGCTCTATGGGAATGCTTGGTGTATTTGTAAATCTTTTGCCTCAAACTTTCTCAAAAATTCTATCAGAAAAATTTCGTCTTCTAGTAATTCAATTCTTTTAACACTATTTGCACCTGAATCGATGTACCGATATATTCATATCTCTTCCATTTCACTTTCATGTTGGACAATGATTGATCATTTATATCAATACGATATTTGTTTTGAAATTTAATGGAATAGATTTTATAAATCATAAAAGTATTCCAACTTTTTTCTAAATCATAAAAGAATTCCATATTTTCTAATTCATAAAAGCATTCCAGCTTTTCTAAATCCTAAAAGTATTCCAGTTTTTCTAAATCACAAAAGCAATCCATAAAGCCTCCATAAATCTGATTTTTCCTAAATCAGAAAAGCATTCCATAAATCCCTCATGCTTTTATTTTTAAAGGTAGATTTTCTTTTTTCTTATGAGAAAAATATCACTTATCCATACTTTTTCCAAATCTATTACTCATTATTTCTAAAACTCATAAAATATACCAACTTGGAAATATAATTTATTTCCATTGAAGAATATAAATGATTATAAATAAAATAATTAAGAAATAATTCTTCCAATATTCTTATAATCAACAATTACAAGAATATTCTTCATTTAATATCAATATAATAATTAATAATATTTAATTATTTAATAACCCTCATTTTATGAGAGTTTTTATGGTGGCTTATGCAAGGGATATTACAACCTTGAATCGATGTATCGATATATTCATATCTCTTCCATTTCACTTTCATGTTAGACAATGATTGATCATTTATATCAATACGATATTTGTTTTGAAATTTAGTCAAATTTACACAATCATCGCATTTTTTACCACCAACACATGTCTTTTTGTAAAATAGTTCATTGCTTTCTCTTTCACATAGAATTTGAGATATGAAATCACGGATAGTGGAAGGAGGAGGTGAATCTTTCCATAATGTTCTACCAAAATCAAGGAATGTGTCATAATATAACTCAAATTCCACATGATAACGGCAACAACAAGTGTCACGTACAGTGATAGGTTTTACATACCATGGTTTTTGTTGAACAAAAACACTGAGTGAAACATGAATTTGACGATTCTCTTCTTTGAACTTGTTGAATAACTATATCTGAGTGGTTTCCAAGAGATTTTTTTCATGTTCTTCGTACTGATTTCGTGCTATTCTTCTTTGCATCACATGCCTTGCAGTTGGTGAAACACACGAATTTTTCTTCCAATATTCATATATTATATTTTTAACATTTTCTCCAAGTCTATATTTGTATGGTTGCCTACAAATAGCTCTCCAACAAGTGAGTTCATCATTTACATTTATTTGCAACCGAAATTTTCGATGTTTGTGCAAATTTTTTCGCGAGGTCCCCAGTGCTCATGCCATAGATGTTACCAAATGATTCTTTTTAGTACTTGAGGAAACCATTGCCATCTGTATTCCTCTACGTACAATTGAAACATCTTTCTCTCTAGATCTCTTAATTGACTTTATAGCACTACTCATATTTTTTATCACATCTTCCTTCATTTTTTTATCTTTGGTTGATTTTCGAATACCCAATAGTGTCGTAGCTTCTTTTAATTTCCTTAATGATAGGAGACATTTCTACATTTGAGCCCGAACTGTCACCCGCTCATTTAAGAAATGCTTTTCAAAAATGCAGTTAACACGATATCGTATAACATGGTCAGATTTTTTATCTCCATATGTGTGAGTGTCAACATTTTCTAACATCTCATTATCGATAGTGATTTCATCTGTACATATTCGAAAAAATAGTACATATTCAATAAATCACTAAATTAATAAATATTAGGAAAATTTTAAATATATCAATAGATCATAATATTTACATTTACATACCTGCTTCAATTTCTGCTTGAGGTTGATTTTCTTCTTCAATATTTTGAGGAATATTTCTGTCTGTTTACATTAAACAAAATATTTTTCAAACTAGTTCATCAAATAAAAATTAAGCTTCACATTTTACATTAGGAAAATTTTAAATATATCAATAGATCATAATATTTACATTTACATACCTTCTTCAATTTCTGCTTGAGGTTGATTTTCTTCTTCAATATTTTAAGGAATATCTTTGTCTGTTTACATTAAACAATATATTTTTCAAACTAGTTCATCAAATAAAAATTAAGCTTCACATTTTACATTAATAAAATTTTAAAAATATATCAATAGATCATAATATCTACATTTACATACTTGCTTCAATTTCTGCTTGAGGTTGATTTTCTTCGTCAATATTTTGAGGAATATCTGTGTTTGTTTACATTAAACAAAATATTTTTCAAACTAGTTTATCAAATAAAAATTAAGCTTCACATTTTACATTAGGAAAATTTTAAATATATATCAATAGATCATAATATTTACATTTACATACCTACTTCAATTTCTAATTGAGGTTGATTTTCCTCTTCAATATTTGAGAGAGCTTCTAGCTTTCTTTTGCGAGATTGTCTCGTCTCTTCTCTACGTGCCTCGGGGTCTCTTTTTCGATCATATTTTCTCACACAAGTTCTTCAGTTTCCCATGATAATAGGGTACGAAGTTCAAAAAATTAGACAATAACTAAATTACAAAAAATATCACAAAAGATTTAATTTAAAAAAATTCAGTGTAAATTTTTTTGCAAAAAATACATACTCCAATCCAAAACACTTACTTTAAAAAATTCGAGAGAAAAATGTCTTATAGAAATGAAATGAAGCTCAAAATATTTACTTCAACTCAAAACACGTACATACCTCAAAGAAATTTCTTTTGAATGTACGTCCAAGAAATTTTTTAAATCACGTTGCCTCTAAGAAATGTCTTCCAAAAAAATTCTTTAAACCCAAAACAATTCTTTGTAAAATCAATTTGCTTCTAAGAAATGCTCTAAAACCCAAACTTTGAAGAAAATTTTTTGAACCCAAACCAAGATCTTTGTAAAATGAGATGAAGTGTGGGAAATGTGCGAAAATTGTGAATCATTTCGTGGCAATTTATATTGTCGCGAAATGTGTTTTAATAGGGGCTCTGCAAAACTTTCCGGCCGACGGAGAGTTATACAATAGTTCGCCCGATTTTTTTATCAAAAGTTCGGCCGAGCTATTAAGACGTTAGATTTAACGAGGCTTTGGCGGAAAACATAGTTTGGCCGAACTTGGATCAAAAGTTCGGCTGAACTCACGCGTCACCAATTACGCAAAAACCAGGCTCTGAATACGGTTCTGCAACTTTGGCTTGATTAAACTTCATGAAAGGTTGTTAATTAACTATCGGAACCAAGACAAGCATTTTCAGAATTGAATCTACTTTCAGGAAATATAACTTTTATGGAATTTCATAAACGTTTATAAATTTTAATTATTTTTCTAATAAAATGGGTGCAAACAATTTCTGAGGGTCATTGTGATTCAATGAAATCAAAATTTTGTATCTCCCAAAATACATTGTAAAAAAAATTGAAAAAATTATGGGGCATTACATTGGCCCGGCGTCTCTAATGGATAGCTTTTATATTTTTAGTTTATAACTTATATGTTAGGAAATTTCTTGCGAAGCGAAACATATCCAAAATACGCAGTTTTTCGTATTGGACCAGTTCAAAAAATTCTAGTAATTATGATATGCATCCATTGGCTTTGTAAATATGAAGAAAACAAAGTAGACTTTGTCTAGATTGTTGTAACACATTTTTTTTTTCCAAAAACACAAATTTTCAATGAATACAACATTGCGTCATAACATGATTTCTTATGAATCATTTGATTGTTAAGAAACACACACTCAAAGAAACGCTAAGTTGACATATCAAATCTGCATAAAAAAATTTCAAAAAATAAGTAATAGAAAGCTAACAAAATTTCTCAAAACTTTTATTTTTATTGCAAAATGAAATTCTACACTGAAAAATTGTTATAGTTTGCAGAAAGTTCAAGAATCGAAAAAAATGAATTTTTTTTCTCAAAAAATGACAAAAAGTGTAACCCAGCTTCACATTTTCACCTTCGGACTCCTCCATGGAATTTTCTCAGAATGTTTGATTTTCATGAAATATGTTCCCTCCTCCATGGAATTTTTTCAAGACGAGGCTCCTCCTTTAACTGAGCCTCATGAGTAGCAGACTCTTCTCTGGGAAATTTATTTAATGAAGCATTGGAAATTTATTTTTAGCAATGGCACATTATTTTTCAAGCTAATCTATTCAAAGTTTAAGTGCATTCACTTCAATATTTGCAGGTATACATTATGTTTTTTTTCTTTTAACTTAGATAAAACTGGTAAAAGAAAATACTAAAAGTGATATGAAGGGTTGTTTAAAAATGGGATCTTCTTAAAAAAATTCTATGATAGGTAGGAGGACCCATCAAATTTAACATGTGATGATGGTTATGAATATCCTGTTAATTAAAATGTAATGTGAATAAAACTAAAAGAAACTATTAAATTGCTATTGACTATTGTATGTCTTCAAATTATGAAATACATATACATTAATACAGTTAGTTAAATTAAAGAATTGGTAATATTTAATAAACATTGATTCATAATAAACATTAAAACACATAACTTATGATAAGCTAATATTATTAAAAAAATAATAATAAAAAAATAAATTATAATTTTATTTTATATTATTATTAATTGTAGAAGTATTAATATATATATTGGAAAATAAAACATATCACAAAAATTTTAATCATAAATATTTGAAAGAACAAAAAAAAAATTATTTAGCTTTTATGCAATTGATTATACCTCTTGCAAATAGGTGCTCAAATACCAATTTTATATTTGATAAACATAACTACATTTTATTACATGAAAAATATATACTTTATTTTCAACATATTATTAGTTTTTACCGAATATTTATATACATAATTCTAAAAAATATACCAATTTTATATTTGACAAACATAACTACATTTTATTACATGAAAAATATTTACTTTATTTTCAACATATGGTTAGTTTTTAAAAAATATTTATATACATATTTCTAAAAAATATATTTTTTTAATTTATAAATGAAGTAAAAGGTGATTAAAAATTTTAGTTATTTTTTTATGATATTAAATATTAAATATTAAAATAATAAACATATAACTATAATATTTCCAAAATAATGAGTACCATTCTTCAAAATTTAAAGCATATTCAATACTAAATGATGTGCTCTCTAAAAGGCCAGGTTGAATATTTAATCTGACATGGTTAACGCAATGAAATGTTTTATTTAAGATATTATAGTGGTTAAAAAAAAAATAAAAAATATTCATATTAGAGAAAAAAAATCAAACGCAACACTCTTTGAACAACTTGAGAGATTAGTTGTTTTTGCAACCAGTTGGAGTGGTCGGAAAAGGAAGAGCTGGTTGAAAGACATGGCTCATGATTGGAGCTATTTTTAACATAATTCAACCATACACAAACATTGTAATTAAACTGTTCGACCTGTAATACAAACAAATTTTAATGAAAATGTTGCACGTGTACAAAATTGAAGTATGAACGTTGGAGCGGTCAATTACTGAAATTTTACCTTTAGAAATTAAAAGATGCACAAAAACTCATTGTAAAAAGGCCAATCCTTAAGTTGAAACACAATTTTGAAATTTCAATTTCATCTAGTTTCCTGTCAAAATGTGCAGAAAAGCTCGTTGTAAGAAAAGCCTCAAGTTGAAATGCAATTTAAATTGAAATATGAACGTTGGAGCGGTCACCATAGAAGCAATTACTGAAACTTTACCGTTAGAAACCAAGAGATGCACAAAATCTCATTGTAAAAAGGCTGATCCTAAAGTTGAAATGCAATTTTGAAATTTGAATTTCATCAGAATATGCAGAAAAGCTCGTTCTAAAAGAAGCCTCAAGTTGAAATGCAATTTAAATTGAAATATGAACGTTGGCACGGTCACCATAGAAGCAATTACTGAAACGTTACTGTTAGAAACCAAGAGATGCACAAAATCTCATTGTAAAATGGCCGATCCTAAAGTTGAAATGCAATTTTGAAATTTGAATTTCATCAGAATATGCAGAAAAGCTCGTTCTAAAAGAAGCCTCAAGTTGAAATGCAATTTAAATTCTTTGTGGTTTCCTGCGCTCAAGGTGAAATCCAATTTAAATTTAAATGCATATATCTGAATTTGATCAGATATATGTCTCTCCACTTCTGTCCCACGCAGCTTCCTGCGCTCTTTGTTTATATGTGTATAATGGGAAGAATCTCGTTGTGTTTGGAAGCGGCAACGAGATTCCATGGTGGGTTAGGTTTGGTGGAGGGCACACGATAGTCCATTGAGGATTTTCTTTGGAATAAGGTGCCATTGGTGCACATGTTCCACCGCTTGAGAGGTAACATTGAGGAAGGATATTTATGGCAAGATAGAGTTCCAAGTTTTCGCCATTTTAGACCGTCGGCTGTATGGACAAAGCGTGAGCTGCAATCAATGCTATGAAGGTGCTACGAAGGTAAGGACAAGTTTCCTATGCTATTCTCTTTTTCTACATGCTTCACTGAATTTATTTTGAAATTGAAGGATATATTTGATTGATTTATTTGAAGTTGTAGGATACAGTTAAAGATTTTGGTGTTCAAATATTTCTTTATACACTTCGCTGATATTTTTTTTGAAATTGAGGGATATATTTCAATGAATTTCTTAAGTTGAAGGATATACTTGAATATTTCAGCGTTGAAATAGGTCTTTATAATTTTAGTGGTAAAGAGTTACAAGGATTTTTGAATTAAATTTATTAGATTAATTTCATATAACAAATTCCTGTTTGCAAAGATGTTTCTAATTAGAGTTAATAACACCATACTCAGATTTATGTTTGCATACTCCGCTTCCTACCTAGAAGATGCTTCTGTTTACATATGAATATGGGATCCCTAGCTAGGCTTTGCTTCTTTTTCATTGAATATGGGAACCCAGAATTTCTTGGCTTTTCTGTTTCATTCAATATGGGAAGCCAACATTTGTTGGCTTTTCTGTTTCATTGATTTGTCATTAGTTCCCTAAATGAGAAAGTTTATTAGGGGATATCTCAATTTTTGGGAATATCTCCGCCTGAAAATTTTGGCTAATTTGAAATATGATAGCTATTGTTTTTGTTTACTGCATAACAGATTTTATTATTTTTTTCTCTTTTGCAAACGATTCACTTCTACTCCGTTTTATTCTCCTTAATCATCATTTAAGCCAATCTTTTGTCACTGCAGCGTCAAGTTCTGGAAGGAAATTTAAAATTTAAGATGATCTCTGCAGTAGAAATATTGTCATCATGTCCAAATGTTTTCTCCACTTTTAAATTGCATGCAACATTAAAAGAAAAAAAACTATTTCAATGATTCTTATATTTGGTTCAGATGAACTTGGTTTCCCTTAAAAATCATAGAATCCAATGGTATGCTTCTATGCTAGAAGTTGATAATGGTTGGCTAACGGCTTTGCTGGAGGTTGTTTGCTAGAATTTAGTTCTTTACACTTTTCCCTGCCATGCCCATGCCCATGTCGTGCCTGTCTTTTCTATTCCCAGATTTGTTAGAGTAGATTCATGATAACCTCATGATGTTCCACCTATCTGAGCATATCTATTTTCATGGAGCATAACTCTGTGAAAACGCTGTCTGCATGTAACATATTTACTAACAGTTGTAGCCAACATGGAATAAATGAAAGCAATAAGAGACTGTCACGCGATCAATACTTTCAATTACGTTACGCTTACGCTTAAAGGAACAGTAGCACATAATTATATAGAAAAAACAAAACGATTGCAAATAATTGTTGAAATGAATGTCAAACGTAACATGGGTAGGATAGGATACTACATGCCCATCAATATGTTTTCCTCGATTCATATGAACATCGTTTTATATCACCCATAATGAAAAATATGTAGTGGTACTTCTTTACTCATCTAAGTTGTACTCCTCATTTTCTCTATCGTTTACGTGCTATATGAAGATGTTGTGATGCATTTTTGTTCTTTCTAAGTTTATATGCGGTTATGTATTATGGGTTTTACTTACAATAAATTTATCTTTTCTCTGTTTATTCCATATGAATTAATTTTTAAAAATGGTTATATTTAATTGTAACTGTGGTTTTTCTTCTTTTATCCATTCACATATTTTCCTTTTTATTATATATCTTTTACATAAATTATGGTCAATGTGTTCTTTCAATTTCGCTATTTAAAAAAATAACTATATATATATATATATATATATATATATATATATATATATATATATATATATATAATGTATTATACTTTTATTAGAGCAATTATTTTATGATTTTGAGTTTTATATATATTTAAAACTCAATATAAATAAGAGGAGAGAGAGAGTGTGTGAGAGAGAGGGAGAAAAGGAGAGGGAGAGAGAGAGGGAGTGGGAGGGAGGCAGGGGGGAGAGAGAGGCAGGGAGGGAGATAGAGGGAGGGAGGGAAGAAGAGGGAGGTAGATAGAGGTGTAGGGGGAGAGAGAGGGAGAGGGAGAGGGAGAGGGAGGGAAGGAGATAGAGGGAGCGAGTGAGATAGAGAGCGGGGGATAGGCTCAGGGAGAGGGAGAGATAGAGAGAGACAGAGAGACAGAGAGGGAGAGGGAGTGAGGTAGAGAGAGAGAGAGGGAGGGAGAGGGGGAGAGAGAGAGAGAGAGAGAGGGAGGGGGAGAGAGAGGGAGAGAGGGGGAGGGATAGAGGGAGAGAGAGAGACAGAGAGAGAGGGAGCGAGAGAGGGAGAAAGAGAGAGAGAGAGAGGCAGGGGAGAGGGAGAGAGAGGGGGGGGAGAGATAGAGAGAGAGAGAGAGAGAGAGGGAGATGGAGGGAGGGAGTGGGAGGGAAGGAGATATAGGGAGGTAAATAGAGGGAGCAGTAGAGAGAAGGAGAGTGAGGGAGGGAGATAGAGACAGAGAGAGAGAGATATGGAGAGGGAGGGAGGGAGAGAGAAGAAGGGAGAGAGAGAGAGAGAGGGACAGAGGAGGGGAATAGGGAGAGTGGGAGGGAGAGAGAGAAGGAGAGAGGGATAGAGGGAGGGAGATAGAGAGAGAGAAAGAGAGAGAGAGGGATAGGGAGAGAGGGAGAGAGAGAGTGGGAGGGAGATGGAGAGGGATAGGGGGAGAGAGAGAGATAGAGGGAGTGAGGGAGAGGGTGAGAGAGAGAGAGAGAGAAAGAGAGAGAGAGGAAGGGAGGTGGAGAGAGAGGGAGGCAGGGAGAGAGAGGGAGAGAGGGGGAGGGATAGAGAGAGAGAGAGATGAAGGGAACGAGGGTGGGTGGGTGAGGGAGCGAGGGTGAGAGGGAGGGTGGGTGGGTGGGTGAGTGGGGGAGCGAGAGAGAGGGAGGGAGGGTGGGAGAGGGAGCGAGAGAGAGAGGGAGGGGGGGCGGCGGAGCGAGAGAGAGAGGGAGGGAGGGATATAGAGGAAGGGATTGGGAGGGAGGCAGATGGAGAGAGAGAGAGAGAGAGAGATATATATATATATATATATATATATATATATATAGGGAGAGGGAGAGAGAGAAAGAGAGAGGGAGGGAGAGATACATGGGGGGTGAAAAGAGAGAGAGAGAGAGAGAGAGAGAGAGAGAGAGAGAGAGAGAGAGAGAGAGCAAGAGAGGGAGGGAGAGAGTGAGAGCGAGAGGAAGGGAGATAGAGGGAGGGAGGGAGAGAGAGGGAGATAGATGCAGGAGGGATCGGGGGGGAGGGAAAGAGAGATGGAGCAGGAGGGAGAGAGGGAGGGATTGGGAGGGACGGAAAGTGAGAGGGATAGAGAGAGAGAGATATAGATAGAGAGGGGGGGAGAGAGAGAGAGAGAGAGGAAGGGAGGGACAGAGAGGGGGAGAGGGAGGGAGATAAAGAGAGAGAAGGGGAGAGAGAGGGAGGGGGAGAGGGAGGGAGATAGAGAGAGGGAGACTGTGGGAGAGGGAGAGAGAGAGAGAGAGAGAGGTAGGGAGGGAGGGAGGGAGGGGGAGATAATGGGAGGGAGGGTGCGAGGGGGAGAGAGAGATGGATGGAGGGAGAGAGAGAGAGGGAGTGTGAGGGAGATAGGCAGGGAGCAGGATGGAGGTAGAGAGAGAGAGAGGGAGCGGGTGGGAGATAGATGGAGGGAGGTAGGGGGAGGAGGAGAGGGAGGGAGTCGGATTGAGAGGGAAAGGGAAAGAAAGGGAGAGAGAGATGGAGACAGAGGGAGGGGGAGGGAGACGGAGGGTGTGTCAGAGAGGAGAAATAAGGGGGGGGGAGGGAGAGACATAAGGAGGGAGGGGGAGGGAAGGAGATTGAGAGGGATAGAGGGAGGGGGAGAGAGTGGGAGGGTTAGTGAGAGGGAAAGGGATAGGTAGGGAGAGAGGGAGAGATAGGGAGAGGGACAGAGAGAGAGAGGAAGGGAGAGGGAGGGAGAGGGAGAGAGAAAGAAAGAGAGGGAGAGAGAGAGAGAGAGAGAGAGAGAGGGAGAGGGAGCAGGAGAGAGAGGGAGCAAGAGAGAGAGAGAGAGAGAGTCCGAGAAATACTAATTGTAATTTGAAACATTTCTAATTGAAGTAATGAATCAACAAAAAGTAATTGACACAACATAAAACAATTTCAAAATCTAATAGGTTCATGCAATTTCAACCATTTATTTCCACACTCAACTTTTAATTATTTTAAATTTAATTTAATTTTTAGAATGATAATTAAATGTCCTTTTAGAAAGTTTTTTTTATTAGTAAATTACCTAGCTTGTCCCTTCCTCCTTTTATGTGTTGTTATTCATTTTTTTTCCAATTTAGTTATTAGTTATTTGAAGAAAAATAATTTACTTTTAAAATATATTTGAATAAGATTATCATTTTTAGCCAAAAAAATAATAAAACAAATTAATACTATGATCTAATGGAGTAATTAAAAAAATGATAAAATGGAAATTTTTTTCCTAAATTTTTTTCCAAAATTACTAGAAATTCCTAAAAAAATATAATTCAATGTAATAAATACAAACTTAGTTCTTCTTAAACTTAACCCATTTCTTCTTAATCTTAACGCATTTCAAAAAGGTTGAGATTATTGAAATTTAAAAAAAAAATGAGTTTAGGAGGGAAAAAAGGAAACTCTATCTTCGTTGTTTAATATTTTCATTCATTGCCCATTCCAAGTACCAAGTCAAATTTTAAAGAATAATATTTTTAATTTTAACCAATAATGTTTTTCATTCTACTAATTTTCCCAAAATATCACTAAAAATTCTAGAATCTATATATAATTATTATAGTTTAGAAGAATTTTACAATAATATTCTCAAACAATTTTTTTTTGAGTAAGAAAAAAACGTAGTATTACAGTTCATATTCAATCAAATACGAGTGATTACATCATAAGACATTACACCCAATTTTATTTGTATTAATTTACATCATACTCAAACATTTATTTTAATTTAAAAATAAAATTTGTTTTTAAACTCATAGTATAAATATAGAATTTTAAAAGTTTCCCATACTAAAAATAAATTCAAGTTTCTAAAAAAAAATAATATAATTTTCAAAAATTTGTATCAATTTAAAAATAAGATTTTTTTTTTTTATACTCATAATATGAATATAGAATTTTAAAATTTTCCCATACTAA
Organism: Pinus albicaulis; assembly: GCA_034641835.2. NCBI lineage: Eukaryota > Viridiplantae > Streptophyta > Pinopsida > Pinales > Pinaceae > Pinus > Pinus albicaulis. Next base: position 58,206,722 of record CM076579.1, on the reverse strand, counting down.
AACTAAAAAAAATAAAAAATTGATATAATTTTCACATTGGTCAATAGTATCCTTAATAAATTTATTTGTCAATAACATCCTTAATCCTTAATAAATTTATGGGTGTAAACTATCATACCATCCAAAATATTAAACTCTCCTATGTATAACTATAACTGTCTAAATACAAATTAATGTGAAAGAAAACTAGTTGAATTAACGCCATCCAAAATATTCAACTCTGCCATTCCTAAGTGGAACTATCTAAACACCAATGAATGTTAAAGAAAACTAGTTCAACTAATCCCTTGAATTAGTCTATAATAATATTATGTTATAAATTATTTAAATTCTTAAATTTAAATTCTAGGAAATGGTAAAGTGATCAATGAGACAAATGATAATATATAATCAAAGTGTAATTAGTAAATAAATAAAAAAAATAACCTCCCTTGAAATATTAGTCATAACAGTGGTCAAAGTGGAAACACCCTCCATATATTTAGATTTTTATACTCATTTTATTAGGTATTTTATTTTTATATTTAATTCATTAAGAAGTGTCAAAATTTGTATTTAAAATATTTTTTTAATCATTTATATAAATTTAATTGAATATTATTAAATATTTTATTAAATATAATTTAGTTGTAATAAAAGTTGTTTTTAGTGTTATTTTTGAAAGTTTGTAGATTTTTTTGGTCTAATTTCTCTAAAATCCACATACTCTACATACTCTAGCTTTGAACTTGCAACCTCTTAGGAGGAAAGACATGTTGCTAACCATTAGCCTCACTCAAGTTGTATAATTATTATTATCATCATCCAATTTTAAGTTCATGGCCAAACCAAACATTGATGTATGAGTTCCCTTGTTTATGGAACAAGGGACCCACCTCTGCTCAGCAATTATGTAAACCATGAGATTCAGGGTTTAAAACCCCTAGGGTAAAACCAACCCATTTAAAAATCCCTAGGGTCAAGCCAACACATATATAAAACAATTATTTTAAGAGTTAACATAGATATGTTTTAAGCACTGATCTAACATGAGCCAAGAGGTATCAGATTTCTTCTATGTAATTTTTCATTGTTTAAATTCTATTTTTGAGTGCTATAGAGGTTACAAAAGATGTGCATTGAAATGGTTTTTTTGGTTATTACTATATTTTCAAGTATAAGTGAATATTAATTTACATTAAGATATTTGATTCATAACCCATATTAGGAATTTTATTTTATAAAACTTTAATATATATTATTTTAACTTTTTTCTCATTATAGATATATATGAAGTTGATATCACCTGTTCACATATTTTTTTAAATATATAAGTTTTAAAAATTGTACTCACATAATTTTTTTTACTTCTAATTACTTTTCATGAAATTTTATTAGGTCATATGGACAACTAATTAAGCATGCATATCATATTTATTTTTTCTTTTTTACTATCACTCACATTATTTTTTTGTTTAGAGAATATTTTATTCATATTTTAGAAGGGGATGCTTATCAACTCCATGTTGAGTAGGGAAATAATTACACGTAGCCTGAATAATGAGTCTCTCTCCATGTTGATCAGGGACATACTTACACATAGCCTAAAGAATGAGTCTCTCGGCTCAATTATACATAAATAAAACACATTATTCTCTCATTTAACATATTTACAATTTAACCTCTTACTTACCAAAACAATTATATTATAAAATTATACTAACATGTCTTCAAATTATGCATTACATATGTTTAATTAGTTTGATTTTATATATTCTTTATTAAGAACTTAAGGGTTAAATTTGACGGCCATTTACTCATTTTTCCACTTTTAATACAGTTTATTCTGAAACAAACACGTCAAGGTCAACTTGCAAATAATTTTTTAAAATGTCAAAATGACAGGCATATATATATATATATATGAAAATGTAATATTTGTACTTTAAAAAATAATACAATATTATTTAATATAATAAATTTTATTTTTTTAATAATTTTTTTTATTTTTGGAAAATGAAATTAAAAATAGCTTTATGTGAAAACATTTTTATTTTGTCAATGTAAAATTAAATTAATAAAAAAAAACCTTAAAATAAAAATAACTTCATGGTATTGACCCATGGTATATGACAACCCATTGTATTCACGTGGAGTATAGCATATTTAAAGGGGGAATTAAAACATCTTATATACATCTTATCTCTGAATCTATGGAAAATCTCCTTTCACTCTAAAGATGTTTGTATCTCAAGAAATTTGATCTCTCTAGGCTCTTCATAGCTCTAGATCACTAGATTTCCTCAAATGGAGACTTGGCTTAAACTCAGTAAGTTCGAGTAGATTTTAATATATTTGAATAATTTATGCAGGAAAATTCTGATAACTATAGCCTAGACATTTTTTTAACAAAATCTTCTTGTAATTTGCTCAGAATGTTTGATTTTTATGGAATATGTTTCCCCCTCCATGGAATTTTCTCATAAAGTTCGATTTTCATGAAATATGTTCCCTCCTCCATGGAATTTGTGCAAGACTAGGCTCCTCCTTTAACTGAGCCTCATGAGTAGCAGACTCTTCTCTGGGAAATTTATTTAATGAAGCAATGGAAATTTATTTTTAGCAATGGCACATTATTTTTCAAGCTAATCTATTTAATGTTTAAGTGCATTCACTTCAATATTTGCAGGTATATATTATGTTTTTTTTCTTTTAACTTAGATAAAACTGGTAAAAGAAAATACTAAAAGTGATATGAAAGGTTGTTTAAAAATGAGATATCAGTAAAAAAATTCTATGATAGGTAGGAGGACCCATCAAATTTAACATGTGATGATGGTTATGAATATCCTGTTAATTAAAATGTAATGTGAATAAAACTAAAAGAAACTATTACATTGCTATTGACTATTGTATGTCTTCAAATTATGAAATACATATACATTAATACAGTTAGTTAAATTAAATAATTGGTAATATTTAATAAACATTGATTCATAATAAACATTAAAACACATAACTTATGATAAGCTAATATTATTCAAAAAAATAATAAAAAAAAAAATTATAATTTTATTTTATATTATTATTAATTGTAAAAGTATTAATATATATATTAGAAAATAAAACATATCACAAAAATTTTAATCATAAAAATTCAATCATACTTTGGAAAAATATTTGAAAAAAACAAAAAACAAAATATTTAGCTTTTATACAATTGATTATACCTCTTGCAAATAGATGCTCAAATACCAATTTTATATTTGACAAACATAACTACATTTTATTACATGAAAAATATTTACTTTATTTTCAACATATTATTAGTTTTTACCAAATATTTATATACATATTTCTAAAAGATATATATTTTTAATTTATAAATGAAGTAAAAGGTGATTAAAAATTTTAGATATTTTTTTATGATGTTAAATATTAAATATTAAAATAATAAACATATAACTATAATATTTCCAAAATAATTAGTACCATTCTTCAAAATTTAAAGCATATTCAATACTAAATGATGTGCTCTCTAAAAGGCCAGGTTGAATATTTAATCTAACATGGTGATATTATAATGGTTAAAAAATAAAAAAATATTCATATTAGAGAAAAAAAAAAAATCAAACGCAACACTCTTTGAACAACTTGAGAGATTAGTTGCTTTTGCAACCAGTTGGAGTGGTCGGAAAAGGAAGAGCTGGTTGAAAGACGTGGCTCATGATTGGAGAGATTTTTAACATAATCCAACCATACACAAACATTGTAATTAAACTGTTCCACCTGTAATACAAACAAATTTTAATGAAAATGCTGCACATGTACAAAATTGAAAAATGAACGTGGAGCGGTCAATTACTGAAACTTTACCCTTAGAAATTAAAAGATGCACAAGAACTCATTGTAAAAAGGAAAATCCTAAAGTTGAAACACAATTTTGAAATTTGAATTTGATCTAGTTTCCTGTCAAAATGTGCGGAAAAACTCATTGTAAGAAAAGCCTCAAGTTGAAATGCAATTTAAATTGAAATATGAACGTTGGAGCGGTCACCATAGAAGCAATTACTGAAACTTTACCGTTAGAAACCAAGAGATGCACAAAATATCATTGTAAAAAAGCCGATCCTAATGTTGAAATGAAATTTTGAAATTTGAATTTCATCAGAATATGCAGAAAAGCTCGTTCTAAAAGAAGCCTCAAGTTGAAATGAAATTTAAATTGAAATATGGACGTTGGAGCAGTCACCATAAAAGCAATTACTGAAACTTTACCGTTAGAAACCAAGAGATGCACAAAATCTCATTGTAGAAAGGCCGATCCTAAGGTTGAAATGCAATTTTGAAATTTGAATTTCATCAGAATATGCTGAAAACCTCGTTCTAAAAGAAGCCTCAAGTTGACATGCAACTTAAATTCATTGTGGTTTCCTGCGCTCAAGTTGAAATCCAATTTAAATTTAAATGCATATATCTGAATTTCATCAGATATATGGCTCTCCACTTCTCTCCCACGCAGCTTCCTGCGCTCTTTGTTTATATGTGTATAGTGGGAAGAATCTCGTTGTGTTTGGAAGCGGCAACGAGAGTCCATGGTGGGTTAGGTTTGGTGGAGGGCACACGATAGTCCATTGAGAATTTTCTTTTGAATAAGGTGCCATTGGTGCACATGTTCCACCGCTTGAGAGGTAACATTGAGGAAGGATATTTATGGCAAGATAGAGTTCCAAGTTTTGGCCATTTTAGACCGTCGGCTGTATGGACAAAGCGTGAGCTGCAACCAATGCTATGAAGGTAAGGACAAGTTGCCTATGCTATTCTATTTTAGACCGTCGGCTGTATGGACAAAGCGTGAGCTGCAATCAATGCTATGAAGGTAAGGACAAGTTGCCTATGCTATTCTCTTTTTCTACATGATTCACTGAATTTATTTTGAAATTGAAGGATATATTTCGTTGATTTCTTTGGAGTTGTAGGATACAGTTAAAGATTTTGGTGTTCAAATAGTTCTTTATACACTTCGCTGATATTTTTTTTGAAATTGAGGGATATATGTCAATGAATTTTTTAAGTTGAAGGATATACTTGAATATTTCAGTGTTGAAATAGGTCTTTATAATTTTAATGGTAAAGAGTTACAAGGATTGTTGAATTAAATTTATTAGGTTAATTTCATATAACAAATTTCTGTTTGCAAAGATGTTTCTAATTAAAGTTAATAACACCATACTCAGATTTCTGTTTGCATACTCCGCTTCCTACCTAGGAGATGCTTCTGTTTACATATGAATATGGGAACCCTAGCTAGGCTATGCTTCTTTTTCGTTGAATATGGGAACCCAAAATTTCTTGCCTTTTCTGTTTCATTGAATATGGGAACCCAGCATTTCTTGGCTTTTATGTTTCATTGATTTGTCATTAGTTCCCTAAATGTGAAAGTTTATTAGGGGATATCTCAATTTTTGGGAATATCTCTGCCGGAAAATTTTGGCTAATTTGAAATATGATAGCTATTGTTTTTGTTTACTGCATAACAGATTTTATTATTTTTTTCTCTTTTGCAAACGATTCACTTCTACTTGGTTTTATTCTCCTTAATCATCATTTAAGCCAATATTTTGTCACTGCAACATCAAGTTCTGGAAGGAAATTTAAAATTTAAGATGATCTCTGCAGTAGAAATATTGTCGTCATGTCCAAATGTTTCCTCCACTTTTAAATTGCATGCAACATTAAAAGAAATAAAATATTTCAATGATTCAACTTTGTTTCCCTTAAAATTCATAGAATCCAATGGTATGCTTCTATGCTAGAAGTTGATAATGGTTGGCTAACGGCTTTGCTGGAGGTTGTTTGGTAGAATTTCGTTCTTTACACTTTTCCCTGCCATGCCCATGCCCATGCCCATGTCGTGCCTGTCTTTTCTATTCCCAGATTTGTTAGAGTAGATTCATGATAACCTCATGAATTTCCACCTGTCTGAGCATATCTGTTTTCATGGAGCATAACTTTGTGAAAACGCTGTCCGCATGTAACATATTTACTAACAGTTGTAGCCAAAATGGAATAAATGAAAGCAATAATATACTGTCACGCGATCAATACTTTCAATTACGTTACGCTTAAAGGAACAGTAGCACATAATTATATAGAAAAAACAAAACGATTGCAAATAATTGTCGAAATGAATGTCAAACGTAACACGGGTAGGATAGGATACTACATGGCCGTCAATATGTTTTCCTCGATTCATACGAACGGCGTTTTATATCACCCATAACGAAAAAGATGTAGTGGTACTTCTTTACTCATCTAAGTTGTACTCCTCATTTTCTCTATCGTTTACGTGCTATATGAAGATGTTGTCATGCATTTTTGTTCTTACATGCGGTTATGTATTATGGGTTTTACTTACAATAAATTTTTCTTTTCTCTGTTTATTCCATATGAATTAATTTTTAAAAATGGTTATATTTTATTGTAACTATGGTTTTTCTTCTTTTATCCATTCACATATTTTTCTTTTTATTATATATATTTTATATAAAGTATGGTCAATGTGTTCTTTCAAATTTGATATTTAAAAAAAAATATATATATATATATATAATTATAATGTATTATACTTTTATTAGAGCAATTATTTTATGATTTTGAGTTATATTTATATTTAAAACTCAATATAAATAAAAGGAGAGAGAGAGTGTGTGTGAGAGAGAGGGAGTGGGAGGGAGGGAGGAGGGAGAGAGAGGTATGGAGGGAGATAGAGGGAGGGAGGGAAGCAGAGAGAGGTAGATAGAGGTGTAGGAGGAGAGAGAGGGAGAGGGAGAGGGAGAGAGGGAAAGAGGGAGCTTGAGGATGAGATCAAGAGGGAGAGGCAGGGAGGGAGATAGAGGGCTGGGGATAGGCTTAGGAGAGGAAGAGATAGAGAGAGAGAGAGAGACATGGAGGGAGAGGGAGTGAGGCAGAGAGAGAGAGAGGGAGGGAGAGGGGGAGAGAGAGAGAGAGAGAGAGGGAGAGGGAGAGGGAGAGGGAGGGGGAGAGAGATGGAGAGAAAGAGGGAGAAAGAGAGAGAGAGAGAGGCAAGGGAGAGGGAGAGAGAGAGAGGGGGGTGGGGAGGGAGCGAGATATAGGGAGGAAGATAGAGGGAGCGGTAGAGAGAGGGAGAGCAAGGGAGAAAGAGAGAGGGAGAGAGAGGGACATAGAGGGAGGGAGGGAGAGGGAAGGAGATAGCAGGGAGGGAGGGAGGCAGGGAGCGGGAGGGAGAGAGGGAGGGATTGGGGGAGACAGAAAGTGAGAGGGAGAGAGAGGGAGAGAGGAGGGGGGTAGCCAGAGTGGGAGGGAGAGAGAAGGAGAGAGGTATAGAGGGAGGGAGATAGAGAGAGAGAGAGAGAGTGAGGGATAGGGAGAGAGGGAGAGAGAGAGTGGGAGGGAGAGGGAGAGGGAGAGGGGGAGAGGGAGGGAGAGGGAGAGGGTGAGAGAGGGAGGGAGGCAGGGAGGTGGACGGAGGGAGGGAGGGGGAGAGAGGGGGAGGTGGAGGGAGGGGGAGGTGGAGGGGGAGCGAGGGGGAGAGAGTGAGAGAGGGGGGGGAGAGGGAGAGGGAGCAGGAGGGAGAGAGTGAGAGAGGGAGGGAGAGGGGGAGAGAAAGAAAGAGGGAGAGGGAGAGAGGGAGAGAGAGGTAGAGGAGAAGAGAGAGAGAGAGAGAGAGAGAGAGAGAGAGAGTCTGAGAAAGACTAATTGTAATTTGAAACATTCCTAATTGAAGTAATGAATCAAGAAAAAATAATTGACACAACATAAAACAATTTCAAAATCTAATAGATTCATGCAATTTCAACCATTTATTTCCACACTCAACTTTTAATTATTTTAAATTTAATTTAATTTTCAGAATAATAATTAAATGTCCTTTAGAAAGTTTTTTTTATTAGTAAATTACCTAGCTTGTCCCTTGCTCCTTTTATGTGTTGTTATTCATTTTTTTTCCAATTTAGTTATTAGTTATTTGAAGAAAAATAATTTACTTTTAAAATATATTTGAATAATATTATCATTTTTAGCCAAAAAAAAAAATAAAAAAAATTAATACTATGATTTAATGGAGTAATTAAAAAAAATGATAAAATGGAAATTTTTCTCCTAAATTATTTTCCAAAATTACCAGAAATTCCGAAAAAAGTATAATTCAATGTAATAAATAAAAACTTAGTTCTTATTAATCTTAACCCATTTCTTCTTAATCTAAACCCATTTTGAAAAGGTTGAGATTATTGAAATTTTAAAAAAAATGAGTTTAAGAGGGAAAAAAAAGAAAGTCTATTTTCGTCGTTTAATATTTTCATTCATTGCCCATTCCAAGTACCAAGTCAAATTCTAAAGAATAATATTTTTAATTTTAACTAATAATGTTTTTCATTCTAATAATTTTCCTAAAATATCGCTAAAAATTCTAGAATCTATATATAATTATTATAGATTACAAGAATTTTACAATAATATTCTCAAACATTTTGTTTTTCAGTAAGAAAAAAATGTTGTAGTATTACAGTTCATATTCAATCAAATACGAGTGATTACATCATAAGACATTACACCCAATTTTATTTATATTAATTTACATCATACTCAAACATTTGTTTTAATTTAAAAATAAAATTTGTTTTTAAACTCATAGTATAAATATAGAATTTTAAAATTTTCCTATACTAAAACTAAATTCATGTTTTAAAAAAAAACTGATATAATTTTCAAACATTTGTATCAATTTAAAAATAAGATTTTTTTTTTAATACTCATAATATGAATATAGAATTTTAAAATTTTCCCATACTACAAATAAATTCAAATTAAAAAAAAAAAAAATTGATATAATTTTCACATTGGTGAATAGTATCCTTAGTAAATTTATTTGTTAAACTCTCCTATGTATAACTATAACTGTCTAAATACAAATTAATGTGAACGAAAACTAGTTGAATTAACGCCATCCAAAATATTCAACTCTCCCATTCCTAAGTGGAACTATCTAAACACCAATGAATGTTAAAGAAAACTAGTTCAACTAATCGGTTGAATTAGACTATAATAATATTTTGTTATACATTATTTAAATTCTTAAATTTAAATTCTAGGAACTGGTAAAGTGATAAATGAGACAAATGATAATATATAATCAAAGTGTAATTAGTAAATAAATAAAAAAATAACCTCCCTTGAAATATTAGTCATAACAATGGTCAAAGTGGAAACACCCTCCATATATTTAGATTTTTATACTCATTTTATTAGGTATTTTATTTTTATATTTAATTCATTAAGAAGTGTCAAAATTTGTATTTAAAATAATTTTTTAATTATTTATATAAATTTAATTGAATATTATTAAATATTTTATTAATTATAATTTAGTTTTAATATAAGTTGTTTTTAGTGTTATTTTTGAAAGTTTGTAGATTTTTTTAGTCTAATTTCTCTAAAATCCACATACTCTATATTCTCTAGTTTTGAACTTGCAACCTCTTAGGAGGAAAGACATGTTGCTAACCATTAGCCTCACTCAAGTTGTATAATTATTATTATCATCATCCAATTTTAAGGTCATGGCAAAACGACCCACCTCCACTCAGCAATTATGTAAACCATGAGATTCACGGTTTAAAACCCCTAGGGTCAAACCAACCCATTTAAAAACCCCTAGGGTCAAGCCAACACATATATAAAACAATTATTTTAAGAATTAATATAGATATGTTTTAAGCACTGATCTAACATAAGCCAAGAGGGATTTCTTCTATGTAATATTTTATTGTTTAAATTCTATTTTTTAGTGCTATAGAGGTTACAAAAGATGTGCATTGAAATGGTTTTTTTGGTTATTACTATATTTTCAAGTATAAGTGAATCTTAATTTACATTAAAATATTTGATTCATAACCCATATTGGGAATTTTATTTTCTAAAACTTTAAATTATATTATTTTAACATTTTTCTCATTATAGATATATATGAAGTTGATATCACCTGTTCATATATTTTTTTAAATATATAATTTTTAAAAATTGTACTCACATAATTTTTTTTACTTCTAATTACTTTTCATGAAATTTTATTAGGTCATATGGACAACTAATTAAGCATGCATATCATATTTATTTTTTCTTTTTTACTATCTCTCACATTGTTTTTCTGTTTAGAGAATATTTTATTCATATTTTAGAAGCGGATGCTTATCAACTCCATGTTGAGCAAGGAAATAATTACACGTATCCTGAAGAATGAGTCTCTCTCCATGTTGAGCAGGGACATACTTACACATAGCCTAAAGAATGAGTCTCTCGGCTCAATTATACATAAATAAAACACATTATTCTCTCATTTAACATATTTACAATTTAACCTCTTACTTACCAAAACAATTATATTATAAAATTATAATAACATGTCTTCAAATTATGCATTACATATGTTTAATTAGTTTGATTTTATATATTCTTTATTAGGAACTTAAGGGTTAAATTTGATGGCCATTTACTCATTTTTCCACTTTTAATACAGTTTATTCTGAAACAAACAAGTCAAGGTCAACTTGCAAATAATTGTTTGAAATGTCAAAATGACGGGCATATATATATATATGAAAATGTAATATTTGTACTTTAAAAAATAATACAATATTATTTAGTATAATAATTTTTATTTTCTTAATAAATTTTTTTATTTTTGGAAAATGAAAATAAAAATAGCTTTATGTGAAAACATTTTATTTTGTCAATGTAAAATTAAATTAATAAAAAAAAAACGTTAAAATAAAAATAACTTCATGGTATTGACCCATGGTATATGACAACCCATTGTATTCACATGGAGTATAGCATAGTTAAAGGGGGAATTAAAACATCTTATATACATCTTAACTCTAAATCTATGGAAAATCTCCTTTCACTCTAAAGAGGTTTGTATCTCAAGAAATTTGATCTCTCTAGGGTCTTGATAGCTCTAGATCACTAGATTTCCTCAAATGGAGACTTGGCTTAAACTCAATAAGTTCGAGTAGATTTTAATATATTTGAATAATTTATATAGGAAAATTCTGATAACTATAGCCTAGACATTTTTTTAACAAAATCTTCTTGTAATTTGCTCAGAATGTTCGATTTTCATGGAATATGTTTCCTCCTCCATGGAATTTTCTCAGAATGTTCGATTTTCATGAAATATGTTCCCTTGTCCATGGAATTTGTGCAAGATGAGGCTCCTCCTTTAACTGAGCCTCATGAGTAGCAAACTCTTCTCTGGGAAATTTATTTAATGAAGCATTGGAAATTTTTTTTTAGCAATGGCACATTATTTTTCAAGCTAATCTATTCAAAGTTTAAGTGCATTCACTTCAATATTTGCAGGTATACATTATGCTTTTTTTCTTTTAACTTAGATAAAACTGGCAAAAGGAAATACTAAAAGTGATATGAAGGGCTGTTTAAAAATGAGATCTTCTTAAAAAAATTCTATGATAGTTAGGAGGAACCATCAAATTTAACATGTGATGATGGTTATGAATATCATGTTAATTAAAATGTAATGTGAATAAAACTAAAAGAAACTATTAAATTTCTATTGACTATTGTATGTCTTCAAATTATGAAATACATATACATTAATACAATTAGTTAAATTAAATAATTAATATTATTTAATAAACATTGATTCATAATAACCATTAAAACACATAACTTATGATAATTATTCAAAAAAAAAATAATAAAAAAAATTTATAATTTTATTGTATATTATTATCAATTGTAAAACTATTAGTATATATATTGGAAAATAAAACATATCACAGAATTTTTAATCATAAAAATTCAATCATACTTTGGAAAAATATTTGAAAAGAACAAAAAAAAACTATTTAGCTTTTATACAATTGGCTATACCTTTTGCAAATAGGTGCTCAAATACCAATTTTATATTTGACAAACATAACTACATTTTATTACATGAAAAATATTTACTTTATTTTCAACATATTATTAGTTTTTACCAAATATTTATATAAATATTTCTAAAAAATATATATTTTTAATTTTTAAATGAAGTCAAAGGTGATTAAAAATTTTAGTTATATTTTTATGATATTAAATATTAAATATTAAAATAATAAACATATAACTATAATATTTCCAAAATAATTAGTACCATTCTTCAAAATTTAAAGCATATTCAATACTAAATGATGTGCTCTCTAAAAGGCCAGGTTGAATATTTAATCTGAGATGGTTAACGCAATCAAATGTTTTATTTAAGATATTATAATGGTTAAAAAATAAAAAAAATATTGATATTAGAGAAAAAAAAATCAAGCGCAACACTCTTTGAACAACTTGAGAGATTAGTTGTTTTTTCAACCAGTTGGAGTGGTCGGAAAAGGAAGAGCTGGTTGAAAGACGTGGCTCATGATTGGAGCTATTTTTAACATAATCCAACCATACACAAACATTGTAATTAAACTGTTCCACCTGTAATACAAACAAATTTTAATGAAAATGCTGCACGTGTACAAAATTAAAATATGAACGTTGGAACGGTCAATTACTGAAACTTTACCTTTAGAAATTAAAAGATGCACAAAAACTCATTGTAAAAAGGCTAATCCTGAAGTTGAAACACAATTTTGAAATTTGAATTTCATCTAGTTTCCTGTCAAAATGTACGGAAAAGCTCTTTGTAAGAAAAGCCTCAAGTTGAAATGCAATTTAAATTGAAATATGAACATTGGAGCGGTCACCATAGAAGCAGTTACTGAAACTTTACCGTTAGAAACCAAGAGATACACAAAATCTCATTGTAAAAAGGCCGATCCTAAAGTTAGAAATGTAATTTTGAAATTTGAATTTCATCAGAATATGCAGAAAAGCTCGTTCTAAAAGAAGCCTCAAGTTGAAATGCAATTTAAATTCATTGTGGTTTCCTGCGCTCAAGTTGAAATCTAATTTAAATTTAAATGCATATATCTGAATTTCATCAGATATATGTCCCTCCACTTCTCTCCCACGCAGCTTCCTGCGCTTTTTGTTTATATGTGTATAATGGGAAGAATCTCGTTGTGTTTGGAAGCGGCAACGAGAGTCCATGGCGGGTTAGGTTTGGTGGAGGGCACACGATAGTCCATTGAGGATTTTCTTTTGAATAAGGTGCCATTGGTGCACATGTCCCACCGCTTGAGAGGTAACATTGAGGAAGGATATTTATGACAAGATAGAGTTCCAGGTTTTCGCCATTTTAGACCGTCCGCTGTATGGACAAAGCGTGAGCTGCAATCAATGCTAAGTGTAACACCGCCAAGTTCTATGCTTTTCAAATGAGACATTTGAACATAAATCCATAAGGGGAGTGGACAACAATGGATAATTACTATGTGGATATGGTTAACTAATTATTTATGAAAAATAAATAAAATATTGTGCATGCACTATGACCAGATGAGAAAGTGAGATCACATGCCTAATCCATGAGGTAATGGAAAAGGAAAAAGACTTTCCCCAAATCTTTCAAAAATCCTTGAAAGAAATTATTTCTAATTTAGATTTTTGAGGAAAAATCTAAATTTCCCCCAATGAAGAGGAGTAGTTGGGAAGAGGTGAGAAAAACCTGGAAAAGCTGAGGAAAAGCTTAAAGCAGCTTTAAAGAGTCCCAAAATGGGAAGCCTAGGCTAAACAGGAATAAAGCATCCTGAAATTCTGGATGCAGAATTGGAAACAGGCTTTGGGGAAAGCACAGCTTAAATAAGATGCTCCAGAACAGATTGAGGTTAGTCTGTTCTGGGAGGATCTCAGCTCGGGGGTGAGTTTGGGAGACAAACGAACTCTAAGGTTGGGTGGACTGGTCATAGCAGTGGTGTGCATGCATCAATTGGGAGATTTCTGTAAGTCTCTATTAAACATATCCATGTTTTATGAAACTGTGATGTCATAGTTCCTTTATGCAAGTTATGAAATTGTGATGTTATAGTTCATTATGGAAATTATGAATTGTTATGTTATGTTGCATTAGGCAACTGTTAGCTTGATTAATGGTTCAGTATCTTATGAAATTGCAATTTCAGCTAAGGATAGTAGAGACAAATGGTTGGGTGTAGGGATGAGTACCTTGTAATAATTAGATTGGAGAGGATAGATCAATTGAACAACCAATCTAATAACTATGTATAGGTATAGCTTGCTATCTTTTAAAGGAGTATTTAATTTCTGTGTGTAGAAACAGAAAATTGTTAACAAACCAGTAACCTTGAACATCAAGTTCCAAACAACTAAACCTATCATAACAATACTGATGGCACAGAACCCCCTGTAATCAATAACAGAAAGTAAGAAACAAGAACCCCGTGATAGTCGTATGGGGTTCAGTATGTACGTTCCAATGAAGAGAATTGTAACAGTTAGAATTTAAACTATTCTATTAAATGTAAGTGTAATCATATGAAATTAGAAGTTGAACCCTAATTAAGGACGAATATCAAATACTAAGAATTCTAAACTATCCAGTTCAGTATCCTCTACCACCATGTGATTGAAGCAAGAGGATCTGTTACCTAGTTTTCACATGGAACAGTTGAATCTGTACCAAAGTGTCACACCTGTTGAATGTTGTAACAGTAAAATAAGGGGGAAATCCTATTGAAAAATCTAGTGTGTGATAAAAGTTTGGGTGCAGTAAGATTGTAGGCATGTGTAATAATACTATGAACATAGCATCTGTTTACAGTCCATAGAAACTACTGGGAAAGTAGTTGGAGCAATGGAGGTTAGTTGTGTAGAGACAGATGGATGCGAGGAGGCATACATCTATACCTCGATGCTGAAACTTTAAAAGGTTGAAAAATATATCAGGCCTGCAAACGGGTAAGTTTGGGTAAGGGTCTAGTGATTCTCTGGAGTTGGAAAAAACCCTGAACAGAAAACCTGAGAAATACAAAGTAATATATATATAGATATATAAGTCTACTCTATTGAGTAAGAAGAGGGGAGGTCAAGGCCAAAAATTCTCATGTAAAATTCTTGTATTCCATGGCTGTCTATAAGTACTGAAAAGAATCTAAACCCTGGATAACATTCTGAACTTTTAAGTAATTCAGTATAAAAACTATAAGTGTTATTGACGCATAAAGCGGAGAATATTTGAGTTATGTTATAGGTGTAGCACTCATTACAGGTTAAATTTTCTTCCTCAAATCAGGGTGATGTATCTAGACATGTTCAAAAAAAAAAAATTGGGTCTGGGAGATGTGACAAATGGTATCGGAGCAAAGTTCAAAAATTGGGCAAGATATGTGCTCACCAATAAATGGTTAACTGTTATAAATTTTATGAATATTCCTTCAAGTATATAAATATCTTGCATATACTTTCAGGTATACATGTAACAGATGGTGATGAAGTAGAAACATTGATATGGGAGTAATATGAGGAGGCTCATATACCAGAATGGTTAAACCTATAATAGGTTTAAAACTGGAAACAGATATCTCTCAGAAAAAATAGTATTTCTATGTAAAATAATAGAGTATGAAAAAAAAAAAAAATGTACTATCATCGTTATGTAAAAGAAATTTCAGCGTTCATAAAGTTAAGATACTAAAACCATCTAATTACAGTAGAAAAGATCAATGCTGAAGTTAATGGAGAGGAAAGGGTAAAATAGTACTATCAGGAACATGCAGATGTCGAGCAAAGAATACGAGTATAGAAGGATGATCTCCATTCTAAAACTGCTAAACTAAGTGTTCCTTATTGTGATGAAAAACAAGAGAAAAATGAATTATATTTATTCCCTAGATACATAGAAAAGGGAACTTCTAGAGATAAGATAGTGGTATGTTCCTGAAATTTTCTGTTCATTCAGATGTTCTATGGTATGAATTAGTTACATATAAACATTTAAGAGAATCTGGATGTTTGATTTTTATACTACTTTTAATAGAACCCATCATCAGGCCTTCACTTTTCAGATATTGTTTAGTGGTAGCCCAGAAATTCCATAGAGTAGATCGGTTTAAATCTGGAGTACTTACCCTCTACAGATGATTAATTCTGGTTTTAGTCATTGTAGGCACAAATGTTATATTGTATGCTTATGAGTCTGCTAGAGAAACATTATAGAAGTACTAGAAAGTACATGGGATAGAGATAAACAGCTGGAAGTAAATACCATGAATTTTGACACTCAAAGATATGCAGGAAAATGGAATATTACCTTACACCATATATGTGTACAATTGTGAAATTTTATACTCATATGCAAGCGGAATACTATATTAGTAGACTTAGAGTTATAGGATATCATAGCAGAAAATTAAAAGAAGGTCAGAGTAGGCATGTCGACATTTTCTAGCTTTTAAAAGAAATTCCAGTCTACCTAAGAAATATACAAATCATAACATTGATAGAGCATATTATGTTGTGAAAGGTATCTCCAATTCTGGACTAAGCATCATAGTCACGGATTAAAGTTACAATTAAGTTTTACATTACAATGACTATTGAATAACCTACCATATGACAATATATGCGCATAGGTATAAAAAAATAAAAAAATAAAAATAAAATAGTGGGACGAAACTGAAATTGAGATGATACTCAAAACCAAAAATGGGAAAAAGGAAATGATATTAACGTAGGGCACTTTAAATTGGGCTAACCGAGGAATAACGCCATTTGATAGGATCCTTATAAGGGTTATCAGGATATGGCTTTCAATTATATATCTGCTTTTAAAGTTGAGAACCATGTACGATGCTACCAAAGACTTAGATTCGTCATGCATCTATGAAAATATCTATTCGAATGCTACTGAATACCTCTAAAGATACATAAGGAAAACTAGGTATATAGAATACCGAACCACGAATGAAAAAAGAATAAGGATACAAGTATATATATATACACAGTAACATTAAGATGTACGAATGACTCGTTGACATTCAACCTTTGGCAAAGTATATCACGGTGAAAATATATATATGTTAATAAGGGTTACGAACAGACCCAACTTAGTTTTAAAAAAAAAAAAAAACGATTAGAGCTAACAAGTTTGTTTCCATAACTCATATATACGCCGAGATTTATTGCAATACATCACATAAATAAGACCGAGAAATAATCTGAGGACCTGGAGAAAATAGGTATATTTTAAAAGACAAATAAAATGTAAATGCCGCGATGTAGAATAACATCATTTAAATTACCTACGCATAAAAATATAAAAAAAAACAAAAATAAACTTGCCGCGAGCGTAACCTCGATTCGTGTTAGACCACTTGCAATACCTATCAACGTGAGAACAGTGGAATATAAACCAGGTAACGCAAGCAAAAGAATAATAAGTTATTTAAATATCAAATCATAGAAAAGGATTGATAGAAAAGACCCTTATCCGCACAATGAAAGCTCTGTTGATACGTGGTCTAAGAAAACTTATTATGAACATTTACAAATTTAAGCAATAAAGTTAAGAATGGCGGCTACAGTTCCGGCCTGTTAGACAGTACCCAAACAGAACAAAGCGATGAACTAGCGCGTCAGCAGAGAGGGCCGACAAGCTGAGGAGGTGAAGAGTGGGGATGTCCTGTAACTGTAAGACTTACAGCCACCCATGCGGTTGATGGTAGAGCTAATCAAATCGAAGGGAGAAAATAAATAGGACCCAGAACCTTTGGCTCTGAACTAAACAGAAGTAAGACGAGTTAGGAATGACGAAATTTAGCCATACGTAGGCAGGACCGTGTATAAAACAAAAGAAAACAATAACTATTAATCCATCCAGCGACCTAGATCCATTCGGCTCGTCTGCGTAGAGAGGATATGGCCATCTCGTGTTCCACACCGGGGCGTAGACCTTACTGTCAGAAAAAATTGGACGCATAAGACTACTTCGCATAAAACCAGTAAAATACAAAGCATCTTACAAAACTGTTAGCATTGTTGAACCGGAACCCAGAAAAAAAAAAATTAGTTGGAAAGATGTTCACAAACAGGATGAAAATAAGAATGACATGCCAGATGCATAAATGAATAGGCTGGTTTTATTCATTAATCCGATGCGAAAATAGGAGATGAGACGATTATAATATCTGTCTAGCGTCTCCTGCACGCCGAACGACTTTCACCTTCTTACCTAAATGTTTGTCACTACAACATTTGAACCACAGTCACGCTATCAGCGTGGTCAGCCATAAAAAAAAAAACAGTGACCTCTCGATGGTAAATACGCGGAGAGTATTAGTAAACCTCATAACACGAGAGAGTGCGCCGAACCGAGCACAGGAAATGAATCCACAATGAATAGGGAAGGGTTTAAAATGCTAACCGAAACCCTAACCCTAAATAGGCAGTAGCACGAACCCAAGGGCCTGGAAGCCTTGGCGTACAAATCATAAACCTAACCCTAATCTGCTCCAACCCCTGTTAGCACCAAAACCCTAGAAGGAGTAGGTAGGAACAGTACCATACGGTAACTGCAGAGTTCTTCGCCTCTACCTGGGACGCGTGTACTCTTCCGGCCATGAACGTTGATCCAGAACGATACATGGAGTACAGAAGACCGTGAAGATTTCTGGCCGCTGCCGCCTCCAGTGCGCCACTTGAATACTCCAACGCCTCATCGATCTCAGGAAAAAAGACGAAACCCTACATGGTAAACAGACGTTCACTGTGGATGGTACCTGTAAGGTTCAGGGTAGAGGTTAACTAGCTGTTTAATCCAGCCGACGAAAAAAAAAAAAATTAATACATACACGCCACCGAAGGTATCATGTCAGTTCGCCATCCTAATAGAGTACACCGGCTCACTTTATCATTACCTGTGGATGGCGGAAAACCATCATACCACCAAACCTGCTGCTCGAATTACAAGGGAAAAATTGTATGCTATGTGAAGTTTACAACAAAACAAAACAAGTTAAACCTTACCTCATGTGAGGGGTTAAACATCGTATAAATTGAAGGGACCCTAACGGTTAAAATATTGAAATCCTATATAGGTATATATGTGAATATAGGTTGCGCATATAAACCTATGTGACGTGGGAAAAAAAAAGAAAAAGTCGCACCGTAGGTAGGTTGCGCATATAAACATATGTGACGTGGGAAAAAAATTGCACCGTAGGCTGGTCTATGGGTATAATCGGTATATATTTGTATATATATTTATATATAAGTATGTACATAACTAAACCTTGATATATATGTGGGAGCTAATAAGTTACACTTAGATTTCTATGGGTAAGATAGAAAATACCCATGTATCTATAATTATATACATATATATATATATCGATTTGATAAATAAAGTGGCACTTCAATTGGATTTAATATATTTCACTTTAGTTGAAATTAATTAAGTGAATGGATGTGAACCTGGGTGTTGAAAATTAACTCGTATGGATCGGTTGTATTTTCAACTAGAAGGGGAGAATTTATAGGAGAGAAAGAATACTTTGTCTATAAAAAAAAAAAAAAAAAAAATGTTGGAGGTTAATTGGTTGGAGTGAATAGGACAACACTTATATATATATATATATATATATATATATATATATATATATATATATATATATATATATATATATATATATATATATATATATATCGGGTCATAGCTTTATCAAAGGATGTAGAAATATATATATGGGGTACTTATATGTATAAAGGTTATGCATAGAATTATGCAAATGTTATTTATCCCCTAATAGAAAATCCTGTAAGTTTAGGTATTCGCTTACTTGGCTGGAAATAATAGAGATGAGTTCTATTATAAATTTTTGACTTAACCATCTCAATTACCCTTGTACTGATTCAAATTAAAACTTTATAAGTCCATCACAAAGGAAAAATTGTAAGTTGGTACGAAAGTATAGTACATTGAATAAGAATTTTTTTTTTTTTTAAAGAGTGTTAATTAAACTCTTTGGATTATATATGGTATGTATATGTCTGGTGGATATATATATGTGGTGGATTGTATTTATATAAGGTGGATTTTATATATATAATGGAATTTATATTATGTGTATATTTTGTGGATTACATATATATAGAGTGGTTCTATGTATATATGAAAAAGAGGGGAGAATTTAAGAATATGAAATATAATGATTCAAATAACAAACAGCTTTATAAGGAAAATTTTATATATTTCACTTTATTGGAAGATATATACAATGTGGTGGAATTGAGGATAAATTAAAAAGAAACAAATTTCATGTGGGACATAAGTTAAAATCTACAAGTAACATTATAAATATGGGCGATCTGGTTATATGTTATAATGTTCACCTTGTTGAGTTGTATGAATATAATATCTTCATACATATTAAGTTATTTCTCAAACTTTATACCACGGAATTAAAGGAGAAGAAATAATCCACTGAGGATTATTAAAAGTGAATTCACCCTAAAAGCTGCAAGTACAAGGGAAGGGCATATTTTATCATATGGCTGAATATTATTGCTTTAATTATGGTTAAAGGAGTAATAAATACTATGGTGGTAGAATAAGTGGTCCCAGTAGAATGTGAAGAAATTTCTTTTAGAAAATGTATAAATTGTGGTAATTATTGGAAAAGGGGAAAATTGTGGCAAATTCTATTTTGATATTATCAAGTAGTAATAGAACGAATGATCATAATTACATGCATTCACACTATAAAATGTTGTTGGTGTAAATTTTATGTAAAATTCCTGAGTCTTAAATTCAAAGATAGGGGGAAATAGTGTGAAATCGTACAGTTACGAAAAAAAAAAACAAAAGAGAAGGTACTGGAAGTACAGCGATGAACTGAAAAGGGGTAAGCATAATCATGCATATAGTACAGTTGTTTTCATTCATTTATGAGTACTAATGAAAAATTGTCAAATTGTTTAGCCAAGTGTGTAACAGGAAATTGTACACTCTGGAAACAAGAAGGAAAAAGGTGAAGATAAATCACCTAGAAACTCCAGAAAAGCTGAATTGGACCAAGTTGATGGAGGAAAAAAAAAACCTCACTAAAGAAACAAGAAAGAAGAAGTAGTGTACTAAAAGTGCACTAAACTATTATGAACCTGAACAGTTTGACTAATAACTGAAATTTTTAAGTCATGGAAATGCAGAATGTTGTTGTGGATGATCAATTTTATGTACCTAACATTCTTACATTGGTATGAATTGTGGACAGGGAAAACAGAATAAAAGATTTCTAGACAGACTTCTTGCAAAGAAGTAGAAAGAAAAGAAACTGCATAAAGCACGAGAGTACTCTGCTGGAAACAAAGCAAAAACAAAGAAGAAAGTTTTGGTCAAAGTTGAAAAAGTCACCACCGAGGAAGGTGTTGGAAAGGGGGGAAACTAATGGCTTATAAATTTGCCTTACCCTTGCATAGTAAATTTCCTGATATGTTTCATGTCTCCTTGTTGGAAAAAAAAAAAAAAAAAAAAATATTTCATGATGCTTCTCACATGATTTGTTTGAACTGTGGTCCAGGTGGAACCAGAAAAAGGAATTTCCTTCCAGAGTCGCTTCAAAGATGGAAGCGAGAAGGAATTGAATTGAGAAAACGAACAGTAGCTAGAGTAAAGGTGCAGTGGAGCACTTACTGCGGAAAAGCTGCATGGAACAGTGAAGTTGTGATGATGGAAAAGCATTCATACTTATGTTCCAAATAAGCTAAGTAGATAGTTGTCAACACCGAGGACGGTGTTTATTTTCAGAGGGGGAATATGTAACACACCCAAGTTCTATGCTTTTCAAATGAGACATTTGAACATAAATCCATAAGGGGAGTGGACCCCAATGGATAATTACTATGTGGATATGGTTAACTAATTATTTATGAAAAATAAATAAAATATTGTGCATGCACTATGACCAGATGAGAAAGTGAGATCACATGCCTAATCCATGAGGTAATGGAAAAGGAAAAAGACTTTCCCCAAATCTTTCAAAAAATCCTTGAAAGAAATTATTTCTAATTTAGATTTTTGAGGAAAAAACTAAATTTCCCCCAATGAAGAGGAGTAATTGGGAAGAGGTGAGAAAAAGCTGGAAAAGCTGAGGAAAAGCTTAAAACAGCTTTAAAGAGTCCCAAAATGGGAAGCCTAGGCTAAACAGGAATAAAGCATCCTAAAATTCTGGACGCAGAATTGGAAACAGGCTTGGGGAAAGCACAGCTTAAATAAGCTGCTCCAGAACAGAATGAGGTTAGTCTGTTCTGGGAGGATCTCTGCTCGGGGGTGAATCCTGGGAGATAAAGAGGATTCTAAGGTTGGGAGGACTCGTCATAGTAGAGTTGTGCATGCATAAATCTGGAGATATCTGTAAGTCTGTGTTAAACATATCCCTGTTTTATGAAATTGTGATGTTATAGTTCCTTTATGCAAGTTATGAAGTTGTGATGTTATAGTTCATTATGGAAATTATGAATTGTTATGTTATGTTGCATTATGCAACTGTTAGATGGATTAATGGTTCAGTATCTTATGTAATTGCAACTACAGCGATTGATAGTAGAGACAAATGGTTGGGTGTAGGGATGAGTACCTTGTAATAATGAGATTGGAGATGATAGATCAATTGAACAGCCAATCTAATAACTATGTATAGGTATAGCTTGCTATCTTTTAAAGGAGTATTTAATTTCTGTGTAGAAACAGAAAATGTTAACAAACCAGTAACCATGAACAGCAAGTTCCAAACAACTAAACCTATCATAACAATACTGATGGCACAGAACCCCCTGTAACCAATAACAGAAAGTAAGAAACAATAACCCTGTGATAGTCGTATGGGGTTCAGTATGTGGGTTCCAATGGAGAGAAGTGTAACAGTTAGAATTTAATTTATTCTATTAAATGTAAGTGTAATCATATGAAAGTAGAGGTTGAACCCTACCTAAGGACGAGGATCTAAAACTAGGAATTCTAAACTATCCCGTTCAGTATCCTCTACCTCCATTTGATTGAAGCAAGGATGTTGTTACCTAATTTTAAGACGATTGAATCTGTGCCAAAGTGTCACACTGTTGAATATTTATGTGATAAAATAAAAAGGGGAAAGCCTATTGCAAAATCTATTGTGTGATAAAAGTTGGTGTGAGGAAAGATTGTAAGCATGTGTAATAATACTATGAACAGAACCTCTGTTTACCGTCCATAGAAACTACTGGGAAAGTAGTTGGAGCAATGAAGGTTAACTGCGTAGAGATAGATGTATGCGAGGAGGCATACATCTATACCTCGATGCTGAAACTTTAAAATGTTGAAAAATATATCAGGCCTGCAAACCTGCAAACTGGGAAGTTTGAGTAAGGGCCTAGTGATCATCTAGAGTTGGACAAAACTCTGAACAGAAAACCTGAGAAATACAAAGTAATATCTATAGATATATAAGTCTACTATATGGACTGAGAAGAGGGGAGGTCAAGCCAAAAAAATTCTCATGTAAATTCTTGTATTCCATGGCTGTCTATAAGTACTGAAAAGGATCTAAACCCCGGATAACAGTCTGAATTTGTAAGTGATTCAGTATAAAAACTATAATTGTTATCTGCGCATAAAGCGGAGAATATTTGAGTTATGTTATAGGTGTAGCACTCATTACAGGTTAAATTTTCTTCCCCAAATCAGGGTGATGTATCTAGACATGTTCAAAAAAAAAAATTTGGGTCTGGGAGATGTGACACTAAGAAGGTGCTACGAAGGTAAGGACAAGTTGCCTATGCTATTCTCTTTTTCTACATGCTTCACTGAATTTATTTTGAAATTGAAGGATATATTTCATTGATTTCTTTGAAGTTGTAGGATACAATTAAAGATTTTGGTGTTCAAATAGTTCTTTATACACTTCGCTGATATTTTTTTTGAAATTGAGGGATATATTTCAATGAATTTTTTAAGTTGAAGGATATACTTGAATATTTCAACGTTGAAATAGGTCTTTATAATTTTAATGGTAAAGAGTTACAAGGATTATTGAGGGGGAGAGAGAGGGAGAGAGGGGGAGGGATAGAGGGAGAGAGAGAGACAGAGAGAGAGGGAGCGAGAGAGGGATAAAGAGAGAGAGAGAGAGGCAGGGGGGGGCAGAGAGAGAGAGGGGGGGGGGGGGGATATAGGAAGGTAGATAGAGGGAGCAGTAGAGAGAAGGAGAGCGAGGGAGGGAGATAGAGACAAAGAGAAAGAGATATGGAGAGGGAGGGAGGGAGATATAGGGAGAGAGGGATAGGGAGAGGGAGAGAGAGAGAGAGAGATATAGGGAGAGAGTGGGGGAGTAGGCAGAGGGAGAGGGAGAGAGAGAAGGATGGAGGGAGAGGGAGAGAGGGAAAGAGAGAGAGGGAGGGAGAGGGAGAGAGGGAGAGGGATTGGGAGGGGGAGAGAGTCAGAGAGGGGGAGAGAGAGAGATAGTGGGAGAGAGGGAGAGGGTAGTAGAGGGGGAGAGAGAGAGAGACAGAGGGGGAGGGACAAAGGGAGAGAGAGAGATAGATAGAGATGGATTGGGAGGGAGTAGGAGGGATCGTGAGGGAGGAAAGAGAGATGGAGTAGGAGGGAGATAGGGATGGATTGGGAGGGACGGAAAGTGAGAGGGATAGAGAAAGAGAGATATAGATAGGGAGTTGGGGGGGGGGAAGAGAGAGAGAGGGGGGGGGGGCGGGATAGGCAGGGAGAGAGGGAGAGAGAGAGAAGGGGAGAGAGAGAGAGGGAGAGAGGGAGGGAGAGGGAGGAAGAGAGGTAGGGAGGGGGGGAGAGAGATGGAGAGAGGTAGGGAGGGGGAGAGTGCGAGGGAGATAGGGAGGGACCAGGATGGAGGTAGAGAGAGAGATAGGGAGAAAGATGGAGAGAGGGAGAGGAAGGGAGATAGAGGGAGGAGGAGAGGGAGGGAGTCGGATTGAGAGGGAAAGAGAAAGAGATGGAGAGAGAGAGAGAGAGAGAGAGAGAGAGGGGCGGGGGGAGAGAGAGAGCGGCGGGGGGGCGAGAGAGGATAAATAAGGGGCAGGGGGGGAGAGACAAAAGGAGGGAGGGGGAGGTAGGGAGATAGATGGAGGGAAGGAGAGTGAGAGGGATAGAGGGAGGGGGAGAGAGTGGAAGGGTTAGTGAGATGGAAAGGGATAGGGAGGGAGAGAGGGAGAGGGACATAGAGAGAGAGAGTGTAACACCCCCAATTTGTGTGTTGATTTTTTTAAAGTTAGACATTTGAACTTTAATCCTAAGGGGGTGGACCCCAAGGGATGAATATGGTGTGAATGTATTTGCATATTTTATTTGAGGAAATAAATAAAATGATTGTGCAATTTGACCAAAAAGAGAATTAGAGATCACTTGCCAAATCCATGAGGATGGATAAGGCAACAAATCCCCAAAAATCTTACAGAAATCCTTGAAAGAAATTTATTTAGATTTGAGGAGGAATCTAAATTTCCCCAATGAAGAGGAGTAGTTGGGAAGAGGTGAGAAAAAGCTGGAAAAGCTGAGGAAAAGCTTAAAGCAGCTTTAAAGAATCCCAAGATGGGAAGCCTAGGCTAAACAGGAAAGAAAGCATCCTACTATTCTGGACGCAGAATTAGAAACATGCTTTGGGGAATTATGAGCTTAAATAAGCTGCTCCTAGGCAGATCAGAGGTTGATCTGTTCTAGGAGGTGATCTCTGCTCGGGGGTGAATCTTGGGAGATAAAGAGGATTCTAAGGTTGGGAGGTTGGTCATTTGCAGATTTTGTGGTATGTTCTGAATTCTTGTTATTTTATTTTATTACAGTATGAATTGGCTACATATAAAAATTTAATTATATGAAAATGAGAAGTTTTGGTACTACATTGAACAGAATCTATCCTTAGGCATTCACCTTCCAGATTCTGTGTAGTTGTAGACCAGAAAATCTACAGAGGAGAACCTCCAGAAACTCTAAACCAAGGTTGGTTTAAATCTGAAGCTACTTGACCTCCATAGATGATTAATTATTGTTTTGATCTCTGTAGACACCGGGGATCTTATGTGCTTAGGTATATGCTAGCGAATACATATCGCAGGGCTAAAGTTTCAATTGTATATAATAAAAAAAAAAAAAAGCCAATAAGAGCAATAGAGTGGGACATTGAAGAAATCTCTATGCTATAACTATGATGAGTGTATCTATTGCATTGTGTAAAATCATCCTTAATCTTTGGAACCAGTACTATATTAAATGATTTAACTTATTATGAAAGTCTCCTGGTCATGCACTATAGAACGCATATATAGACATATAGCAACTGGATCATATAGATTAAAGACAATGATTTTATAATACTTATTCCTGCTAACCAAAGTATTAAAGCAATACTAATTAAGTGATTCAATATTTAAAAATAATATAGAACACTTGTATACCAAATTCATCTCTTACCTTTTTAATTAAGTATTAGGGTAAAAGAGTGAATTTATGTGTAAGGTTTGAACTACCCATACACTATCGAATGAATACATACACCTCCAAATTGGTGGAGTAAATACATGGCGTAAAAAGCATTTAATCCACTTTGATACCAAAGAGACATGGATCTACAAAGTCCATAGATGTAAGCATAATAAAGAAACCTATAGGTTAGCATGCAAACATAAATCGATATAAAAAAAAAAACAACTATACATCGCCGCTAGCGATTTATGATAGAATAACTTTATTATTATGCCTATGCGATCTTAGCAATGGAAACTACGCATAATTATGACCATTCGTTGATTAACCTACGCGTTAACTCTACGGCAACTGTAATTATGAAAACGTGAACCTTATGTCGGTTACAACCTTTGACCTAGTTAATCGTTATATGAAACGACTTATTATGAAATTAAAAGACGAGCATACGGTATAAACTCTACTGTCAATAATTTAAACTGAGGAAATTATGCATGGAGCTGCGAAACGATTTCACAGGAAACGCCGGTGTCTACTCTTCCAGCAATGAATTCGGATTAAAACTGAAATTAAGCAATATGCGACCTTATCCTACTACGAGCTGCGCCTCATTGCTGTGATTCGGCAACGCGTTGTCACCATTCAATACCTTCTATAGACAGAGCTAAAAATGTTAGCACGTATGCGAATATAAATAATTTAACACCCAAATACTGCCTTGGAATAAACGAGGATAAGTGAAACTCTGAACGAATTCATCGGCACCACTGAGAAACAAAAAAATTTAAATTACAACCGAAATCATGCTATAGTTTTCGATGATGAACAACTCGCAACAAACGATAGGGATTGCATGAAATACGTAGGGTTGTAAACAATAAAAAAAAAAATTGATATATACCTGAATACCGGGAGATTTAATAACAGTCATGGGTAAACCATAACGACATCATTCTTCCGTGGGACTGTTCGCTGTCATACTGTGAAAGAATACAGTTAGTTATGGAGTTATGGGTTGTTAGAGAAAAAAAAATTATAATCTGAACCAGTAGATGCTAATCAGGCCGAGGCCACCCATCATAAAATAGAACGCTCATCTATTCTCAAATCAAACGTTTCAATGATAAATTGAACTACGGCTAATATGACCGATTACCTCGCATGGAGACGAATAGGCATGGGGGGGGAAAAGCTCGATTCTGATACATTTCGACACAGTTGGAGTCGAACAGGCCAGAAGAATTTAGGGCTTAACTAGGTTAACAAACCCTCGATATGCCGCCGTGAAATAATTAATGGAGATAAGATCTGAGAATAATCACAGAGTTCGAACCGAACACGCAACAATAATGTAAGAGCATAAATCTATCCTATTCTATGGTCAAGCCGAGAATAAAAAACTCTCTTTCGACTGCGCTGAATAGGTTAGTAGAAAACAAATTATATTACAAACACGAACTCTAAAATAAAAGTAAATCTGTAGCCTGTCGCCCAGAAAACCAGGATCTCCATCCTCTGCACAAACGATCCATTTCAGGTTCAATTATAGAGGTATACCGAGAAGAAAAATACCAGAACCAAGTGAAGAATGGAAGACAACAGAATACTATGATGGAGATTGCATACCTCAACTGAGCGCATCTCCTGTATCAAATCTCAATTCGATCTGCATCCACCGTGAGCGCGTGATCAATGAAACCATTCTCTCAACAGGAATGAGATCCCAGCTGAGACCGAAACGGATAAATAGGGCATAGGCCGTAGTGTGACAATGAAGGGCAGGCCCTAGATCAGTCGAAGGGCTGGGCAAAAACCCTAATCCCGTAACCCTAGAAGGGTACAGAATTCCCTGGTTGATTTGAAACAACTCGGCTCAACGACAGAGTGTACTCGGCGAAGTGAAAAGAGTAGAGACCAGATTCTGCACAAAGCGGCTCACCCAGTACTGTGCAGTACAGGAGTGCAACTATCACATTACACGTAGCCTAGGGAATGGGCCTGAGATCGTATCGGGTACTCTAACGCGGGTAGTAGGCGCCATCCCTGCATTCTCAAAAATGTTAGCCATCATGATACATATCCTCACGTTAAATCGATATAGGACAGATCACTGATGCGTGCCTGCAAAGACACAGAGACACTCCACGGTGATGGAAATCAATCTCAGAGAACTAAAAATAAAAATAAAAAACCATACCACCAATATTGGATTATAGTTCGACGGGTAGCTGGGAAAAGCAAAATGGCGGAGTGCGATTAATGATAGTTGAATCCGGTCGAAACCAGTCAACCCTGTGGTAGAGGCACTGTGCATTACCCGCCCCTCGGTTAGGTTAGCACCGTGGTGACCTAGCCACCTGTAATTCCTTACCATCACCCGCCATGAACATGAAACAAAGAAAACGGGTACACAGAGGTGTTGTACGCATTCCATGATCTGGGTATCAGAAATGGTTATAGGGTTGACACGTTGACTCTAACAGGCGGTTGTGATGAACTGTATATACTTACCATACTTATACGGGTACGCCCGAATCATTTTAAACAAGGAAACGAAGAATCGGAGTATATGTAAATGATATTACATGAAAGGTATTTCTATCGTGCTATAATAACATGTGTGGGGACACAAATAAATACCGAGTTATTTATTGGTATGGAATATAAATATATAGTTCTAGATGTGAATTATTTATATATGGATATATATATATAGGTGAAATATGTGAAATAATTATCGATATAATTATATATGTGGGAATATATATATAGAAATGATCCAAATGGGAATTATTTTATATGTAGGTAATATATATAAATATATATATGTGGAGGTAAATTATCTATGTGGATAATCTATATATATATTTGACTATATATAAAGTTGTGTAAGCCAAATAGGTACATGTAGGGGGGTAAAAAGGACTCTAAATGAAATGTTAAATGGTTCTTTTTGAGACTAGATGAATAAGGAGAACATTGTCAAGAGAACATTAAAGAAAAAAAAAATTTAGAACTCATTATCCCACTCACTAAGGGAATAAAGAAAAAAAAAATTGTTGTAAACTGGAGGTGTGACAGAGAGAGAGAGAGAGAGAGAGAGGGAGAGAGAGAGGGAGGGAGAGGGAGAGAGAAAGAAAGAGGGAGAGGGAGAGGGAGAGAGACGGATAGGGAGAGAGAGAGAGAGAGAGAGAGAGAGAGGGAGCAGAAGAGAGAGAGAGAGAGAGAGAGAGACAGAGTCCGAGAAAGACTAATTGTAATTTGAAACATTTCTAATTGAAGTAATGAATCAAGAAAAAGTAATTGACACAACATAAAACAATTTCAAAATATAATAGATTCATGAAATTTCAACCATTTATTTCCACACTCAACTTTTAATTATTTTAAATTTAATTTAATTTTCAGAATGATAATTAAATGTCCTTTTAGAAAGTTTTTTTTATTAGTAAATTACCTAGCTTGTCCCTTGCTCCTTTTGTGTTGTTATTCATTTTTTTTCCAATTTAGTTATTAGTTATTTCAAGAAAAACAATTTAATTTTAAAATATATTTGAATAATATTATCATTTTTAGCCAAACAAGGAATAAAGCAAAATAATACTATGATCTAATGGAGTAATTAAAAAAAATGATAAAATGGAAATTTTTTTCCTAAATTTTTTTCCAAAATTACTAGAAATTCCTAAAAAAATATAATTCAATGTAATAAATAAAAACTTAGTTATTCTTAACCTTAACCCATTTCTTCTTAATCTTAAGCCATTTCAAAAAGGTTGAGATTATTGAAATTTAAAAAAAAATGAGTTTAGGAGGGCAAAAAAGGAAACTCTATTTTCGTTGTTTAATATTTTCATTCATTGCCCATTCCAAGTACCAAGTCAAATTCTAAAGAATAATATTTTTAATTTTAACTAACAATGTTTTTCATTCTACTAATTTTCCCAAAATATCACTAAAAATTCTAGAATCTATATATAATTATTATAGATTAGAAGAATTTTACAATAATATTCCCAAACATTTTTTTTTTTGACTAAGAAAAAAACGTTGTAGTATTACAGTTCATATTCAATCAAATACGAGTGATTACATCATAAGACTTTACACCGAATTTTATTTGTATTAGTTTACATCATACTCAAACATTTGTTTTAATTTAAAAATAACATTTTTTTTAAACTCATAGTATAAATATAGAATTTAAAAGTTTCCTATACTAAAACTAAATTCAAGTTTTAAAAAAAAAACTAATATACTTTTCAAACATTTGTATCAATTTAAAAATAATTTTTTTTTTTTTATACTCATAATATGAATATAGAATTTTAAAATTTTCCCATACTAATACTAAAAAAAAAAAAAAAAATTGATATAATTTTCACATTGGTCAATAGTATCCTTAATAAATTTATTTGTCAATAAAATCCTTAATCCTTAATAAATCGATGGGTGTAAACTATCACACCAGCCAAAACATTAAACTCTCCTATGTATAACTATAACTGTCTAAATACAAATTAATGTGAACAAAAACTAGTTGAATTAATGCCATCCAAAATATTCAACTCTCCCATTCCTAAGTGGAACTATCTAAACACCAATGAATGTTAAAGACAACTAGTTCAACTAATCCCTTGAATTAGACTATAATAATATTTTGTTATACATTATTTAAATTCTAGGAAATGGTAAAGTGATCAGTGAGACAAATGATAAGATATAATCAAAGTGTGATTAGTAAAAAAATAAAAAAATAACCTCCCTTGAAATATTAGTCATAAGAGTGGTCAAAGTGGAAACACCCTCTATATATTTAGATTTTTATACTCATTTTATTAGGTATTTTATTTTTGTATTTAATTCATTAAGAAGTGTCAAAATTTGTATTTAAAATAATTTTTTAATCATTTATATAAATTTAATTGAATATTATTAAATATTTTATTAATTACAATTTAGTTTTAATGTAAGTTGTTTTTAGTGTTATTTTTGAAATTTTGTAGATTTGTTTCGTCTAATTTCTCTAAAATCCACATACTCTACATTCTCTAGTTTTGAACTTGCAACCTCTTAGGAGGAAAGACATGTTGCTAACCATTAGCCTCACTCAAGTTGTATAATTATTATTATCATCATCCAATTTTAAGGTCATGGCCAAACCAAACATTGATGTATGAGTTCCCTTGTTTATGGAACAAGGGACCCACCTCCACTCAGCAATTATGTAGACCATGAGATTCCGGGTTTAAAACCCCTAGCGTCAAACCAACCCATTTAAAAATCCCTAGGGTCAAGCCAACACAGATATAAAACAATTATTTTAAGAATTAATATAGATATGTTTTAAGCACGTGAGCCAAGAAGGATTAGATTTCTTCTATGTAATTTTTCATTATTTAAATTCTATTTTTGAGTGCTATAAAGGTTACAAAAGATGTGCATTGAAATGGTTTTTTGGTTATTACTATATTTTCAAGTATAAGTGAATATTAATTTACATTAAAATATTTGATTCATAACCCATATTGGGAATTTTATTTTATAAAACTTTAAAATATATTATTTTAACATTTTTCTCATTATAGATATATATGAAGTTGATATCACCTGTTCAAATATTTTTTTAAATATATAAGTTTTAAAAATTGTACTCAGATAATTTTTTTTACTTCTAATTACTTTTCATGAAATTTTATTAGGTCATATGGAAAACTAATTAAGCATGCATATCATATTTATTTTTTCTTTTTTATTATCGCTCACATTGTTTTTCTGTTTAGAGAATATTTTATTCATATTTTAGAAGGGGATGCTTATCAACTTCATGTTGAGCAGGGAAATAATTACACGTAGCCTGAAGAATGAGTCTCTCTCAATGTTGAGCAGGGACATACTTACACATAGCCTAAAGAATGAGTCTCTCGGCTCAATTATACATAAATAAAACAAATTATTCTCTCATTTAACATATTTACAATTTAACCTCTTACATACCAAAAAAATTAAATCATAAAATTATAATAACATGTCTTCAAATTATGCATTACATATGTTTAATTAGTTTGATTTTATATATTCTTTATTAAAAACTTAAGGGTTAAATTTGACGACCATTTACCCATTTTTCCACTTTTAAGACAATTTATTCTCAAACAAACATGTCAAGGTCAACTTGCAAATAATTTTTTAAAATATCAAAATGATTGGCATATATATATATATATATATATATATATATATGAAAATGTAATATTTGTACTTTAAAAAGTAATACGATATTATTTAATATAATAATTTTTATTTTTTTAATAATTTTTTTTATTTTTGGAAAATGAAATTAAAAATAGCTTTATGTGAAAACATGTTTATTTTCTCAATGTAAAATTAAATTAATAAAAAAAAACATTAAAATAAAAATAACTTCATGGTATTCACCCATGGTATATGACAACCCATTGTATTCACGTGGAGTATAGCATATTTAAAGGGGGAATTAAAACATCTTATATACATCTTAACTCTAAATCTACGGAAAATCTCCTTTCACTCTAAAGACGTTTGTATCTCAAGAAATTTGATCTCTCTAGGCTCTTGATAGCTCTAGATCACTAGATTTCCTCAAATGGAGACTTGGCTTAAACTTAGTAAGTTCTAGTAGATTTTAATATATTTGAATAATTTATATAGGAAAATTCTGATAACTATAGCCTAGACAATTTTTTAACAAAATCTTCTTGTAATTTGCTCAGAATGTTCGATTTTCATGGAATATGTTTCCTCCTCTACGGAATTTTCTCAGAATGTTCGATTTTCATGAAATATGTTCCCTCCTCCATGGAATTTGTGCAAGATGAGGCTCCTCCTTTAACTGAGCCTCATGAGTAGCAGACTCTTCTCTGGGAAATTTATTTAATGAAGCATTGGAAATTTATTTTTAGCAATGGCACATTATTTTTCAAGCTAATCTATTCAAATTTTAAGTGCATTCAGTTCAATATTTGCAGGTATACATTATGTTTTTTTTCTTTTAACTTAGATAAAACTGGTAAAAGGAAATACTAAAAGTGATATGAAGGGTTGTTTAAAAATGAGATCTTCGTAAAAAAATTCTATGATAGGTAGGAGGACCCATCAAATTTAACATGTGATGATGGTTATGATAATCCTGTTAATTAAAATGTAATGTGAATAAAACTAAAAGAAACTATTAAATTTCTATTAACTATTGTATGTCTTCAAATTATGAAATACATATACATTAATACAATTAGTTAAATTAAATAATTGGTAATATTTAATAAACATTGATTCATAATAAACATTAAAACACATAACTTATGATAAGATAATATTATTAAAAAAAAATAATAGAAAAATAAATTATAATTCATAATAGCTTTATGTGAAAACATTTTTATTTTCTCAATGTAAAATTAAATTAATAAAAAAAAACATTAAAATAAAAATAACTTCATGGTATTGACCCATGGTATATGACAACCCATTGTATTCACGTGGAGTATAGCATATTTAAAGGGGGAATTAAAACATCTTATATACATCTTAACTCTAAATCTACGGAAAATCTCCTTTCACTCTAAAGACGTTTGTATCTCAAGAAATGTGATCTCTCTAGGCTCTTGATAGCTCTAGATAACTAGATTTCCTCAAATGGAGAATTGGCTTAAACTCAGTAAGTTCAAGTAGATTTTAATATATTTGAATAATTTATACAAGAAAATTCTGATAACTATAGCCTAGACATTTTTTTAACAAAATCTTCTTGTAATTTTCTCAGAATGTTCGATTTTCATGGAATATGTTTCCTCCTAGGAATTTTCTTAGAAATTTCGATTTTCATGAAATATGTTCCCTCCTCCATGGAATTTGTGCAAGATGAGGCTCCTCGGAAATTTATTTAAACATTATTTTTCAAGCTAATCTATTCAAAGTTTAAGTGCATTCACTTCAATATTTGCAGGTATACATTATGTTTTTTTCCTTTTAACTTAGATAAAACTGGGAAAAGGAAATACTAAAAGTGATATGAAGGGTTGTTTAAAAATGAGATCTTCGTAAAAAAATTCTATGATAGGTAGGAGGATCCATCAAATTTAACATGTGATGATGGTTATGAATATCCTGTTAATTAAAATGTAATGTGAATAAACCTAAAAGAAACTATTAAATTTCTATTGACTATTGTATGTCTTCAAATTATGAAATACATATACATTAATACAATTAGTTAAATTAAATAATTGGTAATATTTAATAAACATTGATTCATAATAAACATTAAAACACATAACTTATGATAAGATAATATTATTAAAAAAAATAATATAAAAATAAATTATAATTTTATTTTATATTATTATTAATTGTAAAAGTATTAATATATATATTGGAAAATAAAACATATCACAAAAATGTTAATCATAAAAATTCAATCATACTTTGGAAAAATATTTAAAAAGAAAAAAAAAAAAATTATTTAACTTTTATACAATTGATTATACCTCTTGCAAATAGGTGCTCAAATACCAATTTTATATTTGATAAACATAACTACATTTTATTACATGAAAACTATTTACTTTATTTTCAACATATTATTAGTTTTTACCAAATATTTATATACATATTTCTAAAAAATACATATTTTTAATTTATAAATAAAGTAAAAGATGATTAAAAATTTTAGTTATTTTTTTATGATATTAAATATTAAATATTAAAATAATA
The DNA here is from genome assembly GCA_034641835.2 of Pinus albicaulis. NCBI lineage: Eukaryota > Viridiplantae > Streptophyta > Pinopsida > Pinales > Pinaceae > Pinus > Pinus albicaulis. The sequence goes on along the minus strand of CM076579.1, from coordinate 58,171,573 downwards.
AACATATAACTATAATATTTCCAAAATAATTAATACCATTCTTCAAAATTTAAAGCATATTCAATACTAAATGATGTGCTCTCTAAAAGGCCAGGTTGAATATTTAATCTGACATGGTTAACGCAATCAAATGTTTTATTTAAGATATTATAATGGTTAAAAAATAAAAAAAATATTCATACTAGAGAAAAAAAAAATCAAACGCAACACTCTTTGAACAACTTGAGAGATTAGTTGTTTTTGCACGAGTTGCAGTGGTCGGAAAAGGAAGAGCTGGTTGAAAGACGTGGCTCATGATTGGAGCTGTTTTTAACATAATCCAACCATACACAAACATTGTAATTAAACTGTTCGACCTGTAATACAAACAAATTTTAATGAAAATGCTGCACGTGTACAAAATTGAAATATGAACTGTTAGAAACCAAGAGATGCACAAAATCTCATTGTAAAAAGGCCGATCCCAATGTTGAAATGCAATTTTGAGATTTGAATTTCATCAGAATATGCAGAAAAGCTCGTTCTAAAAGAAGCCTCAAGTTGAAATGCAATTTAACTTGAAATATGAACGTTGGAGCGGTCACTATAGAAGCAATTACTGAAACTTTACCGTTACAAACCAAGAGATGCACAAAATCTCATTGTAAAAAGGCCGATCCTAAGGTCGAAATGCAATTTTGAAATTTCAATCTCGTCAGAATATGCAGAAAAGCTCGTTCTAAAAGAAGCCTCAAGTTGAAACGCAATTTAAATTCATTGTGTTTTCCTGCGGTCAAGTTGAAATCCAATTTAAATTTAAATGCATATATCTGAATTTCGTCAGATATATGTCTCTCCACTTCTCTCCCACGCAGCTTCCTGCGCTCTTTGTTTATATGTGTATAATGGGAAGAATCTCGTTGTGTTTCGAAGCAGTAACGAGAGTCCATGGTGGGTTAGGTTTGGTGGAGGGCACACGATAGTCCATTGAGGATTTTCTTTTGAATAAGGTGCCATTGGTGCACATGTTCCACCGCTTGAGATGTAACATTGAGGAAGGATATTTATGACAAGATAGAGTTCCAAGTTTTCGCCATTTTAGACCGTCGGCTGTATGGACAAAGCGTGAGCTGCAATCAATGCTATGAAGGTAAGGACAAGTTGCCTATGCTATTCTCTTTTTCTACATGCTTCACTGAATTTATTTTGAAATTGAAGGATATATTTCATTGATTTCTTTGAATTTATTTTGAAATTGAAGGATATATTTCATTGATTTCTTTGAAGTTGTAGGATACAGTTAAAGATTTCGGTGTTCAAATAGTTCTTTATACACTTCGCTGATATTTATTTTTTTTGAAATTGAGGAATATATTTCAATGAATTTTTTAAGTTGAAGGATATACTTGAATATTTTAGCGTTGAAATAGGTCTTTATAATTTTAATGGTAAAGAGTTAGAAGGATTGTTGAATTAAATTTATTAGGTTAATTTCATATAACAAATTTCTGTTTGCAAAGATGTTTGCAAACTCCGCTTCTTACCTAGGAGATGCTTCTGTTTACATATGAATATGGGAACCCTAGCTAGGCTATGCTTCTTTTTCATTGAATATGGGAACCCTGCATTTGTTGGCTTTTCTGTTTCATTGAATATGGGAACCCAACATTTCTTGGCTTTTCTGTTTCATTGATTTGTCATTAGTTCCCTAAATGTGAAAGTTTATTAGGGGATATCTCAATTTTTAGGAATATCTCCGTCGGAAAATTTTGGGTATTTTGAAATATGATAGCTATTGTTTTTGTTTACTGCATAACAGATTTTATTATTTTTTTCTCTTTTGCAAACGATTCACTTCTACTCAGTTTTATTCTCCTTAATCATCATCTAAGCCAATCCTTTGTCACTGTAGCATCAAGTTCTAGAAGGAAATTTAAAATTTAAGATGGTCTCTGCAGTAGAAATATTGTCGTCATGTCCAAATGTTTTCTCCACTTTTAAATTGCTTCTCCACTTTTAAATTGCATGCGACATTAAAAGGAAAAAAACTATTTCAATGATTCTTATATTTGGTTCAGATGAACTTTGCTTCCCTTAAAAATCATTGATAATGGTTGGCTAACGGCTTTGTTGGAGGTTGTTTGCTAGAATTTCGTTCTTTACACTTTTCCCTGCCAGGCCCATGCCCATGTCCATGTCATGCCTGTCTTTTCTATTCCCAGATTTGTTAGAGTAGATTCATGATAATCTCATGTTGTTCCACCTGTCTGAGCATATCTACTTTCATGGAGCATAACTCTGTGAAAACGCTGTCTGCATGTAACATATTTACTAACAGTTGTAGCCAACATGGAATAAATGAAAGCAATAAGATACTGTCACGCGATCAATACTTTCAATTACGTTACGCTTAAAGGAACAGTAGCACATAATTATATAGAAAAAACAAAACGATTGCAAATAATTGTTGAAATGAATGTCAACGTAACATGGGTAGGATAGGATACTACATGGCCGTCAATATGTTTTCCTCGATTCATATGAACGACGTTTTATGTCACCCATAATGAAAAAGATGTAGTGGTACTTCTTTACTCATCTAAGTTGTACTCCTCATTTTCTCTATAGTTTACGTGCTATATGAAGATGTTGTCATGCATTTTTGTTCTTTTCAAGTTTATATGCGGTTATGTATTATGGGTTTTACTTACAATAAATTTATCTTTTCTCTGTTTATTCCATATGAATTAATTTTTAAAAATGGTTATATTTTACTGTAACTATGGTTTTTCTTATTTTATCTATTCACATATTTTCCTTTTTATTATATATCTTTTACATAAAGTATGGTCAATGTCTTCTTTCAAATTTGATATTTAAAATATATATATATATATATATATATATATATATATATATATATAATTATAATGTATTATACTTTTATTAGAGCAATTATTTTATGATTTTGAGTTTTATTTATATTTAAAACTCAATATAAATAAAATGAGAGAGAGAGAGTGTGTGTGTGAGAGAGGGAGAAAAGGAGAGGGACAGAGAGGGAGGCAGGAGGGAGGCAGGAGGAAGAGAGAGGCAGGGAGGGAGATAGAGGGAGGTAGGGAAGCAGAGGGAGGTAGATAGAGGTGTAGGAGGAGAGAGAGGGACAGGGAGAGGGAGAGAGAGAAAGAGGGAGCTGGAGGATGAGATCAAGAGGGAGAGGGAGGGACGTAGATAGAGGGAGGGAGTGAGAGAGAGAGTGGGGGATAGGCTCAGGAAAGGGAAAGATAGAGAGAGAGAGAGAGAGACAGGGAGGGAGAGGGAGTGAGTCAGAGAGAGAGAGAGAGAGAGAGGGAGGGAGAGGGGGAGAGAGAGAGAGAGAGAGAGAGAGGGAGGGGGAGAGAGAGGGAAAGAGGGGGGGAAGGAGGGAGAGAGGGAGCGAGAGAGGGAGAAAGAGAGAGAGAGAGGGGGCGGGAGAGAGCGAGAGAGAGAGAGGGGGGGAGGGAGGGAGAGTGAGGGAGGGAGAGAGAGAGGGGGGGGGGGGGCAGAGGGAGAGTGAGGGAGGGAGAGAGAGAGAGAGAAGAGAGATAGATAGGGAGAGGGAGAGAGAGGGGGGGATAGGAAGAGGGAGAGAGAGAAGGATAGAGGGAGCGAGAGAGGGGGGGAGAGAGACAGGGAGGGAGGGAGGGACGGAGAGGGAGAGAGAGAGAGAGAGAGAAGGAGGGAGAGGGAGAGGGAGAGAGGGAGAGGGAGGGAGAGGGAGAGGGTGGGAGAGAGAGGGAGGGAGGGAGCGGGAGAGAGAGAGAGAGTGGGGAGGGCAGAGACAGAGAGAGGGGCGGGGCGGAAGGGGGGAGGGAGAGCGGGAGAGGGAGGGAGAGAGGGAGAGCGAGAGGGAGGGAGTGAGTGGGAGGGAGGGAGACAGAGGGAGCAGGAGAGAGAGGGAGAGCGAGGGACATAGATAGAGAGAAAGAGGGAGTGGGAGAGATAGAGAGAGGGAGAGGGAGCAGAAGAGATAAAGAGAGAGAGAGAGAGAGAGAGGGAGCGGGAGAGATAGAGAGAGAGAGAGAGGGGATGGAGGGAGAGAGGATGAGAGAGAGGGAGAGAGCGAAAGGGAGAGGGATGGAGAGGGAGGAAGGGAGGGAGAGCGAGGGAGATAGATGTAGGAGGGATCGGGAGGGAGGGAAAGAGAGATAGAGCAGGAGGGAGAGAGGGAGGGATTGGTAGGGATGGAAAGCGAGAGCGATAGAGAGAGAGAGAAATATATATAGGGAGGGGGAGAGAGAGAGAGAGAGAGAGATAGGGAGAGAGAGGGGGGGATAAGCAGGGAGAGACGGAGAGAGAGAGAGGGACGGAGATAGAGAGAGGAAGAGGGAGGGAGGGAGATAGAGGGGGAGAGGGAGAGGGTGAGAGAGTGGGAGAGAGAGAGAGAGAGAGAGAGAGGTAGGGAGGGAGGGAGGGGGAGAGGTAGGGAGGGAGGGAGTGGGAGAGAGGGAGGGAGCAGGAGGGCGAGAGAGATGGATGGAGGGAGAGAGAGAGAGGGAGTGGGAGGGAGCAGGATGGAGGTAGAGAGAGAGAGAGGGAAAGGGATGGAGAGAGAGAGAGAGGGAGAGGGTGGGAGGTAGAGGGAGGAGGAGAGGGAGGGAGTGGGATTGAGAGGGAGAGAGAGAGATAGAGAGAGGGAGGGGGGGGCGGAGAGGGGAGGGAGGAGAAACAAGGGGAGGGAGGAAGAGACAGAATTACGGATGGGGAGGGAGGGAGAGAGAGGGAGAGGGAGGGAGATAGATGGAGGGAAGGAGAGGGAGGGGGAGAGAGTGGAAGGGTTAGTGAAAGGGAGAGAGAGAGAGAGAGAGAAGGGGGAGGGAAGAGAGAGAGAGAGAGAGAGAGAGAGAGGGGGGGGGGGACACTAATTGTAATTTGAAACATTTCTAATTGAAGTAATGAATCAAGAAAAATTAATTGACACAACATAAAACAATTTCAAAATCTAATAGATTCATGCAATTTCAACCATTTATTTCCACACTCAACTTTTAATTATTTTAAATTTAATTTAATTTTCAGAATGATAATTAAATGTCCTTTTAGAAAGTTTTTTTTATTAGTAAATTACCTAGCTTGTCCCTTGCTCCTTTTATGTGTTGTTATTCATTTTTTTTCCAATTTAGTTATTAGTTATTTGAAGAAAAATAATTTAATTTTAAAATATATTTGAATAATATTATCATTTTGAGACAAAAAAAAGAATAAAACAAATTAATACTATGATCTAATGGAGTAATTAAAAAAAAATGATAAAATGCAAATTTTTGTCCTAAATTATTTTCCAAAATTACTAGAAATTCCTAAAAAAATATAATTCAATGTAATAAATAAAAAATTAGTTCTTCTTAATCTTAACCCATCTTAAAAAGGTTGAGATTATTGAAATAAAAAAAAAAAAATGAGTTTAGGAGGGAAAAAAAAAGAAACTCTATTTTCGTTGTTTAATATTTTCATTCATTGCCCATTCCAAGTACCAAGTCAAATTCTAAAGAACAATATTTTTAATTTTAACTAATAATTTTTTTCATTCTACTAATTTTCCTAAAATATCACTAAAAATTCTAGAATCTATATATAATTATTATAGATTAGAAGAATTTTACAATAATATTCTCAAACATTTTGTTTTTCAGTAAGAAAAAAATATTGTAGTATTACAGTTCATATTCAATCAAATACGAGTGATTACATCATAAGACATTATACACAATTGTATTTGTATTAATTTACATCATACTCAAACATTTGTTTTAATTTAAAAATAAAATTTGTTTTTAAACTCATAGTATAAATATAGAATTTTAAAATTTTCCTATACTAAAACTAAATTCAAGTTTTAAAAAAAAACTGATATAATTTTCAAACATTTGTATCAATTTAAAAATAAGAATTTTTTTTTTATACTCATAATATGAATATAGAATTTTAAAATTTTCCCATACTACAACTAAGTTCAAATTAAAAAAAAAAAATTGATATAATTTTCACATTGGTCTATAGTATCCTTAATAAATTTATTTGTCAATAACATCCTTAATCCTTAATAAATTTATGGGTGTAAACTCTCACGCCATCTAAAATATTAAACTCTCCTATGTATAACTATAACTGTCTAAATACAAATTAATGTGAACGAAAACTAGTTGAATTAACACCATCCAAAATATTCAACTCTCCCATTCCTAAGTGGAACTATATAAACACCAATGAATGTTAAAGAAAACTTGTTCAACTAATCCCTTGAATTAGACTATAGTAATATTTTATTATACATTATTTAAATTCTTAAATTTAAATTCTAGGAACTGGTAAAGTGATCAGTGGGACAAATGATAATATATAATCAAAGTGTAATTAGTAAATAAATAAAACTAGCAATTGCACCTAATGTTGCAAAGGAAACGCCGTAAGGAAGAAGCTAGAAAGAAATCAATTGTAATTAATTTGATCTTAAACAGAAAAATTAAGATATTGATTGTCAAAAATAAATATAAATTGTGTTCTCTCAAATAAAAACATTCTCTTGTGGCCCAATTTGTACACCTAAAAGCAACAACAAGTCAGGGCAAGGCAGGGACTGTCCTAAAAGCAACAATGAGTCAGGGCAAGCACTGTCACTCTGATCCTTGTCCACTCAGTTCTTCTAGGCAGGGTAAGGGGTAGACCCTAACCCACTCCGTTCTTCTAGGCAGGCTAGGGGTTAGTCCCTGAAGGTAGATGGAGAGGGAAAGTTGTTGAAGCAACAAGTTCTAGGAGATACAACTACTTACCTTAGCAAGTTACAGGTTACAGGCAAGCTAGATTGTTGGGCATGAAAAGATAGATTTAAGTAGATCAAAAGATATTTTAAGATGAATCAATGAGACCAGTGCCTTAGATGCCCAGGCGAATTTAAAATGCTTGCACAAATAATGATTAATGTATCAAGTCATAATATAAACAATGGCTGCCAGACAAGAGTTAGTGTAAAGGACAAAAAAAATATGGGCAGAGAAATGAACAATTGCAATGAAATGAAATTGTTCCTTTAATAGGCACTACTCAAAACTGAAGCAATGAGTAAAACAACATGAAACCTGCGACTACAAATTACGCTGAGACCACAATTATGCTCTAATACCAGACCACCTGTATACAGGATCAACAACAATCAAACAAGTGCTTTACCCAGTGAAACAATGATGATAATGATAGCGAATCAGTTAGTTGTGCTCATTATGATTATTTTCCGCTTATAGAGATGTTAATTATCAACAAGAGCAATTTCAAGCCTATGCAAGCACAGAGATTAACAATGATTTTAAATGAGGCAAATGCGACAAGAGCTTAACAGAGAATGATATATGTTAGTAGCTAGCTAAGAGACAAAAGGCTATCCTTCATACCTTGACAAGATTACAAGAGGAGAATCAAACCAAAACTCATCTACTGCTTTTAGCTGTCCATAATGCCAAAGTTTCGCACAATGATCTACCAATGGAGAACTTAAGAGATTTCAAATAAGACCTTAAAGATACTACTGCTAACTCATATCAGTCCACTGTCAAACGAGATCGGTTTACAGTAATTAATTTATGTCATCCTACTTAAGTCGAGATCGATTACCAGATGCAAGGAATCAAGAGCTGCTGCAAATAACTAACCTAGTAACAACGTATCAAACTTCAGAAATGTCATTGTTAGAAAGAGATCAGTTCACAACAAATGTATTTATCAGACCACTATAATTATTATATCAGCCCTCACTTATAACCGAGATCAGTCAACCAAAGAGAAAGGAACAACAACCAAAACAACATCCCAAGTTTGAGAAGGAAATCTCTGTTACTTAAAAAATAAATAAATAAACTGCAAACTTCAACATATAAAATATTTGTTAAGAATTTATATTAAATTTTGAAGTTTGTCTGAGATGCAGTCTTTTAACATTTTGAAGTACCAATTAAGCATGGAAAACCCATATATATAGGTATAATGGTCGAAGTACAGGATGTATTAAAATATACAGGTAGCTGGCAGCTTCCAAAACATTATCTGATCACATATCTCAAATAGATGGGTGTGCTTGATACCAACCTAGATATCCCATACCATACAAGAGGTCAATATATATAGATAGATTAGTTATGGGATAAGACCAAAATCTACAAAAATAGCATGACAAACAACTGATTTGAGATTGAGATGCTTCATCTGCCCCATCCATATGCATTGAGATCCAGCTCTCTTCCCTACTGGGGAACTGATCCCTCCCCTTTAATAGAACTAGACTTGTAATTCATCGCTGTTTAGATTCTACATTGTGTTCCAACACAGCCTACCCATAATCATAGAAGTGATGAGAGGGAAACCCAACACCAATGCCAATTTCTCATTCTACATTGGGTTCCAACATAGCCTGCCCATAATCATAGAAATGATGAGAGGGAAACCCAATATCAATGCCACTTTCTCATTAATGAAGATGACTTGTAATCTGTATCTGACAACCAAAAATATCCATTCTAGAGTAGATGCTTTCAATACAATAACTTCAACTCTGCCCCTTATTTTATTATGACTAAATATTATCCATAATTAATAATCAACACGTTGAAATAATTGATCCCTCCCCTTTCCTGTTCAAGTCCAATCCTTCTGCCACCTTCCGACAATTGCCCAACATGGAATGAGGATGGTACAATCCTGGTTCATGATCAGCCTGGATTAAAGAGAGGCCATTAGACTGTACAAACATGGCCATTCTCTCATCCACTAATGCTGTAGTTGCAGCAGGCCTTTCAACAGTAGTGGGCTTTATGAGATCTTCATGTTCTTCTTGTTCTTCTTCTGTTTTACAGGCAGAGGCATTAAGGCTCAATTCTCGCAGTTTGGTAGGGGAATTCCCTCCGTTACTCTCATGGAAACGTTTTCTACACCTTTTCTTCTCAATTTGACTCTCGGATTCATTCAAACTCTGCTCCATGCCATGGATTGCAAACTGATTTTGAGAGCACCACTCCTATGTAGGCTTCGACTTGGATCTCATGATATTATGCCCAGAGAATACACCATCAATGGAGCTACCACCGAGAGAATGGGCTTTCTTGCCGTTTGTAGGCTTTGAGGCTAAATCCGCAAGCTCGCTCTCAGGGCCTGGCTCACAGCTGTTGCTTCATGCCAATGTCCGCCGTGCTTTCAGTAGCGTCTACAAATATTACCTGCGCCTTATTCTCAACTGCAAGAACTCTTGGAACCTACACAACATTACAAGATATAAATTCCATCTCGCCATCGTGCAATTGAACAGTGAGATATTATACTCATTGATTTGTATAATGTCAAGAAAAATGTCATACCCTAGTCATTGTGGAGTCTTCTCTAATTTCATTCCAGCTTCCTATATCGCAATCTCGCATTGCTCAGGCATAGATGATAATCAAAACTACCAAAAACCAAAGGAAATATTTGAGTTTCTAGCCCATTTTTCTTCTGCAGATTTCTTATTATACTTACTCCTTATGATTTGGTGCGATGCTGCTATCCCGGGCCATCCTGCTTAGGCAGTGTCCACCATCAGAATTTCCTCCTGAAAAAAAATTGTAATAATGAGCAGAACTCTCTTAGAATGGGAGGGGTGGGGATGGAGTTGAGGGTGGGAGAAGGGTAGGAGGTGTCATCTTAGGTAGGGTCATGGTGCCACTACAGGGATGGCTTGTAGAACTGGGCTTCTCCATTCCCTGGTGAGGTGGAAGCATTCTCTATGGGGCCCAGATCCATGAGGGTATTTAGATGCTTGACCAAGGACCAAGGAGGACCCAGGGAAAGGAAGTGAGGTTACTAACCACTAAAGTGAGACAGATAGTTTCAGACAAGTCCTTACAAATGTCCCAGGGAGCTTGTAAAAATGCAGGGTAATATAATTTTCTATGTAGAGGTACTTCAATAGTTTCTTTTTTGAGCTGAAAATCTCAACCATTCCTATTATCATTGGGGTGTGAAAGGTGAGGGTAGGAGATGAAATTCCGTAATTTGAGGATGGGGGTGGGATGAGGCTCTCTTATTTGAGCATATGGATAGGTGAAGTTGTGTAACTTCCAACAATGATAATTGGAAGCATCCTGTGACTACCAGACATTTTTTCAATGATTTTAAAATTTCAATTTAGAAATCTACTAACCATCATTGCTTCTGTCGACGCTGACTTCTCTGTGGGGCTGCTTCCCAAGCCTGTATTTCTGCAACAATCAATCAGCACATGAGACAGTGTCAGGTTGCTGAAATAGGTGCAATTATGAGTTTTGGGGATACCATGGCAAATTGGTGATCTAGCTATGGACTGATTCTTGCTGCCAAATTCAAGAAAAAAAGTTGCGAAAGGTGTTCTGGATGTATAGAAATTCATGGCTGCTGGAATTACTGTATAGAAATTTAAGTTTCAATGGACATCAACAAACCTGAAGATGACTTTTCAGGTGGTACAGAGTAAGGCCCTTCACACCCATCTCTCTCAGAACAGACTTCGGCGTGGCTTCTGCAGTAGATTATATAATCAAACAAATGAGATGAAAATTCAATGTATTGAGGGGTAAGTTTCAATGTATTTTCTCCTTATCCAAGAGCCATGGAGTCATGTGGAGGCTTCTAATTCAAAAACTCTACTCATGTTGGTCTTGAATTCAAGACCACCCTAATTAACATTCTATAAATATTTATAAGAAATTATAAAATGATTGTAGGAAATATAAAAATATGCACTTCGCATATGAAAGAAAAATTAACTTGCCACTATTTGATAGTCAACATAACCCATTATGGTTTCTCTACTGTAATGAAAAATTCAACTTGATCAATTATGTAAAACCTGTATCTTGCCTCAAGACTACCTATTGTTGATTATAGCATATGTTGTTCGCAACTTCACTTCACATTGACCATCCATACTTCAAAATCAAGATAAATATGACACCAATGAACCTTTTTTAACACTTTGGATCAAATAATTTTCCGTGTCAATGTTGAGATGTAAAATCATTTTTTTAAGGATCTACTCTATTACTAAGTGTCTCATTCTACCCAGCTTAATTTGGATTCAAGTTCAACACTTTGAGCTAAACCATCCATTTGAACCCAACCATATTACCATATGAGTTAATGATAAAATAAAACCTTAACCTATTATCCTTATATCCTACATCAAATGTAGAACTTGCTAATATTTAAGGAGCAACAACATGTCTTGAACTATTTAATATAGAACTAGACTTGTAATTCATCGCTGTTTAGATTCTACATTGTGTTCCAACACAGCCTACCCATAATCATAGAAGTGATGAGAGGGAAACCCAATACCAAAGCCAATTTCTCATTCTACATTGTGTTCCAACACAGCCTGCCCATAATCATAGAAATGATGAGAGGGAAACCCAATATCAATGCCAATTTCTCATTAATGAAGATGACTTGTAATCTGTATCTCACAACCAAAAATATCCATTCTAGAGTAGATGCTTTCAATACAATAACTTCAACTCTGCCCCTTATTTTATTATGACTAAATATTATCCATAATTAATAATCAACACGTTGAAATAACTGTGAATTAAAATCGATGGAATTAACCTTAATATTATAATCATATTTTTTTAAGGATGTTAATTTGGATTTAATTTATCTTACAATCAAAATTCAAAGTCAATTCTATGGGACCAAATGTTATTGCATATTTTCAGTTACAGACTGCTAATGGAATAATCTAACACTCTAGAGACTTTTAATTTGAATTTAATTTATCTTACAATAAAAATTCAAAGTCCATTCTTTGTAGCCAAATTCTATTTCATATTTCCTTAGTATTGCCAGTTACAGATGGCCAATGACATAATCTAACACTATTTATCTAGAAATTATCGTGGGCCAAATGCTCAACAGTACTCAGGTGAAGTTGTGTAACTTCCAACAATGATAATTGGAAGCATCCTGTGACTACCAGACATTTTTTCAATGATTTTAAAATTCCAATTTAGAAATCTACTAACCATCATTGCTTCTGTCGACGCTGACTTTTCTGTGGGGCTGCTTCCCAAGCCTGTATTTCTGCAACAATCAATCAGCACATGAGACAGTGTCAGGTTGTTTAGATTCTACATTGTGTTCCAACACAGCCTACCCATAATCATAGAAGTGATGAGAGGGAAACCCAATACCAATGCCAATTTCTCATTCTACATTATGTTCCAACACAGCCTGCCCATAATCATAGAAACGATGAGAGCGAAACCCAATATCAATGCCAATTTCTCATTAATGAAGATGACTTGTAATCTGTATCTCACAACCAAAAATATCCATTCTAGAGTAGATGCTTTCAATACAATAAGTTCAACTCTGCCCCTTATTTTATTATGACTAAATATTATCCATAATTAATAATCAACACGTTGAAATAATTGTGAATTAAAATCGATGGAATTAACCTTAATATTATAATCATATTTTTTTAAGGATGTTAATTTGGATTTAATTTATCTTGCAATCAAAATTCAAAGTCAATTCTATGGGAGCAAATGTTATTGCATATTTTCAGTTACAGACTGCTAATGGAATAATCTAACACTCTAGAGAATTTTAATTTGAATTTAATTTATCTTACAATAAAAATTCAAAGTCCATTCTTTGTAGCCAAATTCTATTTCATATTTCCTTGGTATTGCCAGTTACAGATGGCCAATGACATAATCTAACACTATTTATCTAGAAATTATCGTGGGCCAAATGCTCAACAGTACTCAGGTGAAGCTGTGTAACTTCCAACAATGATAATTGGAAGCATCGTGTGACTACGAGACATTTTTTCAATGATTTTAAAATTCCAATTTAGAAATCTACTAACCATCATTTCTTCTGTCGACGCTGACTTCTCTGTGGGGCTGCTTCCCAAGCCTGTATTTCTGCAACAATCAATCAGCACATGAGACAGTGTCAGGTTGTTGAAATAGGTGCAATTATGAGTTTTGGGGATACCATGGCAAATTGGTGATCTGGCTATGGACTGATTCTTGCTGCCAAATTCAAGAAAAAAAGTTGCAAAAGGTGTTCTGGATGTATAGAAATTCATGGCTACTGGAATTACTGTATAGAAATTTAAGTTTCAATGGACATCAACAAACCTGAAGATGACTTTTCAGGTGGTACAGAGTAAGGCCCTTCACACCCATCTCTCTCAGAATAGACTTTGGCATGGCTTCTGCAGCAGATTATATAATCAAACAAATGAGATGAAAATTCAATGTATTGAGGGGTAAGTTTCAATGTATTTTCTCCGAGCCATGGAGTCATGTGGAGGCTTCTAATTCAAAAACTCTACTCATGTTGGTCTTGAATTCATGACCACCCTAATTAACATTCTATAAATATTTATAAGAAATTATAAAATGATTTTAGGAAATATAAAAATATGCACTTCGCATATGAAAGAAAAATTAACTTGCCACTATTTGATAGTCAACATAACCCATTATGGTTTCTCTACTGTAATGAAAAATTCAACTTTATCAATTATGTAAAACCTGTATCTTGCCTCAAGACTAGCTATTGTTGATTATAGCATATGTTGTTTGCAACTTCACTTCACATTGACCATCCATACTTCAAAATCAAGATAAATATGACACCAATGAACCTTTTTTAACACTTTGGATCAAATAATTTTCCGGGTCAATGTTGAGATGTAAAATAATTTTGTTAAGAATCTACTCTATTACTAAGTGTCTCATTCTACCCAGCTTAATTTGGATTCAAGTTCAACACTTTGAGCTAAACCATCCATTTGAACCCAACCATATTACCATATGAGTTAATGATAAAATAAAACCTTAACCTGTTATCCTTATATCCTACATCAAATGTAGAACTTGCTAATATTTAAGGAGCAACAACATGTCTTGAACTATTTAATATAGAACTAGACTTGTAATTCATCGTTGTTTAGATTCTACATTGTGTTCCAACACAGCCTACCCATAATCATAGAAGTGATGAGAGGGAAACCCAATACCAATTCCAATTTCTCATTCTACATTGTGTTCCAACACAGCCTGCCCATAATCATAGAAATGATGAGAGGGAAACCCAATATCGATGCCAATTTCTCATTAATGAAGATGACTTGTAATCTGTATCTCACAACCAAAAATATCCATTCTAGATTAGATGCTTTCAATACAATAACTTCAACTCTGCCCCTTATTTTATTATGACTAAATATTATCCATAATTAATAATCAACACGTTGAAATAACTGTGAATTAAAATCGACGGAATTAACCTTAATATTATAATCATATTTTTTTAAGGATGTTAATTTGGATTTAATTTATCTTACAATCAAAATTCAAAGTCAATTCTATGGGACCAAATGTTATTGCATATTTTCAGTTACAGACTGCTAATGGAATAATCTAACACTCTAGAGACTTTTAATTTGAATTTAATTTATCTTACAATAAAAATTCAAAGTCCATTCTTTGTAGCCAAATTCTATTTCATATTTCCTTGGTATTGCCAGTTACAGATGGCCAATGACATAATCTAACACTATTTATCTAGAAATTATCGTGGGCCAAATGCTTAACAATACTCAAGTTTTTTCTTTCCTATATTAACTAAGAGTAAATATACAATACCAACTCCAAGCTCTGTCAACTAGAACAAAACCCTGGACAAGGTAAATCATGAAAAAAAATAACGAAAAAAAAGGAAAATAAAATGAGCAAAGGAATTCCTGACACCTGAAAATATAGAAGGAAAAATAAGAGGGGAAAAGGAGAGGAACACCATTTGCACACCCTGTTGAGTAAAATACCTTGCAACACAAATATGGGGAACAAGAAGAAGAATTCAGTTAATAAAAAAATTCAAGGGAAAACCGTTAACAAAATAGGGTTTTATTACCTGTAATGGAGGTGTTGACTCCCATTCGCAAGGAGGTCGACTGAAAATTTTTTCAAGCTCGTGAGTTTCTTTTTTATGGCCGACGGGAAATGGAATCCATTAGCCGTTAATAAGGAATCCCTAAATTGGTTAGTGCCAGAAATGTAAGGTAGGCAGTGGAATAGAATTACCTGAAGAGTGATGATAATGTCGGTTGGGCACTGGTAAAATCTCCCTCGTAAAACTCCAGTGATATCTGGAATTGTTAAAGAAAAGAAAACAATGATTTAAAAAGGGACTAAACCATGAAAACCAGAGAAAGATAAAAATGCAACCAAGAAGCAAAGGTACAATTATTTGCCTTGAGGTGAGAAATTCCATTTCAGTGTGTGAAAGGGGAATCACCACTACCCTTGAGTTGAATGGTTGGGTTTTCTTCTGAGAAACACCAGGAACCGAACCTCTCTGAGGTACAGGAATTTAAGAGTGAAGGTATTTCTGTGCATTTCCCCCACAATAGTTTCCAAACCAATGCTTCAATTAGTAGCCCTTGGACGCTTTATGGTACAGGTGTTTGGCTGTAGTTTAATATGTATCGGATAGCTCTACGTGTGGACTGTAAAACAATAAATTAACCCGTATGGTGCTAGGGAGTCTCTAGAGACTACGAACTTAGAGGAAATATAATAGAATAAACATTACAATAAGTTTAACATTCGCCATGGGACTTACCAGAGAGTTAAAAGTTGATCTATGTCTCAATCGTCCCTGTGGCTTCTCTTATGGTCTACACCAGAGGGGCCAGCCACTGGGGACTCGAACGCAGAGCATAGCGGTCCTGTTTCGGCTTTTTCAGAGAATTGATGCTGTAATACTCTCTTGAAAGCTCCTGGAAGGGGCTGTCTCTGAGAAGCCATTCAAGATGTGCAGCAGATTGTATCTGCCCTGTGTGTGGCTTCATCTCGTGGACCAATGGATGGCCAAATTCTTCCCGCCCAAAGATGACTTCACAGAACATTCCACAGAGCATTTCCACGAGCAAGAGCAGGACATTGGCATCATACATGATGGTTGCAGCGAGGGCAGTGGCAAAGGAAGTGCCATTGACAAGAGCCAAGCCTTCTTTGGCCTGGAGCTTGAAGGGCTTCAGGCCTGCTTTCTCCAGAGCCTCTGGTGCAAACACTTCTTGTTCTTCACCGTGAACCCCAATTCGAGCCCTAACTTGGGGATTCCCAATTAGCAGACTTGCTATGTAGGCCAACGGAATTAAATCCCCTGAAGCGGTTACAGAGCCTCGCAAGGGGCATTTGGGCATGATCTGATTATTGATAAGTTGTTGTAGAGCTTCCATGATCTCCCATCGAATCCCCGAGCAGCCATAGATGAAGCTACTCATTCTCAGAAACATAGCGCACCGAGTGGTTATGGGGGAGAGCTCCCCCGGAGAAGCAGAAGGGCTAGTGAACACTCCAGCTAGGAGACAACAAATTAGGGCTTCTTGCAACTCGCTCAGCTGGTTGGTTCTCTTTCTTGAAGAAGCGCCGAAGCCAGTGGTCACGCCATAGATATCTGCTCCCCCCTTGGCTTTCTCCTGCACCCACAACGAACACCTCTCGACACAACGAACACCTCTCAACCAATTCTCTGCAATAACCGGTCGCAACTGCATCGGTTTTCCATCTAGGGTTGAAAATGTTTTAATCGTCTAACATTCAATCTAAGGGTTTCATATTATGACACGACACACATCAGAAAAGTTGTTTTCAAATAAGAACGCCTTACGGCGTAAAAATAACCTCCCTTGAAATATTAGTCATAACATTGGTCAAAGTGGAAACACCCTCCATATATTTAGATTTTTATACTCATTTTATTAGGTATTTTATTTTTATATTTAATTCATTAAGAAGTGTCAAAATTTGTATTTAAAATATTTTTTCAATTATTTATATAAATTTAATTGAATATTATTAAATATTTTATTAATTATAATTTAGTTTTAATATAAGTTGTTTTTAGTGTTATTTTTGAAAGTTTGTGGATTTTTGTGGTCTAATTTCTCTAAAATCCACATACTCTACAAAAGATGTGCATTGAAATGGTTTTTTTGGTTATTACTATATTTTCAAGTATAAGTGAATATTAATTTACATTAAAATATTTGATTCATAACCCATATTGGGAGTTTTATTTTATAAAACTTTAAAATATATTATTTTAACATTTTTCTCATTATAGATATATGTGAAGTTGATATCACATGTTCACATATTTTTTTAAATATATAAGTTTTAAAAATTGTACTCACATATTTTTTTTTACTTCTAATTACTTTTCATGAAATTTTATTAGGTCATATGGACAACTAATTAAGCATGCATATCATATTTATTTTTTCTTTTTTATTATCGCTCACATTGTTTTTATGTTTAGAGAATATTTTATTCATATTTTAGAAGGGGATGCTTACCAACTCCATGTTGACCAGGGAAATAATTACACATAGCCTGAAGAATGAGTCTCTCGGCTCAATTATACATAAATAAAACAAATTATTCTCTCATTTAACATATTTACAATTTAACCTCTTACTTACCAAAACAATTAAATGATAAAATTATAATAACATATCTTCAAATTATGCATTACATATGTTTAATTAGTTTGATTTTATATATTCTTTATTAAAAACTTAAGGGTTAAATTTGACGGCCATTTACCCATTTTTCCACTTTTAATTGTCACGTCTCCCATACCCAGCTTTCTATTAACTCAGATATACTCTACTTTTATGCACCTGATACCATTCAATATTTTTTTTTTTTTTTTCTGTTTCATCATCTATACATTAATATATTTTTTTTTTGGTCTTTAATTTCTCTTTGGTAATTACAGGCACTCTTTTTCCCTCTTCTATTTCTCTCATGGGATTATAATAAAATAGAATTAATTAAAATGGAATATATTTTATAAATCCTAAAAGTATTCCAACTTTTTTCTAAATCATAAAATAATTCCATCTTTTCTAAATCATAAAAGCATTCCATCTTTTCTTAATCATAAAAGCATTCCATCTTTTCTAAATCATAAAAGCATTCCAGCTTTTTTTTAAATCACAAAAGCAATCCATAAAGCTTCCATAAATCTGTTTTTTTTTTTTTTACTAAATCAGAAAAGCATTCCATAAATCCCTCATGCTTTTATTTTCAAAGGTAGATTTTCTTTTTCCTTATGGGAAAAATATCACTTATCCATACTTTTTCCAAATCTATTACTACAATATTTTTTTGAGTTTTGTCCAACTCTAACAAATCAATATGCCCCTTTCTCTAACTTTTTCAGTTAGCAAGCTTTATAGACCTTCTAACCTCTATAATTATAAAATTTCAGCATGTATGTATAGATATCTACATATACATATATCTATATTCAGTTAACCTTCTTTTCTTCAACTACTTTTACAGCAGTTTATATTGAAAGTGGATAGACGCTCTTTTCCCAGTATTTTAAATACAATCTTCCTTTACCCATACTTTTACCACATATACCAATAGGGCTATTCTCTTATGTTATTGTTAAGATTATTTATCATACTTGTAATTCTGGTGCATATTACAACTCTTCCCTTGGATTGTACTTGCTGTTCCTGTTTATCATTTTGTTAAAATTTTCGATTTATACACACAACAACTCCATTTTCATTTTAAAAGACAGCAAGCTACACCTGTACATTTGTTATTAGATTTGACATTCAGGTAATCTATCATCTTTAACTTTATTACTATAGGGTACTTATCCCCGGAATCCAACCATTTGTCCCTGCTATTAACCTACTCGATTTTCAGCTAATAGCTCTAATTTGCAATTGTATGAGGTACTGAAAAAATAGTGAATCTAAACTTTGCATAAGAAATCATAACATAATGATTCATATAAACTTTGCATAAGAAATCATGACATAACCATTCATATAAACTTTGCGTAAGAAATCATAACATAACCATTCATATAACCTTATATAAAAATTCATAGATAACTCTCCAAATTTATGCATGCATACCGATACTATGACCAGTCCTCCCAACCTTAGAGTTCATCTATCTCTAGAACTCACCCCCGAGCTGAGATCCTCCAAGAACAGACTAACCTCAATCTGTTCTGGAGCAGCTTATTTAAGCTATGCTCTCCCCAAAGCCTGTTTCCAATTCTGCGTCCAGAATTTTAGGATGCTTTATTCCTGTTTTCCTAGGCTTCCCTTATTTAGGGACTTTAAAGCTGCTTTCTGCTTTTCCAGCTTTTCCAGCTTTTTACCTCTTCCCAACTACTTTCCTCATCATTGGGGAATTTAGATTTTTCCTCAAAAATCTATATTAGAAATAATTTCTTTCAAGGATTTTTGAAAGATTTTGGGGAAAGTCTTTACCTTTTCCATAACCTCATGGATTAGGTATGTGATCTCAATTTTTCATTTGGTCATAGTGCATACACAATATTTTATTTAGTTTTCATAAATAAATAATTACCCACATCCACACAAATAATTATCCATTGGGGTCCACTCCCCTTTGGATTTATGTTCAAATGTATAATTTGAAAAGCATAGAACTTGGGGGTGTTACATATTCCCCCTCTGAAAACAAACACCGTCCTCGGTGTTGACAACTATCTACTTAGTTTATTTTGAAAATAAAGATGAATGCTTTTCCATCATCTCAGCTTCTCTTTTCCATGTAACTTTTTCAGTAGTAAAGTGCTCCACTGCACCTTTACTCTAGCTGCTGTTCGATTTTGCAATTCAATTTCTTCCCGCTCTCAGATTTGAAGCAGCTCTGGAAGGAATTCCTCTTCTGGTTCCACCTGGATCACATTCCAATCAATAATGTGAGAAGCATCATGTACAAAAATTATTAGTTTTTTTTCCAACAAGGAGACATGAAACACATCATGAAATTTAATATGCAAGGGTAAGGCTAGTTTATAAGCCATTAGTTCCCCCCTTTCCAACACCTTCCTCGGTGTTACACTTTAACGTTGATTTTTCAACTTTGACGAAGATTTCTTCTTCGTCCTTGCTTAGTTTCCAGCAGAGTACTCTCCTGCTTCCACTCTATTTACTGATGCCTTATGCAGTTGATTTTATTCCTACTTCTTTGCAAGAAGTCTGTCTAGAAAATCTTTTATTCCGTTCTTTCTGTCCACAATTCATACCAATGTAAGTAATATCAGGTACATATAATTAATAATCCACAATAACATTCTGAATTTCAATAGTTTCAAGGAATTTAGTTATTAGTCAAACCGTTCAGGTTCATAATAGTTTAGTGCACTTTTAGTACACTACTTATCCTTTCTTGTTTTTCAGTGAGATTCTTTCCTCACGCAAACTTGGTCCAGTTCATCTTTTCTTAATTTTCTAGGTGATTTATCTGCACTTATCTTCACCTTTTTTTCTCCTTGTTTTCAGAGTGTACAATTTCCTGTTACACACTTGGCTAAACAATTTTACAAATTTTCATTAGTACTCATAAATGAAAGAAAACGACTGTATCATATGCATGGTTATGCTTACCATTTCTCAGTTCATAGCTATACCTCCAGTACCTTCTCATTGTTTTCTTTTGTTAGCCAATCAATTTAATTAGTAATAACTATACTCGTTAATAATGTCTATAATTCAATTCTTACTTCAGACATGAAAATATTTTTTTTCTTCTAACCTCTTTTATGAATTGTATTTACGAGTTCAAAACTTATATGAATAAATTTGGATCTGATGAGTTTCCCCCACACCCAAGTCCAAATACAGCTCATTCTCCTTTCTCCCAATTTGTAGCTGTATGATTTCACACTATTACCTGGTCCTTGAATTTAAGACTCAGGAAAATTTAATTTAATAAAATTTACACCCATAAAATTTTATAGTGTGAGTACATGTTTCTTTTATAGTGATATATGTAATTACTATAATTCATCACATTCACAAGTATTACTACTTGATAATTTCAAAAATGAATTTGCCACAATTTCCCCTTTTTCAAAGAATCACCAGAATTTATGCCTTTACTTTTAATTGTATGTTCATGCTTTACTAATTCCAATGATGATTCACCAATTATATCTATATATGAATTTCACTAATCATTAGCAATCAATTCCCATGGATTAAAAAAAAACAATTGTTAGGTTTCCACTTCTACCTTAGATATCTTACCAGGGAAAGTTTTTGATTTATCCCTTCAGTCCTTCATTCAATGAAATGAATTTACATTACCCTGTTTAATATGGAAGGGTCCACAATTACTAAATCAACTATTTAAACTGTATTTATAATTCGTATTTAAACTTACCACTTCATTATTTTCCATATTCATGAACTAAAATATGCTTATTACCAAATACTTTAGTCATAACTAAATTTTACATGACCTGAAAATCATCCTGGTAACTTTACCAAATACCAACATCCCATTTTTTCCTCTTTAAAAAAAATTCTTACTCCTTTAACCATAATTAGAGTAATAATATTCCAGTCATATGATTAAATATGGCATTCCACTTTACTTATAAACTTTTTAAGGTGAATCCACTTCCAATTTTTCCCTAGTGAATTAGTCCTTCTCCCTTAATCTTGTGGGTATAATTTTTTTCTCATCTGGTCCCTTTGAGATATCGTAGGATTACACTTTCATTGAATTTTCCTACGTACATTTTATTTTTATAATCTCCTTAGTCACACTTGGATATAATTGAATTACAAGTCTTTTAATACACCAATATTGATGCCCTTAATATAATCTTTACTTTTATCACCACTTTATATGAATAATCTATTCATATCTCGCAAGTGTTGAAACCTTGTTTTCATTTTTACTATTCTACCAATCCATAGGTGACTAAAATATATGTATATATATGACTAAAATATATGTATATATATATATATATATATATATTCTCCCCACTCAAAGTCATAAACCTTTTTTTTTTTTTTTTTATAATATATATGTCATTTTTAATTATCCTTACCAACAGGTAATGGTTCTAACTGTCAACATTTTCCTCTTTGACTAATATTTATTAGTTTAAATTTATACCATCACCATACATATGCTTAATTAAATGAATCCACTTCACTTGAATTAAGTTCCTTTTTATCTATTGTAAAATTTACCCTTTTAAATTTTCATCCATTCAATCATTAACCAACTCTACATATGAATTTTTCTTTTAAAATTCCTTAACAATCATTCCATATATATACTAAGTCTAAATTTCATATGTCACATATGAAATTATGTGTTAATTCAAAGCCATTATAATAATTATATATGATTATTATCCCAACTTTTGACCTTGAATATTTATTTGTTACGTTGACTTATACTTACATAAGTGCTTGTAATCTTTCTCGTTTCACCTCTTCTCTTAATTCATTATGTATATTTCTAGTTGGAATGATCATCCAATTGTCCAACCTCATTTATAACATTCTTCTTAGAGATATTCTTTCTCGATAATAATTGTGAAACCGATAGGTTAACTCATCTATTTTTATACTTCACTTCACATGCCATGTTACACATCGACATCTAGTCATAACTTAATAGGGGGTTATGTTTCACAACCCTCACACGATATTTTATGTTTCTATTAAGTTCTTCATTTTCCATAATATTATGCCATCCTTTTACTGATCATTAATAAAAGTACTAGATAAGAAACCCATGACATCAACTTAAGATTTTAAAATCTCCTTTTTAATAACAAGGGTTTATTCCTTAGCTTGTATGGTAGTATTCCTAATTGATTTCCTAACCAAAAAGGTTTCGTATACAACTATTATGTATATATATCATTCTTGGGCTTAGTGCTATGTCTACAAGATATAATCCTAAATTTCTATAGAGTTAACGATTCCAACTTTAAATATCTTCAATGGATTTGTGTAGTCTATCAAAACTTTTACATTAGTTTCACATAACACCTTACCTTATTCAATTCATCCTCTACATGTATAACCCTCTTTTATAACTTTATTAACCTAACTTAATCTTCTTCTTTTTCTACAACGTTTATGCATATGAACTAATTATCATTAGTTAGTTTCCTTAACAATTTACTTTTCTAAATATACCTAACCCATCCAAGGTACTTTACTTTTCTAATCACCATACTTCAGGATTGGCTTAAGCAATAACACCTATTCATGTTTTTAACCCCCCATACAATAACATCCTTCTGCTCTCTTAAGTATATAATTCACCCATTGTTATATCTTTATATTGTACCCGAATTAGAATTTTAGAATTAAATTTGGAAATGATAAAATATTTTAAGTTTCATTTCCCGATTTCATTAATGCCATATGGAGCATTGTAGGTAGGGAATTGACCACTCATTTACTTCGGGCTCGAGAAGATTTTACGTGTTGTACTTGCCCTTCCAAGTGTCATTACCACATTTTGAAATCTATTTCAAGACCTACCATTTCTTAACTTTTTCCTTTCAGTCAATCGCGAAAACGATTTCAATAGTACTTAGCTACATCTATTCGCATTTAATCTTCCAGAAATTAATAAATTTTGTATTGTGAGAGAGTACATGTTCCTATTGGACATCGATCTCTAGTCATCGATCCTGGCATTGTGAATTGAGATCATGCCACATTGATGGATGAGATTTACTAGGGTTTTTGCAAACGAACCGGGTTTAAAATCCTAAATTTCATTCACCAGAAACCATTCACTCCTCTATTTGGTTCCTCAGACGGCCATCCTTCTTTTGTTGAAAATATTTGCATGATGCCACACCATTTGACGACCTACAATAGTCCAAAATTTACGGGTGTGGCCACCTCGTGCATTCCCAGCTCCGGTGTGTTGAAGACTTTACCCACACATTATTTTTCTATCGTAATTTTTTTGTTTTCTGCTATCCATCTTTATTTCAACTTAGCAGGTATTCTAAGTTTCTGTTATTCTAGATATTTGTCCCGAACCAGGAAATAGAGTTTCATTTCTCGAATTCTTGACAAGAAATGAGGTAATCGTTTATTTCCCCATACTGTTCTAGCTTACTTGTTAGTTCCACTAATGATATTTTTCCTCATTTTTCACGTATAAAATCTGTCGTTCTCTCTGAACAGAGTTTCTCTGGCAGTTTTTATTAACGTCTAGTTCCTTTGGTTTAACGGTTGTAACATTTAAGTTATTATTTGTTCAGAACGACTTCTAGGTTTTATTCCAGTCAGTCTTAGATATCCTCTCAACCTTGAAAAGTCACTTTGAATTAGATTCTAGTGAAGGTTTGATTTCTTAATCTCTAGTTTTATTTTAATATTGTATTTATTTTCCACATAGGAACAAAATGGGATTTTTCCAAGTGAAAAATGGAAAGCAAGAGATATGCAATTAATTCCTCCATGGATCTCACAGCTATAGGTTTCCCGCTCATTCTTCCTTTCCATTTTCACATTTATTCCTTATAGTTTTATATTATTAGAATATACACTAACTAATGATATTTCTGTTATGGATGCTGGTATGTAAAGGAATTTCCTTTCCCCCTCAAATCATTTTATTAATTGTACATTGGAATGGCTGCCAAAATAATATTGGACCCCTTCTTTTACCCAGGTTGGCATTTCACCCACAGGAGACCTTCCACATCTCCCTTTTGCGTAAAAATTGGGGGAAAAATCTTTCCCATTGTCTTGATAGTGTTCACAATCAAATCTCCTTTGAGACTTTTATTGAAAGTTTGAGTCTGTAATAATTTCTAAAATTTGGACATTACCAATTTCTCCAGTTTATCTTCAACCGGTTACTATTTATTTTATATAAAATTGCATTTTAGAATGTTTAAAATGAGGTCACAGGTTCCACTACCTCTATTGCTTCTGATATATAGAGAAAGCATTTTTCTATTCTCAATTTATTTGCGATATAAGCTTGCTGGTAATCATGGGCATTACAGTTGTTACTGTATTTTTCCTCGTATATTTATTAACTCTGTTTCGGTTAATTAATTTTTATTTTTATTTTGTTTTAGGAAACCTGCTAAACATATATATATATGTCTATTCTCAATATAAATTCTTCGTAGACATAAAATTTCATAGGCATGCCCATGTTCAGTATATCAAATTTCTAGTTTTTTTCTTCTGTTAAATTCCTTTATATATATTCGAATAGTTATTGAATATAGATCCCATTACTTAACAGTTTTTCTTAACTTCCGAGTACCATTTATTAATTTAAAATTTCATACTCTGATATATTAGTAACTACTGGTTTTCTTTAAAATTTCCACCTTTTCTTTAGCTAGAAAGTTGGGAAATATTTTCAATTGTTTTAGTATATAAGTTTTATTTACATCTATATACTAATCTAATAAACAAATTTCCCCCACTGGCTATTTGAGTTTATACTATCTGTTATGACCTCCTCTTTAACAGATTTGTATCATTAAATTTTTCATAATATATTATAGCATTTAGACTTGTAATTCCTGAAACATCTATTACTTTTCTACCAGAAATACTTTCTCATTCCATTATGCAAAATTTAAAGCTTAGATTTGTTTTTAGAAGTTTTAATTAAGACTATGTTCATTAAAAATTCTAGAAGATACCTATCCTCAAATTTAAATCCATCACAGATTTAGAGATTTTGGGAGATGGTTCTTCCCAGCCTTCTCTCATGCAACTCTAGCACTCAAAGTTTTCTACTAGCTCAGTTCTGTTAAATGCATGGACTACATACTTCATTAACTTCAAACTCGTTCAATTAAAACAAATCCAAAGATAGTTAAAATATATGCAATCTGGAAATTAAATGATTAGGTGTCCATACCAATTTCTAACTTCCATTTCTCACCTAGACAAGTCTGAAAATGATTTTTTCCTTCGCTGTCTTCAGCCTTAATTGAAAACTGCCTATAGTTAATTTTGTAAATATCTTAGGAGTTTTCTCATTAATATTTCATTAATATTTCATTAATCATTTTGACATCTATAGACTTAGGATCTGGCATGTTTCCTCCCCCCCACCCAGATCCACATACAGCTTGTTCTCTTTAATCATGGTTTGTAGCTGTATCCCTTAGTATTGTTCAATGTACAGTAACCCAACATTGGTAAAATCAACAGCATAAAATTTTTTGAGTGAGCACATAACTTGCCCAGTTTTCTCAACTTGGGCTCTGATACCATTTGTCACGTCTCCCATACCCAGCTTTCTATTAACTTAGATATACTCTACTTTTATGCACCTGATACCATTCAATATTTTTTTTTTTTTTTTTTCTGTTTCATCATCTATACATTAATATTTTTATTTTTTTGGTCTTTAATTTCTCTTTGGTAATTACAGGCACTCTTTTTCCCTCTTCGATTTCTCTCATGGGATTATAATAAAATAGAATTAATTAAAATGGAATATATTTTATAAATCCTAAAAGTATTCCAACTTTTTTCTAAATCATAAAATAATTCCATCTTTTCTAATTCATAAAAGCATTCAAGCTTTTCTAAATCCTAAAAGTATTCCAGCTTTTTCTAAATCATAAAATAATTCCATATTTTCTAAATCATAAAAGCATTCCAACTTTTCTAAATCACAAAAGCAATCCATAAAGCCTCCATAAATCTGATTTTTCCTAAATCAGAAAAGCATTCCATAAATCCCTCATGCTTTTATTTTCAAAGGTAGATTTTCTTTTTCCTTATGAGAAAAATATCACTTATCCATACTTTTTCCAAATCTATTACTCATTATTTTTTTGAGTTTTGTCCAACTCTTAACAAATCAATATGCCCCTTTCTTAACTTTTTCGCTTAGCAAGCTTTATAGACTTTCTAACCTCTATAATTATAAAATTTCAGCATGTATGTATAGATATCTACATATACATATATCTATATTCAGTTAACCTTCTTTTCTTCAACTACTTTTACAGCAGTTTATATTGAAAGTGGATAGACGCTCTTTTCCCAGTATTTTAAATACAATCTTCCTTTACCCATACTTTTACCACATATACCAATAGGACTATTCTTTTATGTTATTGTTAAGATTATTTAGCATACTTGTAATTCTGGTGCATATTACAACTCTTCCCTTGGATTGTACTTGCTGTTCCTGTTTACCATTTTGTTAAAATTTTTGATTTATACACACAGCAACTCCATTTTCATTTTAAAAGACAGCAAGCTACACCTGTACATTTGTTATTAGATTTGACATTAAGGTAGTCTATCATCTTTAACTTTATTACTATAGGGTACTTATCCCCGGAATCCAACCATTTGTCCCTGCTATTAACCTACTGGATTTTCAGCTAATAGCTCTAATTTGCAATTGTATGAGGTACTGAAAAAACAGTGAATCTAAACTTTGCATAAGAAATCATAACATAATGATTCATATAAACTTTTCATAAGAAATCATAACATAACCATTCATATAACCTTATATAAAAATTCATAGATAAATCTCCAAATTTATGCATGCATACCGATACTATGACCAGTCCTCCCAACCTTAGAGTTCATCTATCTCCAGAACTCACCCCCGAGCTGAGATCCTCCAAGAACAGACTAACCTCAATCTGTTCTGGAGCAGCTTATTTAAGCTATGCTCTCCCTAAAGCCTGTTTCCAATTCTCCCCCGTGTCCAGACTTCAGATGCTTTATTCCCCGTTTTGCCTAGGCTTCCCTTATTTAGGGACTTAAAGCCGCTTTCTCGTTTTTCCTCCAAATTTTTCCAATTTTTACCCTTCCCAACTACTTTCCTCATCATTGGGGAAATTTAGATTTTTTTCCTCAAAAATCTAAATTAGAAATAATTTCTTTCAAGGATTTTTGAAAGATTTTGGGGAAAGTCTTTTTCCTTTTCCATTACCTCATGGATTAGGCAGGTGATCTCACTTTCTCATCTGGTCATAGTGCATACAAAATATTTTATTTATTTTTCATAAATAAATAGTTAACCACATCCACACAATAATTATCCATTGGGGTCCACTCCCTTTTGGATTTATGTTCAAATGTCTCATTTGAAAAGCATAGAACTTGGGGGTGTTACATTAATACAGTTTATTATGAAACAAACACGTCAAGGTCAACTTGCAAATATTTTTAAAGTGTCAAAATGACGGGCATGCATATATGAAAATGTAATATTTTTATTTTAAGTAATTTTTTTATTTTTGGAAAATGAAATTAAAAATAGCTTGATGTGAAAACATTTTTATTTTGTCAATGTAAAATTAAATTAATAAAAAAAAATGCTAAAATAAAAATAACTTCATGGTATTGACCCATGGTATATGACAACCCATTGTATTCACATGGAGTATAGCATATTTAAAGGGGGAATTAAAACATCTTATATACATCTTAACTCTGAATCTATGGAAAATCTACATTCACTCTAAAGAGGTTTGTTTCTCAAGAAATTTGATCTCTCTAGGCTCTTGATAGCTCTAGATCACTAGATTTCCTCAAATGGAGACTTGGCTTAAAATCAATAAGTTTGAGTAGATTTTAATATATTTGAATAATTTATACAGGAAAATTCTGATAACTATAGCCTAGACATTTTTTTAACAAAATCTTGTTGTAATTTGCTCAGAATGTTCAATTTTCATGGAATATGTTTCCTCCTCCATGGAATTTTCTCAGAATGTTCAATTTTCATGAAATATGTTCCCTCCTCCATGGAATTTGTGCAAGATGAGGCTCCTCCTTTAACTGAGCCTCATGAGTAGCAGACTCTTCTCTGGGAAATTTATTTAATGAAGCATTGGAAATTTATTTTTAACAATGGCACATTATTTTTCAAGCTAATCTATTCAAAGTTTAAGTGCATTCACTTCAATATTTGTAGGTATACATTATGTTTTTTTTTCTTTTAACTTAGATAAAACTGGTAAAAGGTAATACTGAAAGTGATATGAAGGGTTTTTTAAAGATGAGATTTTTGTAAAAAAATTGTATGATAGGTAGGAGGACCCATGAAATTTAACATGTGATGGTGGTTATGAATATCCTGTTAGTTAAAATGTAATGTGAATAAAACTAAAAGAAACTATTAAATTGCTATTGAATATTGTATGTCTTCAAATTATGAAATACATATACATTAATACAGTTAGTTAAATTAAATAATTGGTAATATTTAACAAACGTTGATCCATAATAAACATTAAAACACATAACTTATGATAAGCTAATATTATTTAAAAAATAATAATAAAAAAATAAATTATAACTTTATTTTATATTATTATAAGTTGTAAAAGTATTAATATATATATTGGAAAATACAACATATCACAAAAACTTTAATCATAAAACTTCAATCATACTTTTCAAAAATATTTGAAAAGAACAAAAAAAATTATTTAGCTTTTATACAATTGATTATACCTCTTGCAAATAGGTGCTCAAATACCAATTTTATATTTGACAAACGTAACTACCTTTTATTACATGAAAAATATTTACTTTATTTTCAACCTATTATTAGTTTTTACCAAATATTTATATACATATTTCTAAAAAATATATATTTTTAATTTATAAATGAAATAAAAGGTGATTAAAAATTTTAGTTATTTTTTTTATGATATTAAATATTAAATATTAAAATAATAAACATATAACTATAATATTTCCAAAATAATTAGTACCATTCTTCAAAATTTAAAGCATATTCAATACTAAATGATGTGCTCTCTAAAAGGCCAGGTTGAATATTTAATCTGACATGGTTAACGCAATCAAATGTTTTATTTAAGATATTATAATGGTTAAAAAATAAAAAAAATATTCATATTAGAGAAAAAAAAATCAAACGCAACACTCTTTGAACAACTTGAGATATTAGTTGTTTTTTCAACCAGTTGGAGTGGTCGGAAAAGGAAGCGCTGGTTGAAAGACGTGGCTCATGATTGGAGCTATTTTTAACATAATCCAACCATACACAAACATTGTAATTAAACTGTTCGACCTGTAATACAAACAAATTTTAATGAAAATGCTGCAAGTGTACAAAATTGAAATATGATCGTTGGAGAGTCAATTACTGAAACTTTATCCTTAGAAATTAAAAGATGCACAAAAACTCATTGTAAAAAGGCCAATCCTGAAGCTGAAACACAATTTTGAAATTTGAATTTCATCTAGTTTCCTGTCAAAATGTGCGGAAAAGCTCGTTGTAAGAAAAGCCTCAAGTTGAAATATGAACGTTGGAGCGGCCAGCATAGAAGCAATTACCGAAACTTTACCATTAGAAACCAAGAGATGCACAAAATCTCATTGTAAAAAGGCCGATCCTAAAGTTGAAATGGGATTTTGAAATTTGAATTTCATCAGAATATGGAGAAAAGCTCGTTCTAAAAGAAGACTCAAGTTGAAATGCAATTTAAATTGAAATATGAACTTTGGAGCGGTCACCATAGAAGCAATTACTGAAACTTTACCGTTAGAAACCAAGATATGCACAAAATCTCAATGTAAAA
This sequence comes from Pinus albicaulis, assembly GCA_034641835.2. Taxonomy (NCBI): domain Eukaryota; kingdom Viridiplantae; phylum Streptophyta; class Pinopsida; order Pinales; family Pinaceae; genus Pinus; species Pinus albicaulis. The sequence continues at coordinate 58,141,120 of CM076579.1, read as the reverse complement.
AGGCCGATCCTAAGGTTGAAATGCAATTTTGAAATTTGAATTTCATCAGAATATGTAGAAAAGCTCGTTCTAAAAGAAGCCTCAAGTTGAAATGCTATTTAAATTCATTGTGGTTTCCTGAGCTCAAGTTGAAATCCACGATTTCTCGATTTCTCTCCCACGCAGCTTCCTGTGGTCTTTGTTTATATGTGTATAATGGGAAGAATCTCGTTGTGTTTGGAAGAGGCAACGAGAGTCAATGGTGGGTTAGGTTTGGTGGAGGGCACACGATAGTCCATTGAGGATTTTCTTTTGAATAAGGTGCCATTGGTGAACATGTTTCACCGCTTGAGAGGTAACATTCAGGAAGGATATTTATCACAAGATAGAGTTCCAAGTTTTCGCCATTTTAGACCGTCGGCTGTATGGACAAAGCGTGAGCTGCAATCAATGCTATGAAGGTAAAGACAAGTTGCCTATGCTATTCTCTTTTTCTACATGCTTCACCGAATTTATTTTGAAATTGAAGGATATATTTCATTGATTTCTTTGAAGTTGTAGGATACAGTTAAAGATTTTGGTGTTCAAATAGTTCTTTATACACTTCGCTGATATTTTTTTTTAAATTGAGGGATATATTTCAATGAATTTTTTAAGTTGAGGGATATATTTGAATATTTCAGCGTTGAAATAGGTCTTTATAATTTTAATGGTAAAGAGTTAAAAGGATTGTTGAATTAAATTTATTAGGTTAATTTCATATAACAAATTTCTGTTTGCAAAGATGCTTCTAATTAGAGTTAATAACACCATACTCAGATTTCTGTTTGCATGCTCCGCTTCCTACCTAGGAGATGCTTCTGTTTACATATGAATATGGGAACCCTAGCTAGGCTATGCTTCTTTTTCATTGAATATGGGAACCCGGCATTTCTTGGCTTTTCTGTTTCATTCAATATGGGAACCCAGCATTTCTTGGCTTTTCTGTTTCATTGATTTGTCATTAGTTCTCTAAATGTGAAAGTTTATTAGGGGATATCTCAATTTTTGGGAATATCTCTGCCGGAAAATTTTGGGTAATTTGAAATATGATAGCTATTGTTTTTGTTTACTGCATAACAGATTTTATTATTTTTTTCTCTCTTGCAAACGATTCACTTCTACTCGTTTTTATTCTCCTTAATTATCATTTAAGCCAATCTTTTGTCACTGCAGCATCAAGTTCTGGAAGGAAATTTAAAATTTAAGATGATCTCTGCAGTAGAAATAGTTTCGTCATGTCCAAATGTTTTCTCCACTTTTAAATTGCATGCGAAATTAAAAGAAAAAAAACTATTTCAATGATTCTTATATTTGGTTCAGATGAACTTGGTTTCCCTTAAACATCATAGAATCCAATGGTATGCTTCTATGCTAGAAGTTGATAATGGTTGGCTAACGGCTTTGCTGGAGGTTGTTTCCTAGAATTTAGTTCTTTACACTTTTCCCTGCGATGCCCATGCCCATGTCGTGCCTATCTTTTCTATTCCCAGATTTGTTAGAGTGGATTCATGATAACCTCATGATGTTCCACCTGTCTGAGGATATCTATTTTCATGGAGCATAACTCTGTGAAAACGCTGTCTGCATGTAACATATTTACTAACAGTTGTAGCCAACATGGAATAAATGAAAGCAATAAGATACTGTCACGTGATCAATACTTTCAATTACGTTACGCTTAAAGGAACAGTAGCACATAATTATATAGAAAAAACAAAACGATTGCAAATAATTGTTGAAATGAATGTCAAACGTAACATGGGTAGGATAGGATACTACATGGCCATCAATATGTTTTCCTCGATTCATATGAACGGCGTTTTATATCACCCATAATGAAAAAGATGTAGTGGTACTTCTTTACTCATCTAAGTTGTACTCCTCATTTTCTCTATCGTTTACGTGCTATATGAAGATGTTGTCATGCATTTTTGTTATTTCTAAGTTTATATTTTGTTCTTTTTAAGTTTATATGCGGCTATGTATTATGGGTTTTACTTACAATAAATTTATCTTTTCTTTATTCCACATGAATTAATTTTTAAAAATGGTTATATTTTATTGTAACTATAGTTTTTATTATTTTATCCATTCACATATTTTCTTTTTTATTATATATCTTTTACATAAAGTATGGTCAATCTGTTCTTTCAAATTCGCTATTTAAATAAATAACTATATATATAAAATTATAATGTATTATACTTTTATTAGAGCAATTATTTTATGATTTTGAGTTTTATTTATATTTAAAATTCAATATAAATAAAAGGAGAGAGAGAGTGTGTGAGAGAGGGAGAAAAGGATATGGAGAGAGAGAGGGAGGCAGGAGGGAGAGAGAGGCAGGGAGGGAGATAGAGGGAGGGAGGGAGGCAAGCAGACGGAGGTAGATAGAGGTGTAGGGAGAGGGAGAGGGAGAGGGAGGCAGGTAGATAGAGGGTGGGAGTGAGAGAGAGAGCGAGGGATAGGCTCAGGGAGAGGGAGAGATAGAGAGAGACAGAGAGACAAAGGGAGGGAGAGGGAGAGGGGGAGAGAGAGAGAAGGAGGGAGAGGGAGAGGGGGAGAGAGAGGAAGAGAGAGAGGGAGAAAGAGAGGGAGAGGGGGAGAGAGAGAGAGGCAGGGGAGAGGGATGGAGAGAGAGGGGGGGAGAGGGAGAGGGATAGAGAGAGAGAGAGAGGGAGATAGAGAGAGGGAGAGAGAGGGAGGGAAGGAGATATAGGGAGGTAAATAGAGGGAGCGGTAGAGAGAAGGAGAGCGAGGGAGGGAGATAGAGACAGAGAGAGAGAGATATGGAGAGGGAGGGAGGGAGTGGGAGCGAGGGAGATATAGGGAGGCACATAGAGGGAGCGGTAGAGAGAGGGAGAGCGAGGGAGGGAGATAGATAGATAGATAGATAGATAGAGAGAGAGAGAGAGATAGGGAGAGGGAGAGAGAGAAAGAGACAGAGGGAGAGAGGGGGGGAGTAGGCAGAGGCAGAGGGAGAGAGAGAAGGAGAGAGCGAGAGAGGGAGGGAGGGAAAGGGAGAGAGGGAAAGAGAAAGAGGGAGGGAAAGGGAGAGAGGGAGAGGGACGGAGAGGGGGAGAGAGAGATATAGAGTTAGAGAGGGAGAGGGTGGTAGACGGGGAGAGAGAGAGCGACAGAGGGGGAGGGACAAAGGGAGAGAGAGAGAGAGGGGGGGGCGAGGGAGAGAGAGAGAGAGGGAGAAAAGGGGCGAGGGAGAGAGAGGGGGAAGAGAGAGAGAGAGAGGGAGAGGGAGAGAGGGAGATAGAGGGAGAGCTAGGGAGGAAGATAGGGAGAGAGAGGGAGAGATAGAGATAGAGAGAGAGAGAGGGAGAGCGAGAGATAAAGAGAGAGAGAGAGGGGGGGGGATGGAGGGAGGGAGAGAGAGAGAGGGGGTGTAACACCCCCAAGTTCTATGCTTTTCAAATAAGACATTTGAACATAAATCCAAAGGGGAGTGGACCCCAATGGATAATTATTTTGTGGATATGGTTAACTATTTAATTATGAAAAATAAATAAAATATTGGGTATGCACTATGACCAGATGAGAAAGTGAAATCACATGCCTAATCCATGAGGTGATGGAAAAGGAAAAAAGACTTTCCCCAAATCTTTCAAAAATCCTTGAAAGAAATTATTTCTAATTTAGATTTTTGAGGAAAAATCTAAATTTCCCCAATGAAGAGGAGTAGTTGGGAAGAGGTGAGAAAAAGCTGGAAAAGCTGAGGAAAAGCTTAAATCAGCTTTAAAGAGTCCCAAATTGGGAAGCCTAGGCTAAACAGGAATAAAGCATCCTGAAATTCTGGACGCAGAATTGGAAACAGGCTTTGGGGAAAGCACAGCTTAAATAAGCTGCTCCAGAACAGATTGAGGTTAGTCTGTTCTTGGAGGATCTCTGCTCGGGGGTGAATCCCGGGAGATAAAGAGGATTCTAAGGTTGGGAGGACTGGTCATGGTAGAGGTATGCATGCCTATTGTTGGAGATTGCTGTAAGTCTGTATTAAATATATCCCTGCTTTATGAATTGTGATGTTATAGTTTCTTATGCAATTTATGAATTATTATGTTATGGTTCATTATGAAAATTGTAGATTGATTATTGGTTCAGTAACTCATTTAATTGTAAACCAAAGCTATTGATAGCAGAGACAAATGGTTGGAATATAGGGATGAGTATCTTGTAAAATGGAGTTAGAGATGGTAGATCCTTTGAATAGCTAATGTCATGATTATGTACAAGTGTAGCTTGCTGCCCTTCCAAGGAACATTAACTTACTGTGTGTATAGACAGAAAATGTTAACAAACCAGTAACCATGAACAGCAAGTACCAAATAACTAAACCTATCATAAAAATATTGGTGACACAGAATTCCCTGTAACAAATCACAAAAGATAGGACACAACAACCCTGTGATAGTAGTATGGGGTTCAGTATGTCAGTTGGGTTACAATGGAGGGAATTGTAAAACTAAGAATTTAAATTATTCTATTAACTGTAAGTGTAAACATATGAAAGCAGAAGTTGAAGCAAAGAGGATCTGTGTCCTAGGGAATAGTTAAATCTGCACCAGAGTGTCAACCAAGTTGAAAGTTGTAACAATAAAATAAAAGGGAAATCCTACTTTCACAACCATTGTGTGATAAAAAGTTGTGTGAGGGAAGATTGTAAGCATATGTAAGAATACAATGACCAGAGCATCTAGTTACCTTCCATATAAACTGCGGGGAAAGTAGTTGGAGCCATGGAGGTTAATTGAGTATAGATAGAGGTATGCGAGGAGGCATACATCTATATCTCGATGCTGCACTTTAAATTGTTGGAAATTTTATAAGGCTTGCAAACTGGAAGGTTTGAGAAATTCTTGTATTCCCATGTCTGCCTATAATTACTCAAAAGAAGTAAATACCGGATAACTGGATGAAATTGAAATGGATTCAATAAGCAGTTTTGTTGTTAGCTGGTGCATAAAGTCGAGTATATCTCTTTTATGAGATTTGGGTAAGAACCTGGGTTTGGGAGGCGTGACAAATGGTATCGGAGCCCAAGTTGAGAAAACTGGGCAAGTTGGGTGCTCACTCAAAAATGTTGAGTTACTGTACATTGAATAACACTAAGTTACAAACCATGATTAAAGAAAACAATCTGTGTGTAGATCCTAATATGGATGTCAAAATGATTAATGAAATATTAATGAGAAACTCCTAAGATAGTTACAAAATTAACTATAGGCAGTTTTCATTTAAAGCTGAGGACAACAAAGAAAAATTATTTCAGACTTGTGTAGGTGGGAAATGGAAGTTAAAAAAAAAAAAAACAAATCCACGCTTTAATTTTGCATAAAGGAATGAGAAAGTGTTTCTGGTAGAAAAATAGCAGATGTTTCATGAATTACAAGTCTAAATGCTATAATATATTATGCAAAATTTAATGATACAAATCTGTTGAAGTGGAGGCCTAGCAAGATCTTATTGATGAGGGAAATCAGTTACTGAAACATGGTGGAGTTCTCCGCTTGTAATATTCATAGAAAACCGCCCCATGTGCTGTTTAGTTGTAGACCAGAAAACTATAGAGTAGAAACTCCAGAAACTCTAAACCATGGTCGGTCTAATTCTGAAGTTATTTAGTCTCTATAGATGATTAAATTTTGTTGTGTTCCCTGTAGACACAAAAATGATATTTTATGCTTATGTGTATGCTGGAGAAACATTATAAGCAGAACTAAAGTTACATGGTAACAATCTAAACAAGATGAAAGTGAGAGGTTAGTATATGATTTCGAAATTGTGCTAGAAAAGAAAAAAAAAAAATTTAATAATAACTTTACTCTATAGGATTGTGATAACAGTCATGAGTGTATTTTCAAATCTATCCTTACTCCTGGAAACCACATATTACAGCAAAGGACCTAAATTATAATTACTGTCCTCTAGTCAAGCACTGTTGAATACATATAGGGGTGCCTAAAAAGGAAAATAGAGTTTAGAGAAAGGACTCTAGAGCGTGGATCTTGAATTCTTATTAAACCACAAAGGAAATCTACACTATAGAAGGATTAGCGCATCCATAACAAGGGTAGAATATTTGGTTTATAATTTCATCTTTAAACCTTGAGATAAACATTAGGAAAATAGAGTGGATCTATGCTTAATGTACCACATCAATTGAACTTTCGACTACTTCTATTGTTCTACCATTAAAACACTTGATATATATATATTAACAAGTTTCGAAGCATTACACAATTACATTCGTGCTAATTCCAATTACAAAGGAACCACATATATATATATGAATTCTATGTGTCCCAAGGACGAAGTAAATGAAATTCAAATACATATAGATATACCTAAAAAGAAGAATATAATTTAAGAGCATGGTGAGTATCGAGTTCATCTCTAACTCTCGAAATTTATATTGTGGCAAAGAGTTTATGCTAGGTCTAAAACCTAATCGCAATCTGTCATGGTATACAAGTATATTCTTCTAAAGTTCCAAGTGCGCACCTAAGCGCTTAACCAATAGGAAAGTATAACATGTAGATTTCAAGAAATTATAGATCCCCACGTACTCTAGTTACATATAAGAGCGACTTATATATAAGCTAACATGAAATATTAAAACAAAATTGATACGGAGATATATGAATCTAACCCTCTACATTACAAGTGACGAGGGGTGATTAAAACAATATATATATTAAAATGATACATATGTATATATGCAAATTCCTATGTGGAAAAAAAAAACGAGTGGTTATGTAGTCAACTACATTAAAACATGATTGATAGTAATTATATTAGACGCAGATGTAATTCACATAAAAGATTTTACGTAAACCTTTCATTGGCACGTATAGGTGAAACCAAGTTTAATCACGAGATTAAACTGTTATTACCCAGCATGTATCACCTGCAATAATAAAACACTTTTGGTAATTACGCAAAGAAGACCAGGGACGACAACTCAGTCGTCATGACCGGTCCGTAATCTTTCTGAAACGAAAATTGGTCAACCGATATGCAGAAATATCAAAGGCGAGAACGAGGTTCTGATTGGAACAATGAATCGATTTGGTGAAAATAAGCAGGCGGTAAGTAATATAAATCGGTTATGGTTTGTAAATACCATAACCAGGAAAAATATTTGCGCTATTGGCATCAATCCATATCAAACACGACCATTAGGAAAAACACCTATGTGAGTGAATAAAGCATTTCTTAACAAAATTCTTAATAAAGAATAAGAAAAGCTGCTTTCTTTAAAAAAATAAAAATAAATAAAAGGCTGCTTTCTTCGTCGAGCGTCATGGCTCGAATAGTAGCTATTAGAACCGTCTCAAAAAAGAAAAGTTATACAAATCTGAATCATGGAAAATCGAGTATCACTAAACCGAAAAACAAAAACATATCAACAGCAGGGAGAAAGAAATTATGCATTAACCCGAGCCAACCCTAACAGAAGACTGAAGTGTTCCAGCTGGAAGCCGTAGCCATGTCTTCTGAGGAGCTGCAACGTAGAAATCTAACGGAGAATGAGGAAAGAAAGTGGTATATCAAATGAACGCATAACTAGTAGACTGAGTCTCGAATAGACTCAGTATACCTTGGCATCAAGTCGGTCTCGAGCTTCGATATGAAGATCGTGGTGATCCGTCCTGATGTGAACCACTCCATTGATGTCTCATAGAAAACCCCATTCCGGAGCTCAGCTTGGCAACCAGGACTTCTGCACAACGAAAACTAGGGTAGGCATCAGGAGCGCATCGCTGAAGTTAGTAAAGTGAGCCATAGAAAAATTAAAACGAAACTAAGCCAGCATAAATACAAAACTGAAAGTTTGGAAATTGTGGTATTCGGATAGGGTTATATTCCCATTGCCGAAACCCTAATCGAATATCTAACAGCGATAAGACTCAGGCAAGGTGTGCAGAACGCTGGAAACCTGTAGATCGAGGAATCCCTAAGCAAGGACGATAAACATATCCCGAGGGATTGGGCGGTAAGAACGAGAACGGAGCATGGTTCGAGGGTAGATGGAGGGAAACGAGTGAATGTACCCCTCTGCAATCAACCACATCATACTCCTGACAGTTCGATCTTGTATCAATCCCAAGAGATCAGTATCGGCGACGTGTCAACCAGCCGGTTGGCGTATATGAACTGATCACCAGGGAATTTGCAATGTGGATGTGTTACAGCCTGTAAGGCCGTAACCATCACCGCCACGACCTCCCTGCTAATTAATAGAGCCATTATTCGTCTTCACACGCCACCGCCAAGAGGCTGAAAACCTACCCCTCCACGGAACCCAGTGTTACCGCGTGATACTGGATTTTGACAATCAGTCACCATCACAAGGAGGATGAGTAAGTAAAACCACAAAAAGGGAAAACTGAGCGGTTACTTGGACCCGAAGGAAGGGACACGTAGCGTGTAAGGGGGCGGTGATATAAAAAAAATTGGTGATAATATAACAGTATATAATAGTTCTTGTAATTTCTCTGCCAACTGATGTGTAACAGCGATGATAACTGAGTATAATAGGGAAATACGGGTGAAAAAAAAAAAAAAACTAGAGTTAAATCAGGTCGAAAACTACAATACGCGTAATGGTAAGCCTATAGGTAGGTTTTACCATGTATGACTGGTACCTGATATATTCAATCCTTTTTCAAGGATAATCTACGTGACCAATATGTGTGAAAAGAACACGGGAACAATAATTTACATTCTTAGTTTTAACAAAATATATATATATGGTATCGCTTTCAAAAAGGCTTTTGACTTATATACGAATATATATAAAAATAGGGATATATATATTCATATGTCCATCGAATTAATATTGCCCAGGACTATATATATATGCCGTGTTTACTTATACAATGATGTTTGGAAGTATATGATATATACAAACACAGTAGCGATATATAGATATATATAGGCCTGTGCTCGTTAAATGTATATTGCCCAAGATTCTATATGCACGTAGTATAAGAGTAAGTGGAAGAGGCATCATATAAAGAAGGCAGGTATACTACTATCAAAAGAGAATAAGATTGAATCTTATTCAGTACAAATGAAGGAAAAAAAAAATGTTTTGGCCATATATGTGGTATATATATAAATATAGATGCAATATAAGGATAAATACGCAAGCTCAATTATACTAAAGGTTGGACTTATATATATATATTATTTATATAACTTGTACATAGGATATGTAATATATCTATATACAATGACCTCTACATATACCCATATATGGTGATTAAGGATATTAACAAAATGGGGTTAGCTCTATATATATATATATGGGAGTAATATATAGTGAATCCAAACATATATGGGTCGAATGTATAAGTGTTAGTAGAGGTTAGAAAAAGGGAAGTCTATCCATATAGCTTGTGTTACATTATGAAAAAAAAAAAAAAAAATTAAAAATTAAAAATTTTAAGCTGGAGATGTTGCAAATTATGTGATATATATATAATTGCACATATGATATTTATTACATACAAGTGGTTAATGTGGTAGTATGTTGGTATATGTATGGATCTATATGGGAAATAGATGGTATAAGGTATGTATGTATATAAGGGCTTACGAGAGGCAATAAGATTGTATGTGCAATAGGATTGTATGTGCTAAAAATGTGATGTTGGAAAAGAGAGACGAGTTAAACGATTGATTATCGAGAAATAATATCTCCAAGAAGAAATGTTATAAATAATGTTGAATAATTGGATGATCATTCCAACTAGAAATATACATCATGAATTAAGAGAAGAGGTGATATGAGAAAGATTACAAGCACTTATGTAAGCATAAGTCAACGTAACCAATAAATATTCAAGGTCAAAAGTTGGGATGAAAATCATATATAATTATGGCTTGAATTAACACATAATTTCATAGGTGACATATGAAATTTAGATTTAGAATGCTTTAAAAGAAAAATTAATATACCCATAAACCCCACTAGAGTGTGGTGGAATTGAGTATAAATAATTATGTGGGCAAGCATATATATATATCTATAGGGAAATTAACCTTCAGGATAAGGTTAAAAAATGGATATATGTAGTTAAAAAACTGAAGTTAAAAGTTGGGAGTGTAAGGAAAATTAGAGGAAAAAAAAAAAAAATTTCATTTCTAGATTTCTATGGGTAAGATATCTATTACCCATGTGTATATAAAAATATGTATATGTTGGGTTAATAAAGTGGCATTTTAAATTGATTTATTGCACTCAATAAGTGAATGAGTGTGAACTTTGGGGTTGAAACTCAACCCTTATGGATCAAAGGTATTTAGGCTAGAATGGGAAAATTGCTAGAGAGAAAGAATACTTTGAAAAAGAAAAAGGAGAGTTATATTGGGATATATAGGGAAAGGTGTATAAGAGAAAAGGAAAATTTATATTTAATAGAGGTATGTTAAATATAAGTTGTGAATTCTCAATTGTCCTTGTATGGGTTCAAATTAAAACTTTATAAGTCCATCACAAAGGAAAAATGTAAGTTGGTACGAAGGTATAGTACATTAAATAAGAAAAAAAGAACTTAAGGAGTATTAATTAAACTCTTTGGATTATATATAGTATATATATGCTTGGTGGATATATATATATATATGCGGTGGATTATATATATATATATATATATGATGAGGTTTGTATTATATATATATTGTGAATTATATATAGATATAGAGTGGTTCTATATATATATATGAAAAAGAGCGGAGGATTTAAGGATATGAAATATAATGGTTCATATAACAAAGAGCTTTATAAAGAAAAAAATTTTATGTTTCACTTTATTGGAATATATATACAATGTGGTGGAATTGAGGATAAATTAAAATGAAACAAATTGCACGTGGGACATAAGTTAAAATCTACAAGTCACATTATAAATATAGGCGATCTGGTTATATGTTATAATGTTAACCTTGTTGAGTTGTATGAATATAATATCTTCATACATGTTAAGTTATTTCTCAAACTTTATACTAATTCACTGGGGATTATTAAAAGTGAATTCACCTTAAAAGCTACAAGTACAAGGGAAGGACATATTTTATCATATGGCTGATTATTATTGCTCTAATTATGATTAGAGGAGTAATAAATACTATGGTGGTAGAATAAGTGGTCCCAGTAGAATGTGAAGAATTTTTTTTTAAGAAAATGTATAAATTGTGGAAATTCTTTAAAAAGGGGAAAATTGTGTCAAATTCTATTTTGACATTATCAAGTAGTAATACTTGTGAATGGGACGAATGATAGTAATTACATGCATTCACACTATACAATGTTGTTGGTATAAATTTTATGAAATTTTCCTGAGTCTTAAATTCAAAGAAAGGGGGAAATAGTGTGAAATCATACAGCTACAAAAAAAGAAAATGAGAAGGTACTGGAAGTACAACGATGAACTGGAAAAGGTAAGCATAATCATGCATATAGTACAATTGTTTTCATTCATTTATAAGTACTAATGAAAAATTGTCAAATTGGTTAGCCAAGTGTGTAACAGGAAATTGTACAATCTGGAAACAAGAAGGAAAAAGGTGAAGATAAATCACCTAGAAACTCCAGAAAAGCTGAATTGGACCAAGTTGAGGGAGGAAGAAACCTCACTAAAGAAACAAGAAAGGATAAGTAGTGTACTAAAAGTGCACTAAACTATTATGAATCTGAACGGTTTGACTAATAACTGAAATTCTTAAGTTATTGAAATGCAGAATGTTGTTGTGGATGATCAATTGTATTTACCTGACATTTCTTACATTGGTATGAATTGTGGACAGGGAAAACAGAATAGAAGATTTTCTAGACAGACTTCTTGCAAAGAAGTAGAAAGAAAAGCAACTACATAAAGCAGGAGAGTACTCTGCTGGAAACAAAGCAAAAACAAAGAAGAAATCTTTGTCAAAGTTGAAAAGTCAACGTTAAAGTGTAACACCGAGGAAGGTGTTGGAAAGGAGGGAAACTAATGGCTTATAAATTTGCCTTACCCTTGCATAGTAAATTTCCTGATATGTTTCATGTCTCCTTGATGAAAAAAAAAAAAAAAAAAATTAATTTTTACATGATGCTTCTCACATGATTGATTTGAAATGTGGTCCAGGTGGAACCAGAAGAGGAATTTCCTTCCAGAGTCGCTTCAAAGATGAAAGCGAGAAGGAATTGAATTGCGAAAACGAACAGTAGCTAGAGTAAAGGTGCAGTGGAGCACTTTACTGCTGAAAAGCTACATGGAACAAAGAAGCTAAGATGATGGAAAAGCATTCATAATTATGTTCAAAATAAACTAAATAGATAGTTGGCAACACCGAGGACGGTGTTTATTTTCAGAGGGGGAATATGTAACACCCCCAAGTTCTATGCTTTTCAAATAGGACATTTGAAGATAAATCCAAAGGGGGGTGGACCCCAATGGATAATTATTTTGTGGATATGGTTAACTATTTATTTATGAAAAATAAATAAAATATTGTGTATGCACTATGACCAGATGAGAAAGTGAGATCACATGCCTAATCCATGAGGTGATGGAAAAGGAAAAAAAGACTTTCCCCAAATCTTTCAAAAATCCTTGAAAGAAATTATTTCTAATTTAGATTTTTGAGGAAAAATCTAAATTTCCCCAATGAAGAGGAGTAGTTGGGAAGAGGTGAGAAAAAGCTGGAAAAGCTGAGGAAAAGTTTAAAGCAGCTTTAAAGAGTCCCAAAATGGGAAGCCTAGGCTAAACAGGAATAAAGCATCCTGAAATTCTGGACGCAGAATTGGAAACAGGCTTGGGGAAAGCACAACTTAAATAAGCTGCTCCAGAACAGATTGAGGCTAGTCTGTTCTTGGAGGATCTCTGCTCGGGGGTGAATCCTGGGAGATAAAGAGGATTCTATGGTTGGGAGGATCATGGTGGTGAGGTAAGGTCATTGTTGAGATCACAGTCTCAGATAAATATATCCTCGCTTTATGAATTGTGATGTTATAATTTCTTATGCAATTTATGAGTTATTATGTTATGGTTCAGTATGAAGATTGTGGATTGATTATTGGTTCAGAAACTCATGTAATTGTAAACCAAAGCTATTGATAGCAGAGATAAATGGTTGGAATATAGGGATGGGTATCCTGTAAAATGGAGTTAGAGATGGTAGATCTTTTGAACAGCTGATCCCATGATTATGTACAGGTGTAGCTTGCTGCCTTTCCAAGGAACATTAACTTACTGTGTGTATAGACAGAAAATGTTAACAAACCAGTAACCATGAACAACAAGTACCAAATAACTAAACCTATCATAACAATATTGGTGACACAGAATTCCCTGTAACAAATCACAGAAGATAGGACACAACAACCCTGTGATAGTAGTATGGGGTTCAGTATGTCAGTTGGGTTACAATGGAGGGAATTGTAAAACTAAGAATTTAAATTATTCTATTAACTGTAAGTGTAAACATATGAAAGCAGAAGTTGAATCAAAGAGGATCTGTGTCCTAGGGAATAGTTGAATCTGCACCAGAGTGTCAACCAAGTTGAGTGTTGTAACAGTAAAATAAAAGGGAAATCCTACTTGCACAACCATTGTGTGATAAAAAGTTGTGTGAGGGAAGATTGTAAGCATATGTAAGAATACAATGACCAGAGCATCTAGTTACCTTCCATATAAACTGCGGGGAAAGTAGTTGGAGCCATGGAGGCTAACTGAGTATAGATAGAGGTATGCGAGGAGGCATACATCTATATCTCGATGCTGCACTTTAAATTGTTGGAAATTTTATAAGGCTTGCAAACTGGAAGGTTTGAGAAATTCTTGTATTCCCATGTCTGCCTATAATTACTCAAAAGAAGTAAATACCGGATAACTGGATGAAATTGAAATGGATTTCAATGCTGTATTGTTGTTAATCGGTGCAAAAGTCGATATCTCTTTTATGAGAGTTGGGTAAGAACTCGGGTTTGGGAGGTGACTTAACCCTCATCGTGGAAAATGAAAAACATGAAATAGTCTATTGAACCATAATACTTGGGCTCCATAAATAGTGCACTATCGTTGGGTCAGAAAGTATCAGTAGTATCAGGAAGTACAGCTAGTTTCCAATCATGAGAGAAAAAGGAGTGATGACAGTGATACGAATACCAGGAGAAAATGTCGATTAGTTCACGTGAAATGTCTATACAAGCTTAAGGTTTGGGTGGAAAGATAAGAACCATTACATGGGGACAACAAATCTACACCCTTCACGTAGTCATACCATACCTTGTGCTCATCATCCGTTATCATTCGCTCATTAGATGGGATCGATGGGACGTATTAGGGGTAATGTGCTTGTCATGTGGCAAGTTACCATACATAATTTATGTGATATGACCTAATGGTATAGGAATTAATAAATGACCATATTACTTGGGGAAATAAATAAGAAATGGGGGTTGATAGTTAGGTTTAAATGTTATAAGATTCATCTAGGGAGATGATTCTTCCATATAGTAATTCTCGAAATGATCCAATTATAATCATAGGGGAAAATTAAACATGCATGAAACATTAGGTAACAAGTGCATAGATATACTTTAGATACGATGATGGTCGTAGTGATGGGACTTCCGCCTACTGTGGATCCCGAGGGCGTTCGCTTGTTGCGGCCATGGCGGTCACAGCACACTACACATTAACTTCGCCAACCTCGTTCTACTTAACACCATTCGTCCGTCGCCCGTCATTTACCTCGCCTTGGCCGGGTTCATTTGACTATGGATTTCATTCTGGAGAATTCGTCTGCTCATTATGTTTTTTTTAGTCATCCTTCTCCCGTTTGTGGTAGTTGCCCCCCTGCTTGCACTGTTCGAAGTGAACGCACCCAAACAGGTCGACGTTGCTCCATCCTGGGATGCTTGGAAACTCTTCCATGTTTCCACTTCACCCAGACCAGCTACTATCATCTCAATTTTTGTTTGCCTTCTCACGCAGCTGATTTTCAGAGATCTTCGTTGCATCCCCACTGCTCCTTCTGCCCCAAGCACTCCTGGATTCATGCGACTTCGATGCCTCGGCTCAGGCAGAGAATGCGTTGCAGGCACAAAACGAGAAGAGGGCACTCTTCCCACCCTCGACCTTCCATTAGCTCGCCCTCGGCATCTTCTGAGGAGGACATAGATTGGAGTTTGCATTTCGATTTTGGGCATCAGAGAGGCATCTCCTACCCTCCTGGAAGCACTCACTCTGTTCCACCTTCACAGCCTCCTCCGCCTGTCTCTCAGCCTGCCTCCCATGCTTCTAATTTTCCCACCAACCCAGCCCTCTGCCAGTCTTCACAAAGGGTGGAATTACGCTTCAATTGCTCCTCAAACATGCATGTTCTCACTGCTTTCATCACTTTTACTGTTTGCGAAGAATCCCCTATCCCATCTCGAGCTTCAATGCCCCGCTCTGCCCCTATTCCACCTAACCCTTAGCCCTCACATGCAAATATTGGCATTCCAGCCCCTATTGAGCCAGTTAGCATTGGTCATTCCATTCTTGGAATGGAAAATTTGCAGGAGGACTTCTTCAGCAAGAGTGGCATGCCAGTGAAGGACAACGATGATGGAGAAGCTGAGTTTGGTTGCAGGATTGTGGAAGAACCGGAGTCCCCTACTCCTAAACGGTGACTTTGATCCCCCTCAGCTTGCTTTGGTACAAATTTTCGACCTCATGGAAGAATTTTTTGGTTTTTTGAGTTTATATTCAGCTGTAAAAGCTATAGGCTATTCCAGTTTACTGTCTCTTGTCGTATCACAGTGCTTTTACTATTTTACCGGTTTCCCTTCTAAGGGCGGTGGAATTTATTTTAAAAGAACTGGTTTCCCACTCTGGGCAGTTCAGTTGCTAAGGTTAAGCTTGGACATCAAGCCAAGTTTTCAGGCTCACACAACTGGAACTAACGCAGTTTTGTACTATTATGTTTTATAAATAGATTTAGTTTTACCGAGAAAAAAAAAAAAGTGCATAGATATAATTCATCAAGATCAACTATTTACCAAATACAATAATAAAATGTAGGAATTGTATGCCATGCAATAACATATACAAATTATTAGTAAGGAAGTTAAAAATACAAAAGAATATGTGATATATGAAGAGAAGATGTGACATTTTAATTTATATGGTAAAATCGATGTTAATTTATAACTACTATCTATATGTTATATATTTTAATGGGATATGATTTTATTTTATCTAAAAGAAATGTTAGTAATTTTATTAATTAGAAACAAAATTACAATAAAAAGAAAACTGAAATTAAAAAATATTTACATCTAGCTTCTAGCATGTAAGATGCAATGTCTACACATCTACTCAATATTGGGTTGTAGAGGGCCTCTCTGTGTAATGATTATAAAAGCTATGATTAAATATAGTTTTCATTTTCAACTTTAATTATTTAATGGATGATTACTAGTATCCATTTCTATGTGTGAAAAACTCTAATATTTTTAAATTGATTCTCCTAATCTTATTATTGGGCTTATATAAGTCAAATTTTGATAAATATTTAATAGGTGTTTAACTAATGTGTAGGAATTGACCACTACAACTTTATGTTCCACTCTTTCACATCATAAAGTTCATATGAACCTTGTATATCCCATTTTTTTATATAAAAATGCATTATTCTCACACACCATATATTCTTTTAGTCAAACATAAGCTTAAACACACACAAAGGTCTTCCATAATAGTTTGACCACAATCTAGTTCTTTGTTTCACTTTAAATTCCATAGTATCCACATAAAAAATATATTCATTGTTATTCATGAGTGATTTTGATTTCTTTTATTATGTTTACAAGCTTGTTATGTTCTTGCATAAAACTAAACTCACTCATGGATAGCAAGTAGTTGTCAACTAAGTCACCTAATTCATGTTAGTATTCAAGTTTGAGAATATATGTGTGTGTGTGTGAGAGATAAAATTATGTATTCTCCCTAAACATATGATAAAAATATCACTTGTAATCTAGATCATCTAATTTTAATAATAATTTGGTAGGATTTTAAAAACTTCAAAACATAATAAAAATAATAAGTTATTATAAAATTATGATTTTTTTAAAATATTATTCTTATTTATAAAAAAAAAAATTATTATTTAAATATTTTAATAATAATAAAAGAATTAATTAATTTGATTTATATAATGTAAACCAGACTTAATTTAGACTAAAAATATTTAAAAATTAATATTTAAAATTTAATATTTATTTTTATACAAAAATTAATTCATATTGAAATTATTAAATTAAATTGTATCTATACGTTGTACCGATTTTAGTGTTATGGAACCAATCAAGGACTGATGGTGATGTCACTAAAATAACATTGTCGAGGTCATTACAATGAGTGAGTATGGAGTTGTTCAAAAGCTAACAAAGAGGTCTCAAATATCACTAAGCTTCACCCTCTTTTTAATAAAAAAAAAAAAAAAATAGTGGGTCAAATTCTGTTGAACTTCAACCGCTCTTCATAGTTTTTCTAGCATTCATATATGGATTTCATTATAGATTGACGTTTATGGAAAATTAAATTAAATATATCTGAATTCATATTAGGTTCACAATTTTGGAATTTGGAGGATAATATTAGCTAAACCTCGTGACTTTTGATGTCAAGGCCACCTAGTATTTATGGAGGTCTATGTAAAACGGCTTCACTTCTATTATATTTTTTTTAACTTAAAAAAAAATCATATAATAGAGATTATCTTATATTTGGAATAAAATTATGTCCACTTTTAATCCATTGGTCACTAACATGTCTATTTCCACTTTTGTGCTGCATATGTTAGGTGTTTTTATTTGGGTAGTACCTTTTAAGCTAGTGGCAGATCCCAATTAAGAGAGTGGAGGTTCAAAATTTGTACACCCATTTTGGGAAATCAAATAAAAATTCCTTAAAAATTCACAATATTATCATACAATGTTGTGACAAAATTTTTCATATAGTAAGCTTTATAAAACCATTCCTAACACAATTGGAGGTAGTTTGTTTTAGTAATAAGATAGTTATAACAAATACATATCATACATAATCCTTAATATCTATGGTCCATAATCTATTAAACTTAGGTCTTATTATTTTAATTTTCTTTTCTATCCATAATCAATATAACCTTAGACTTATTATTTTAATCCGCTTTGTATTAAATTTAATGACCATATTAGTTTGTTTTTATAATATTTAAACTAAAAAGTTCATATATTATTTAAAACAAATATATTTTAATTAGAACTAAATGATAAAATTGTAATATTATTAAATCTATTATGCTTAAGTACAATGTAATGCTATTTTACATTTCAATAACTTTATTCTTGTGTCCCTATCAACATATGCAACAACTCTTACCATTATCTTTTAATAGAAATATTATAATTTTAATATAAATATTATAATTTTTTAATAATTCTTTTATATTCTAAAAATAGCCCTAAGCAAGCTCACATTATTGAGATGGAAAATTTTATGGTTTGTTCCGTGACTTCATAATAACTACCTGCCTTATCCCATCACCATAATGGATGTTGATGACCATGTAAGTGGATAGAATGTAGTTATGAAAACAATATTAGAAAGTGGATTGTTATATTCCTTTTAACAATGAACAAAAAAATCCAAACAGGTAGAAATGATGTGCTGCTATCCCTTCAAACGGCTAGAAACCAAACGGCTAGGGAGGACGTGGCACAGCCACTCACAAATTAGCCGTTGATTAAAAAAGATGCGAGGCAGAGTTATATAATGAGGATTTTGATTATGATGTTCACAAGTTAAATTACTTTTGATTCTCCTCTGCAAAGCTGGACACAGAAATAACGTTTTTTTTAAACGACTTGGTGAAGGAGACCGTGCGAATGCATCCTCCCCTACTTGGTGAAGGAGAGCCCGCAAATGTTTCGTGTCACACTGTGACTACATCCCCGCGAAGGCCAACGTGGAGTTCTACAGTGTGGGGATGGGGAGTTTCTACCCCAGCGCTTCCTGGACTAATGAGAAGGACGTTGACATTACGAGAGTGAATAGAATTAAGATGATGCCCTTCGGTGCTGGGAGGAGGATCTGGCCATTGGCACTCACCACATCAATCTAATCATCTTATGGATGCATGCAATATGGAGTAGTATGCTTTGACTGTTGTCACAAATAATCCACCAGAAGTCCCCATGTTCCATTACTCCTGTGGAATGCAGTGCGGGGATTTGCGGAGGCAAAGTATCGATTGTATATACCTTTCCTAAGAGGCAAAGTATCGATTGTATATACCTTTCCTAAGTGAGGCCGACATCGAGCTGCTTCCACTGGTGTAAATCTATTTATGAGGTTCTCTCTAGCTCTTTGATTCGATTTGTTTTCTAGTAGGTGCCATTTTTGGATTTCTGGGAGGTGTGAAATATTCATTTATATTGCATATTTTTATGATCAATTTCTAAGAAATATGGTAGCACACAAACATGATCTCTATTCTTGTTTCCATTAATGTATAGTTTTATGAGATTAATTTTCGAATTAATCATATTATTAAAAGATTTGATTGATAGGGTTTGCACCTTCTTTTAATCAAGATAAGGTTTGCACCTACTTTTAATTGCTTTCTTTTAAGCTGATGTCTGTCCAATTCAATATGCAGGGTCTCCCACGACAAGATAAGATTACAACAAATTGGATCATTGGATGTAAATAAGGCCCTAAAGAAACCTAGTTCCGGCTAGACAAGAAAGGTAAGTTTCTGCCTCTTCATTTTGTATTTCTTGAAGTAAACCCCTTTCAATGAATTATATGTAGTCTTTTCTTCATTTTCAAGTGGTTTTATAATTTTTGGATTAATACGGTGTTAGTAATAGCACCTATTTTTTTATTACAACTCTATTTTCGGTGTCTAAACCCAATCTATTCATCTCAGTTTTATTAGTAAAAGCCAGTTTATTCATCTCGGTTCTATTATTCCATTTTCTTTACGGTTTCCTGGGCTCGCCCTAGTTTCTTTTTAATTCATTTCAGCCAGTTGTAATCTCTTTGTCTCAAATTTCTTGGTTATAATTTAGATATTTCTTTGTTAGATCTATCAAATATCAAATCAAATCTCTTATGGATGTGTGGGATATGGATGTGTGCAATATGGAGCAGTATGCTTTCAGTGTTGTCACGAAGAATCCACTAGAAAGAATCTGGACGAATGAAGCGCGGCGCACGAAGTCCCCATGTTCCATTACCCCTGTGGAATGCAGGCGGTGATGCTTGCATTGGGAATTTGCGGAGGCAAAGTATCGACTGTATATGCCTTTCGTACGCGACATCGAAATCGAGTTGCGCTGCTTCCACCGATGCAAATCTATTTATGAGGTTCTCTATGGCTCTTTGATTTGATTCTTTTTCTCTGTTTCGATTCGTTTTCTAGTAGGATGCAATTTTTGGATTTCTTCCAAGTGCGAAATATTCATTTATATTGCATATTTTTATGATAAATTTCTAAGAATTCTCGTAGCACACAAACATGATCTCTATTCTTTTTTTTCCATTGATGTATAGTTTTCTATTTTTTTTTTCCATTGATGTATAGATTTATGAGATTAATTGTAGGATTAACCATGTTATTAAAAGATTTTATTGATAGGGTTTGGGCCTTTTTTTAATCACGATAGAGTTTGGGCCTTCTTTTAATTTTTTACTCTATGAGATTAGATGATTTAGATGAGATTACTGGATTTCTTAAAATGATTTTCAATTATGTTTTTATGATTTACAAATATGTTTTTCATTTGTCTTATAATTTATGTTAGATTTTATTTTCACATTATTACTTTGGTTAAATTCAATGTATTTTAAATTGTATTTTCATACATTTAAATTACTTTAAAGAAGTTTTCTTATATTTAAACTTTTATTAATAGCTTTTAATTAATTTATTTTTTGAATGATTTCTTCATTAATATTTTGATATAGAGTAAAGTACCATAAGCTTGAGTAGCCTAGCCTAAGCTACTAAAGGATAGACTAAGGTAAGTTAGAATAGGCTAGGTTAGGCTAGAATAGGCAAGAGTAGCTTAGGGTAGGCTAGACTAGACTAGGATAGGTTAGGTTAGAGTAGGTTAGGCTAGTGTATGCTAGGGTAGGCTAGAGTAGGCTAGGTTAGACTAGGGTAGGTTAAGCTAGGCTAGGGGAGGCTATGTTAAGATAGGATAGGCTAGGCGAGGCTAGGTTAGGCTACTATAACGTAGGATAGACTAGGTTAGGCTAGGTTAGGTCAAGATAGGGTAGGTTAGGGCATCTTAGGATAGGCTAGGATAGGCTAGGCTAGGATAGGTTATACTATGTTAAGCTAGGCTAGGTAAGAGTACACTATGTTAGGCTAGGGTATGTTAGGCTAGGCTAGGTTAGCCTAGGTTAGGTTAGGTTAGGTTAGGTTAGGCTAGGCTAGGCTATGCTAGCTTAAGTTAGGCTTAGTTAGGCTAGGCTATGTTAGGTTAGGTTAGGTTAGGTTAGGTTAGGATAGGATAGGCTAGGATAGGATAGGCTAGAATAGGGTAGGCTAGGTTACGCTAGGTTAGGTTAGGTTAGGGTAGGATAGATTAGGCTAGTCTAGGTTGGGCCACGATAAGATATGCTAGGTTAGGATAAGATAGGTTAGGCTAGGTTAGGTTAGGCTATGCTAGGCTAGGCTAGGTTAGGTTAGGTTAGGCTAGGCTAGGCTAGGTTAGGTTAGGATATGATAGGATAAGATAGGATAGACTAGGCTAGGCTAGGTTAGGCTAGGATAAGATAGGCTAGGTTAGGTTAGGATGAGATTGATTAGGCTAGGATAGTTTAGGCTAAGATAAGCTAGGCTAGGTTAGGCTAGGCTTGGCTAGGCTAGTCTAGGCTAGGGTAGGCTAGGCTAGATAGGTTAGGATACGTTATTTTAGGTTAGTTTAGTTTAGGTTAGGATACATTAGGCTAGGCTAGGCTAGCTTAGGCTAGATTAGGCTAGGCTAAGCTAGGTTAGGTTAGGCTACGTAGGTTAGGATAGGATAGGTCAGGTTAGGGTTAGGCTGGGCTAGGCTATGCTACGATAGGGTAGGTTAGGCAAGGCTAGGGTAGGGTAGTGTAGGCTAGGTTAGGATAGGGTAGGGTAGGGTAGGCTAGAATAGGGTAGGATAGATTAGGGTAGGTTAGGCTAGGATAGGGTAGGATAGGGTAGGGTAGGTAAGGGTAGGTTAGACTAGGATAAGCTAGGGTAGGCTAGGTTAGGGTAGGTTAGGCTACGCTAGGTTAGGCTATGGTGGGTTAGGGTAGTGTAGGCTAGGCTAGCATAGGGTAGGCTAGGCTAGGATAGGTTAGTCTAGGGTAGGCTAGGCTAGGCTAGGCTAGTTTAAGGTAGAGAAGGGTAGGGTAGGTTAGGGGAGCTTAGGTTAGGTTAGGCCAGGTTAGGCTAGGCTAGGTTATGCTAGGGTAGGGTAGTCTAGGGTAGGCTACCCTAGGCTAGGCTAGAGTAGGCTAAGCTAGGGTAGGGTAGGGTAGGGGAAGGTAGGTTAGACTAGGATAGGCTAGGCTATCTTAAGCTAGGCTAGGATAGGATGGTCTAGGGTGGGCTAGGCTAGGGTGGACAAGGCTAGGCTCGTTTAGGCTAGGCTAGGTTGGGCTACGCTAGGCTATGTAAGGTTAGGTTAGGCTAGGATAGGTTAGGTTAGGTTGGGCAAGGTTGGGTGAGGCTAGGCTAGGTAAGGTTAGGTTAGGCTAGGTTAGGCTAAGTTAGGTTAGGTTAAGCTAGGTTAGGTTAGGTTATGTTAGGTTAGGGTAGGCTAGGCTACGTCAGGGTAGGGTAGGGTAGGGTAGGGTAGGTTACGGTGGGTTATGTTAGGTTAGGCTAGGTTAGGCTAGGCAATGTTAGGCTAGGCTAGGCTAGGCGAGGTTAGGCTAAGCCATACTAGGCTAGGCTAGGCTAGGTTAGGCTAGGCTAGGCTAGGCTAGGCTAGGTTAGCCAAGGTTATGCTAGGCTAGGCAAGGCTAGGTTAGCCGAGGCTAGGCTAGGCTAGGCTAGGCTAAGCGACGCTAGTCTAGGCTAGGCTAGGCTAGGTTAGTCTAGGTTAGGTTAGGATAGGTTAGGCTAGGTTAGGCTAGGCTAAGTTAAGCTAGGTTAGGCAGGGTTAGGCTAGGTTAGTTTAGGTAGGCCTAGGTTAGGTTAGTTTAGGTTAGGCTAGGCTATGTTAGGATAGGATAGGTTAGGCTAGGCTAGGCTAGGCTAGGCTAGGCCAGGGTATGTTGGGGTTGGCTATATTAGGCTATGCTACGGTTGGGTATGTTAGGCTACGCAAGGTTAGGATAAGGTAGGTTACATTAGTATAGGGTAGGCTATTTTAGGCCCGGTAAGCTAGGCTAGGCTAGGTGTAATATCCCAAAATGGGAACTATGAGCAAGGGATGCCTGAAAAATGCATTTTTCAGGAATGACTCCTAGAGGATTCGAAACCAAGACCTGGATCCCTTAGATCAATGTATCTATGACCGAAATCCAAGAGGAGGCTCCAAACAAATCACTCTAGGTGGGTTGAACAGATCTCCCACACCTAGTTGTCTTGAAAAAGTGCCCAATGAAGGGACTGCAACTATGTATGAAGAAGGGATAGAGTAACAACGTTATTTTTATGAGCGTGAATACATGAAGATGTAGGTAGCCAAAAAATTTATAATATAGTAGCAAGAGAGTACAATTCCTTGACGAAAGAGTCACTCAGGATTGGCAATACAAGCCTCAATAGATCATATACATGAAATGTGAAATATACTGCTACACTCAGAATGCCCTAGGCTATGACTGCATAGTTTATAGGAGATACTGCAACATGCTGAATGATAATAAAAATATATAACAATATATGGCTCAAGAAATGTGCAGGAGAAAGCTCTCAACCCCATAAAACAATAATACAACAATCCTTAGAAGGATTGTCTGAAATATATACAAAATGGAAAAACTGCAGAAATGTCGGAGTTGCAGTAGCAGTGGCAACTTGAGAACTAGAACTAGATGGAGATAGTTGAAGATGATGCACAATATGAGAATATCTCCTCTAATGGATCTTCCAAGTGAAAAGTTGATCCTATAACTGAAGATCTTACCCTCCAATCAACATTGCAAACCCCCTCTGCAAATGTACTTTGAAAATAAAACAGTCACTAAAGGATACTGCGCTGTAGGTGGAATAAAATGTGTTGGCCAAATGCCAAGATCTGCAATATGCTATGAATCCTCCCTTACTGATCTCCCAAAGGAAATAAGTCTCTCTCCTCTGAAGAGCAAGCCAAGAAATGGTGTTTTGGAACCTCCACTGCAACACCCTACAACACAATGTTATAATTAAGCAGAAATAACATTGTAGTTGAAGGAGGTGGCTTGGCCTTGAGCATGAATGTGGAGAAATAAAGTGAAATCCCTCAAGAGGCCTCTCAAGAATGAGAATGAATCCTAAAGAGGAATTCCTTATGCTAAACAACACTACAACTCTGCTAAACAATAGGAGACTGCGAATAGTTTAAGCAAACTAAGAAATCACTAATCATAAGCATGAGTTACAATGGATGCCTTGCCCTCCTTTTAAAAAAATGCAAGCTCCCTCTCCATGGGTCCCACTCATTAGGGTTTCCTCCATCAAGGAAAATTCCCTCCTCTTTCACTGCGCTGCCCCACAAGATGATCTCCACCTCCTATCACTGCGCTATTTGACTTGGTCAAACTTGACCTTGTCTTTATGCAAATGTCCTCTTTCACACAGGAGGGTGTGAAATCCAACTCCACTACTGATCTTCTTTCATAAGAAGAGGGATTTTATTCCTATTTCTGAATTATATGGGCCTCCTTACCCATTTATTCATTTCCTAAGTGAAAACAACAAAAATTATTATTCCATTTAGCTGCATGCTAAAAGTGGAATATTACAGTCCTCCACTCCCAAATGTTGCTTGTCCTCAAAAAAATGCATAAGATAAAATCCTCCAAGGATCAAGATGTTGTCTCATCAATATATCTCCAAGTTTTCCCTCCAACATATGCAAACTAGCTTTTGGTGAGCATCCCAAATAGCTATCATGTAAGAAATAAACATCTATGGAGGCAAAAATTGGCTGTCTATGAGCCTTTTTGAGGCATGATATTTGACATGAATTGGGATTTACCATCCACATATGAATCTCCCATCCCAAAGAAATCATCCATACAAAGTGAGTTACCTCCCAACATGGCAACTCATGGAAATCTCCTTCAAACTTGAGCTCCAGAAATGAAGGTGGGCTGAAAATTTTCATATGGTAAGCATCATAGCCTACCCCATGCTATCCTCCTCTCCACTTGTGATAAGTGTAGAGTGTGTTATTATCTCAGGCTGCAATGGTATTGCCCTTAAGTGGAAAAATGAAGAACAATCCTCCAAGGATCTCCCTTCCAACATTGGAGAACAAGGTGGCCCAAAACATTTCATCCATGATGAACAAGACATGGTCATCATAGAGTATCCAAATGGGAAGTATGCTGAATGTTTTACATGATGATGCATGATACAAACAATGTCTCAAGAGGACACAACACTGTCTCATCCACTGTAACTTCAAAAAATAGCATGGAAAGTAATATAAAAAATCATCACATCTACTAATGAATAGTAAATGGTTGAATGTGTCAAAAATACATGATCAAACACTTGCTCATGGTTATACAGTGAATTGCTATAAAATTCATGGCCCAGCCCAAAAAACAAATGTGTGGCTATGTTGGACATATCTCCTCCCATGCTCCCATTAGAACATGTAATGAAAAAAATGTGGGAATTATCTCTCCTCAAGGACACATCCAACTCATGTGTCAATTCCCCAATCATGCTCTCAACAAGAATAGAAACAATATCAGCAAATGAATTCATGATCAGTACAAGAATGAAGGAGATACTGATGGCTTCATGTGGTGCTTGAAGATACCAATAGCCTCCTAAGGATGTACAACACAGTCTTACAAACTGCTGCTTCAGAAATTTACATGGAAAAATGTTTCTTGATACATGGTCAATCATGCATGTCATCATATAGTAAATGGTTGGGCGCAAAAAATAAACATACATGTAATGATAAAACATTTGCCTAAGGCCACATAAAAGATGGCTATGTCTATCATATAGTTTGGCCCAATTTTGATCATGGATCAATATGAAAAACTTGCCCTCTTGTGGAGAAATGCACTGCATAGTAATGTTAAGAGCATGAAATTATTGTGTTAGCCAATCAATAATTGGAAAAAAAAAATTCTTACCATATGATGGAAGTAAGATGACACATGGGTCCATAAATGAGTCCTCCATAGTGGTTTGGTATGCATCCATGAAGAGGAATGAACTATGTGTTGCATGAAGATCCTCCTTCTCATGCTTGGAAGCCCAAGTCAAGAAGAACATATCACCGTAATAGATGTCTCCATCCACTACCCTATCATCCTTACCCCCTCCTTTTCCACCAAGTGCATCTGATGTGAAGTGATCCTAGGGACAGTCCATCCATATACCCTTAGAGAGAGTGCATGACATAGGGATCATGGAGGAAAAAGCGACTGAGTTGGGAAGGGGATTTTTTGATGTTAGGATCAAATATTCCATGTTGAAGAGTAGCTTTAGGAAGCCCAAGCATAGAATTCAAGATTGCAATATCAACTTCAACAAAAAGACAAAAAAATGGCCACCATGGAAGATTTGTGCATGGAGGCCATTAAACATAGATACCCATCAGACCCCTATGCAGTCTACCTCAAAGAAAAATGGATCCTATTTAAAATCATGATACTAGCCTCTCACGGTTCCTTACCTTTTCATAACTAATGAGAATTCATTGAAATTTTCAACCAGTCAAGTATGGAAGACAAGGAAAATATGGTAGAATTCTACATGCACAATATCTTGTTGGAAAACTTGAACATTTGGGACCATAATCCTAGAATGGGAGACATGCGGTTAATGGAATTAGCCTCTTAGATGGTTAATGAGGAAGCTAGAGCACAAGAAGTAAGGAGGGTCATGAGGAGAGAAAATAGGGAGCCTATACATATTAGGGAAAAAATATTTAGTCGTAGGGGCATCATCAAAAACAATCTAAAGATAGAAAAGGATGATGCACTTGTAGAAAATTACCTCAACACACAAGTACAAGCCATGGCCCATTTTGATGATGCTTCTAGGTTTTTGGGAGATGAATTCATAATGGCTAGTCAAAGGAGAAGGAATAGCCTCCCTCACTACCTCATAAACATGGAATACCACACATAAAAAAGATTGAGAATTTCTCTAGAAAGGGCACCACTATACAAGAGGGTCATGCAGGCCAGGAATATTCAGTGGCTTAGTTTGAAACTTAGTCCACCCTTATTTTTGGGACTTAGTGACGGGAAAAACCAAGATGAGTAGAAAAAATTATGGTAGGAAGAAGAATAGAATGATGCATTTTACCCTCCTGAAGGGACTCCCACACTTATTCCTTGTGAAGTTAGAGGGTTCATTAATGCTTTGAAAGAGATGCAGAATGAAGACTAAGTTGCTTAGAGGATGAGCAAAAATTTGGTAGGGTTGTGATGATGAAAGCCATCATTAGGTATAATTGGAGGGGTTAACTGCCACCTATTTATCCTTATTAAGACTCTCTTTCTCACATTTAAATTATATTATGGTCTTTTCTTGATAGTGTAGATGGTGATTAAGGCTTGTCATACTTCCAATTATAAAATTCAACTCCACCCTTGATCCCAAATCACTTAAACTAGTAATTCTTTGAGGGATCAGGAACGAGGTTATAGAAACCCTTAATATGTTATCAGAAGGAGATATCTACCAAAACACTTATGAGACAATCAAAATTTTCTTAAAGAACCATTCTATGGCAACTAGGAAGAAAGGCGTAGCTAGACAAAGTATGACCAATACCGCTTCCTTGGCCACCTCCATCAAGCATGAGATTGGAAATATGTTGGAGGACTTTAGGAGTGAGATGTTGCACACCATTTCATTGCAAATGGACACAATGAAGATCAAGAAGAAGTAGAAATATGCTTAGATATATTCTGCCCTAGATGTACTAGAAACCACCCTCAAAATGATTTCCCTTTAAATGTCATAGAGGTTTTCTTAGTTTGTGAGGAGAATCACGCCACAGATAAGTGTCCTTCCTTACCTGGACTCAAAGCTATATATCAAGGTGGGGAAGTAGGACCAAAGAAACTCTGTTTCATCAACCAAAGAAGGCCTCAAGGCCCTCAGTCACATCAACAGGGAATGCAAGGTGCACATTATTCCTATTATCACAAAAATCAGAATGCACCTATGCAATCTTGGTACACCGCCACTCCTCCATCCTGGCCTAGACCTCCTACTTGGCCTTACAACCCTCCATATCATCCTTTGGCATTGAACCAACTATTTAAACAGTATGTTCATCAACCACATTGGTGGAAAGACACATCACAAGGGTGGAGGCCTCAACATAATCAACTACTTGTGTAATATTCCAAATGGGAAATAGTAGCAATACAAGACATAATAATGTAAAAAAAAAAAAAATACAGTATATCATCAACAATATAAAAAATTATCATGAGGGACAAGCCACTCAATAAATAAGAACGAGCTTCCAATGAAAGGAATAATCAGCACATGAGTTGCTGAAATTGTATAGAATGTCGGAGAGTAGTGACAATGCTATCTATATTAGTGTAGCTACTACTATAAACATAAATAAATTATATATTGCTGATATAAAATAAATAAATTCCCAGAAAGGAAAATGTGGACTCTAATACATGATTTATAGCCAACCCATAAAAGATTTCTAGAAATAGCAAGAAATATACAATGTGACAAATAACCATGGGGTTGAGATGTCACTGAAAACTAGATCTGAAAATAATGAGGCTATGAAATATTTGAAATTATGATTTCCTCCTCCAATATTATTTCAAAATAGAAGGTTTATCCCTCTACTTAGAAATAGACCCTCTTGATGAGCTCAATGAACCCTCCCAGCAACTACCTCCAAAAATAATGCAGTTCAGAATTGTGACCGCGCTATGAGGGATGGTAGATAGTTGTCCTGATGCCAAATATGTGAAAATATGCTCAATATCCCTCCATGTTGATCTTCCAATGGATAGGCTACCTCTCCACTAAAAAAACAGCCCAGAAATAGCTCTATGTGATCCTCCTTTGCTGCACCCTGCAACACAACCCAACTCTAAAAAGAAACTGCACTGTAGCTGAAGGAGGTAGCTTGGAAAAAATGCCAGAATGAGGAAATTCAACTCAAATAACCTCTCATTCCATGAGGATGAGGTAGGGATTCCTGATCAGGGACACCCTTGTGCTAAATAGCACAACAACCCTACTAAACATCAAGAGGAAGCAAAATTCTAAACAGAATAATATCAAATGATAATCTATACCATGAATAACAATGGATGCCATCCCCTCCATATATAGCATGTTTTACTTTTCACATTGGGTCCCATGCATACTGTCCACCAAGCTCATGCAAGTTGTCCTCCACTAAAACTACGTTGTCTCATCATAAAGGCCACTCCTCCATGACAACGCTCTTGACTTGGTCAAAGTTGACTGAATCAAAATGACCCAATCCCTGTTCACACCCAAAGGTGCTTAATACAGCTGCTTATTCTTCCTCCTTTCACATTAGGATTGTTATTATTCCTTCAAAAGTGTTTTATGGGCCTCCCCACCCATTTATTCACCTACCCAGTGATAAAACATATTATAATATTCCATGTAGATGTAGGCTAAATTTTTGGAATATTTATAGTGAAAGCAGTTTTACTTGGGGTAAAACTGGTCTTACATGGTGTACTTGGGTCCATCTAATGATGAAAAGTTAGATGACCAAAAAATGGTGTAACAATCCTCCTTGGTAAAAAAAATTTCTCATATAAAGTAAAGAAGTAAAAATCATAATGAAAAAATGCACCTTCTCTATTATGTACTTTGGTCATTGAGCTGAAATCGCTCAACTAAAAATTCTCCCTCACTCCCAATTAGTAGGTAAGTGGTTGTGACAACCTCTCCATCACCATTCGAGCTATTCATATCTCCTCATGTTGATATACATCCTACTGAATTCCCTCCGAAGTGAACTCCTCCATCAAAGAATGAAATTCATCAAAGTGCATGGAAAGAAAGTCCACATGTGCTGCATGTAGTAGCTTCCTCTTGAACTTAGAAAATCTAGTCAATAAAACTCTGCCATAAGAATAGATGACCTGATCAACCACCATGTATCTATCATCTCCCTCCGGGTCATCAAGAATCATGCAATCACCAAGATCCTTGGAGTACTCTACCAAAAGTCGAGACCTCCAATATGGATCAATCCTCCTAATAGATAGCGCTAAAGATCTGAAATGTGAAGCTCTCCACATGTTGTTGTATTCTCCTTTGAAATACCTCATGCCAAAGTCATCCTCCAAGACGTTGCCATGCCAATCATGCAGTTTCTCATGCTCAAATAGAAGTGGTGACCTTTGGAGGTTGGCCTCCCATGAGAAGCTACCATCCAAAAAGAATCTCCTGATCTCGGCCAATGTAAGCATGAGTGGCCTCCATATACTCTAGTACATGGATGATTCCTTCCTCAAAGGAAGTACCCTCTGTTTCTCCAAATCCATGGAGAAACTCCCTTGCACCATAGTGGTGCCATCCTCCATTACTGCAGCAACTTCTGTCAGCGCAGAATGTGTAGTGAGAGTAGGTAATAGTGAAAATGGGAGAATGTCTCCTCCTCCTTGAGTCTACCCCAACCTCTCTTCGTTGTACTAGACCCATCCAAGTTATCCACCCCTCTAGGATCTAAGAGTGGTGAACCAACTGGCAAGATGTCTCTCACCAACTCTAGATCTAGTGGCCTCCTGGTAGAATGCCCCCATGTAGTGAGACATCAAGAGTTTAAGTGGACTGTATATATGAGTGGACTGATTTGTCCCCCTTTTCACTGTGCAATGTAGTCTCCTCCTTTTGTGTAGAAACCTCCTAAAATAGATAAGGGTGAATTCTCATCATCCCTTGATGTTGATCCTTCTTTTCTTCTCCTTCCATCTGCCAAGGTTCACAACCCACAACAACTAATGCATGTTGCTCTAGAATTGTGTTTTGGTTCCCACATGTTGGATCATTTGGAACTCCTTGCAAATACACAAGGGATTCTATAATGGAAGCATTGTCTCATTTCCCATCTTCATGTGGTGATGGATCTCCTCCTGATGGCATAGCGCTGTTAGCTCTTCTTTTCTCATCCTCTTCATCAATATTTGAGAATGCCTCATCATCAGTGAGAGACCCTTGACCTTGGTCTTCCCTTGAATGAGGAACCTCTATGTCTTCATCTTAGAAGAGGGCTCTTCAAGAAGTGGGGATCTGTCCCTCGGAAAGGTATCATGCATGTTTTTATCCCCTTCAACAGAAATATGGAGTGGAGTTGGCAACATAGATATCTCCAACTCATGAAAAGGTTTTGAGTTTTTAGGTTCAACAAAAGATGTTTCACAATGTTTTATATCAAATATTCTCACTAATTTCTTAGTGAACCTTGCATAAGTGTTTACATTTGCATCATAAAATGAAGCAGAACCACAAAACCACCAATCATGGGCCATACCTTTGAGGTGTAGTGCTGCTATTCTAATGGCCTCCTTTTCTGAAATCTGGTGAAGCTGGAAATAGGAATCTAGCTCCTTCACCCAAGCTTTAGTTGTGCACTTTGCTGATCCATCAAATTTAGATAGAAAGATTCCACCTCTCTTGCTTCTATTATGGTTGTTGGATCTTATATCTTCTTTGAGTTGGCAAAACCCTTGGAAGTCCAAGTGCCTTTTGAATCTCCATGATTGAGACTCATACTCCTGAAGATAATCACTCAAGGTATCCTCCATTGGTGCACCTTCTTCCTACATCCTTCTCGTAGTGAATGTGGGAAATAAAATGTGCTCTAGATCTGCATGTTTGGCTGAATTTCCACACCCATCATGTGAATATCTAGGGCTTGCTTCACTTTCAAACTCTCTTGGAATTTTTCTACATTTCTCCCCTTTCATCTTCTTGAGATCTTCCATGATATTTTTCACAGTTTGGAAAAGAAGCTGGGAGATCCTCTGTTCCTTCATTTCTCCAAATAATGGAGTCATACCTTTGTTTCTTCTGTATATCTTCTCCTTTCTATGATAATCTTCTCCTTCTAATGGCATAATGTCTTGAATGCACAGGCTGAGCAAAGGTTATGCTCTGATACCACTGTAATATTCCAAAATGGAAATAGCAGCAATACAGGACATAATAATGTAAAACACAACAAATATGAACATGACATAAGAGGGATAAATATGCAGCCATAATTTTATTAATATATCAGCAACAATATACAAAAATATCATGAGGGACAAGCCACTCAAGAAATAAGAACAAGCCTCCAATGATCAGAACAATCAGCACATGAGTTGCTGCAATAGTATAGAATGCCAGAGAGCAGTGACAGCATTGTCTATATCAGTGTAGTTGCTACTGTAAACATACATAAATGAAATATGGCCGATATAAACAAATAAATGCCTAGAAAAGAATATGTGGGCTCTAATACATGATTTCTAGCCAACTCGAAAAAGATTGCTAGAAATACCAAGAAATATACAATGTGAAAAATAACCCTAGGGTTGAGATGTCACTGAAAAATGGAACTGAGGAGAATGAGGCTAAGACAGATCTGAAATGATTATGTCCTCCTCCAATGGTATTTATAAATAGAAGGTTGATCCCTCTACTCAGAAATAGACCCTCCTGACAAGCTCAATGAACCCTCCCAGCAACTGCCTCCAAAAATAATGCAGTTCAGAATTGTAACTGCGCTATGAGGGATATTAGATGGTTGGCCTAATTCCAAAGATGTGAAAATATTCCCAAGAGCCCTCCTTGCTGATCCTCCAATGGATAGTCTACCTCTCCACTGAAAAACAAGCTCAGAAATAGCTCTATGTGATCCTCCTTTGATGCACCCTGCAACACAACACAGCTCTAAACAGAAACTACGTTGTAGTTGAAGGAGGTAGCTTGGCCAGAATATCAGAATGAGGAAATGAAGCCCAAAGAACCTCTCCTTCCATGAGGATGAGGTAGGGATTCCCGATCAGGAACACCCCTGTGCTAAATAACACAACAACCCTGCTAAACAACAAAAGGAAGCAAGAATAAATAGAGAATATCAAATGATAATCTAAAACATGAATAACAATGGCTTCCATCCCCTCCATATATAGTATGTGAGCCTTCTTACATTGGGTTCTATCCATACTTTCCACTAAGCTCATGCAAGTTTTCCTCCACTAAAACTGCGTTGTCTCATCATGAATGCCACTCCTTCATCACAGTGTTGTTGACTTGGTGAAAGTTGACCTCTTCAACATGTATCTCCTCTAGTTTACACCCAAAGGTGCTTAATCCATCTTCTTATTCTTCCTCTTTTCACATTAGCAGTGTTATTCTTCCTTCTAAAGGGTTTTAGGGGCCTCCCTACCCACTTATTCACCTACCTAGTGATAAAACAAACTATAATATTCCATTTAGATGTAGGCTAAATTTTTGGAATATAACATGGTTATAGAGGTAACAATGTTTTCTTTTTGAAAGAAATGGATGGATCAGATCTGCTAGGTGGACTAGTCAATGGTACAATGTTGAAGCAGTACTACACTTCATAAATAAGAAATAGTTAATTTTTGTTTACTTTATCCATTGTAAATAACATTGCAGATTTTAGATTGGATTGGATGTTTTCCTAACAAAGTTGAAGCCCGGAGATAAGGATGTAAGCTTTGAGAGGTAAAATATCATAAGTATGAACAATTTTAGAGATCAAGATAACATCTACAAGGTCAGCTCAGTCAAAATTCAAAGGCTACTAGTCTTAAAGTTCTTGACATTTCACCAGGAAAATCCATCCCCATGTGGAGCCACTATTAGGGTCCTATAATAATAGGATTCCTAATTTTTGAATTGACTATGATTAGTCTTGTAAATATGTACATACCTTTCTTTCTACAAGTTTTTTTCCCATATTTGAAAATAATAAAAAATGAAAAGAGGGTAAAAGTCCTAAAAGAAAGATCAAAGGACTTGAAAATAAAATATAAAAAAGAATAAAAAAATGGACCTCAAAAGAAAAAAAAGATAAGAATAATACATGAAAGTGAGAAAGTCAAAATGCCACTACTATTTAATTTTACTATAAAAATAATGATTATGTGCAGATTGTTCAAAATGCCATGATCCATGATCAGTTAAATAGTTTCATCTTAACTTTTCATGCTTTGAATTTAATGTTTTAGACAGAGAATAAAGATATGTCAAACTATTTAAACTTGACAAATTAGTAGATAGTTAGAGAATAAATGAGGAGCTCAACACTTTAATTTGAGCCCTCGGATGAAATAAGGTTAGAATTAGATATTTTTATTCTTTAAAATAAAAATGGATTTAGGGTTGCAAGCTTAAATGCACCCATGAAAATGAAGTAAAAAATGTCAGAATAATGATGGGTAGGTAGAAAGAAGTTGTGCAAGGCATGTAATAAAGCATCATATGGAAAATTACTAATTTCCCCTCATCCACAATGATCCAATATTCAAAACCTTCAGTTAAAGAGGCTCAGAGCATTTCTCTGACTTCTATTGGTACTGGACCCAAGGCTTAATGACTGATTTGTAAATGATCTGAAAATGAAAGTATTTGTTTTGCTGTTCAAAGTATTCATTTAAATTAAATTAAGTGTGAAAAGTGTTTGAATAGTCTTTCAAGTGAAACAAAGTGTTTTTGATAACTGTTTATGAATTTAGGTGTGACAGAGTGTTGTTTAAATTTACTATTTAACAACCTTAATCTGAATAATACAATAGAATAACTTCAGCATAAACACACAACAACATGATGAGGCAGTTCACCCCTCTTGGGCTACATCTACCGGGTCCAAGGCTCCCAATGCGCATGTCCTTGATATATTATGATGCTCAAATTGGTAATATAGTGAGAAAAAGGCCTAAACAGACCAAACCAGCTGTGGAAATGATTTCGGAAGGCATAAATAAGCTAATATTTACTTTTATTTCACCTAAAATAGTGAAGTGTAGCCCAATGCAGCTCCATTTCCCTCAAGGCCCTGATGGCTCTCCAAGCTTCTATGAAGTAAAAATGGCTAAAAGACACCTCTGTTGGCTTTGCAACCTATTCCAATGGCTCCAGAATGCTCGGAATACCCAAAATATAAAATAAAAAAATTCCTCCAAAAAGGTTAAGTAATGGAGAAGTTATAACCAAAACAACATTTTTCCAGTTTGGCCTAAAAAAACTCCACCAAACTTGGCAAACTGGAGTTAGCTCCGAAAGTTTTGGCAAAGGCTGCCACAAATGGCGCACTCCTCCAAGTCTAACGGTCAGTTTACCTTGGCATTAAATGTTTATGGGTTGGCGGTCACATGGACTATCCGAACCTGCCGGCTAGTTTAACGCTAACTGCCCGTGTCACAAAATAATGGCATTTAAGTTTATAAGGTGGTGGCCACATGGTTGGGTGCTAATGGGCGCCATAACCATCAGGCGGGTGGTTAGCCCCTGGACTCCAATGCAAGGTCATGTGAATGCGGGGGCTGGCCCCCTTTGCCACCCGTTTAAAATGCATTCAAACTTCAAATACGCAA
Organism: Pinus albicaulis; assembly: GCA_034641835.2. Classification (NCBI taxonomy): domain Eukaryota; kingdom Viridiplantae; phylum Streptophyta; class Pinopsida; order Pinales; family Pinaceae; genus Pinus; species Pinus albicaulis. Next base: position 58,105,301 of record CM076579.1, on the reverse strand, counting down.
TGTGATCTAATATAGTTAAGAACTTCTACATAAAGCGCCCGGTCAGGCCTGTGTGCTGGCAGGCACTCGAACCTGGGTCGAAACCTGTAAATGCCATATAATTTTTCCATATGAATTATTCACCAGCCTGTGGCCACGTGGCTGCCTCCGGGCAGGCCATATGGTGCCCAATGATTGGTCCAAAAACGAACCATTCAACCACTCCTTCAATCAAAACATGACACTTGTCGACTGCTAATTGGTCCACAAGGAATATTCCACATTCTGTGGAATATTCCAAGGTGTTGGGAAAAATACTGAGAGGGGGGAGGGTGAATCAATATTTAGGGCTTTTTCCTTTTTCTTTCTGTTAAAACCATATGCTACTTTACTGAATCCAATTTGTATGTCAGAGATCTTATTATGTCTTTATTTACATCATTCTTTCATGAGATGTTTAGTAAGAAGTAAGTATGAACAAAAATAACAGAACAAACCATCAAACATAGGCCACACATATGAACACCAGTATTTAAGGTGGAAACCCAATTCGGGAGAAAATCGCCGCCGCTGCTATCTTAGTCTTCAATATTTATTATGAATAAAACTTCTTACAATTTTATGCTGGTGTAGACTTATACCAGCACGCAGGCACCCACCTGCAGAAAGGCTACAACCTTCTTTCGTTCTCCAGCCACTACTGGAAGGGAGCTCCAACCCCTTGTTTTTAACACCAACTTCTACTGACAGGATACTTCCTCTTTCATACTGAAGGCTTCAACCCTCAGATTCATCAGATTTCTTCAATTTCTTCATCATACTTCTGTCAGGTCTTCATCATTTCTTTTTACAATCATCGTAGAGTTTCATCATTTCTGGATCATATCCATAGGTGCATCATAGATTCAGATTTATCAATGAAGAACAGAGTTCGTCCATGCAGGTATTCCTTAGAGGAATTTATTCATTCACCACCCTTACGCATGCACGCCTCATTCTCTATTTCTCTTATCCTTATATAGTTCTTGCCTTTATTAAACCATGAGTCAAAACCACCAAACCGCTAATGGTATCGAACCAATCCAAATTGGAATTCCAATCTTCGTTCTTCCATTCACGAAACGTCCCAAGGGTAATCTTTATCTTCACCAAATATTACTATAACCAAGGTTAATAAACATTATCGTGCCGCTGACTCAGCAGTAATATATATATCTATATAGCCTTTCGGGCCCTTCAATAATATTTAATCTTCGACTTGGGGGTTAAGATCTCGGAATAACGTATATTGAACCAATAATGCGAAGGGAAATTTGGTCCCACACCCTTAAAACACGACATAATACTTTGGGTAAAAACCCGCAAACCTCAACATATGCGTATGGGCCCCAACGTTAATGGTCATTTCCAATTGACGGTTGTAATCGTGTCGCGCCGCCTCACTTGATCAGACGGGTATCGCTCGGCGAAGATGCTCGAACAATAACGTGCAATGGCCTGCCGTACTTTGGTTAACCTTCGCGCATCTTTAACAAACGACCACCGTTCGATGGCTTCCCTCCAGATCAACGACACACAACAATATCGCTGGGCATCCTGGGTCAAACAATAATGCGCGATGGCGCACAGTGACAAGTCGTTTTGTGGAGCCGTACAGGGACGTGTGTCACCCGTTCTATGGAATTGGAGCCAACCTCTTGAATACCGCTTGCCCGTCGAAAGCGGTGTGATGAAAAAAAAACTAGAAACTGCTTGTACTGTTCCTCCTTCGTGGTTCCGCCCTTTGCTCAAGGTTTCGTCTGTCCTTCCTTTTGTTACGTTCTACCTTTTTCCTTCCAGGTTCCGTTCATGATTCCAAAGGGGTAGTCTGGGTTTGCGCTATCCTTCTTAAATGGTCTATCTTCGGCATGATTTTCTCTATCATTAGGATAGGGTTAGTTATATGCAGGCTTCCTTTATGAGGGGAATGAATTCAACAGAGTTTCAGGGCATTCCGTACGGGAATTGAACCAATCAATACCCAAATACACTCGGTATTCTCCATCCATCAGAGTATCACCAGAACACAATCATACACAAGATTTCCTCCATCAGGATGCATACATACACCGAATAAAACTGCTCATATGAATTAATTTCATAGGGACAAAAATATCCTTCCTATTGAATTTAAGTTGCTCCTTGACTGATACTTCTCTCTGTAGATGCACTCTTTCTCTGTTCTTCTCTGCTGACCTTTGTCCTCTGCTATGTTTCTTTTCTCTGTTCCTAGTTACTGTGTTAGATGCCAATTCCTTTGCCACTTCCTTTTCCATCAATGACAATATTTCCAACAATCTCCCCCTTTGGCATTGATGGCAATAATCTTCTGTTGATTGTCTTATAGAAGCCCTTTGTTGCGTTTTCTCCCCCCTTTGACCTCAATGGAAAAGAGTTGATCAAGATCCTTTGAACCGACAATACCATGCTCCCCCTGAGATCATGCTGTTTCTTCAAACAAAATGACTTATAAATGCCAACAATGCATCCTTTTCATATGACCAATGCTCCCCCTTAGCCTGTGCATTCAGAGATGCCCAACAAAACCTCACAACCAATTTAATCTTCTGCATGGCAGAGACTACTCCCAGTTTCTGTCTGAGATATTCGAATGCTTCCCTGGGTAGAGGTTTGGTAAATATATCAGCAACTTGTTCTTTGGAGGGAACATATTCCAATTTCACATTTTGTTCAAGCACTTGTTCACGTAAGAAGTGATATTTGATGGGAATGTGCTTGGTCTTGGAATGCATAACAAGATTCTTTGAGATACTGATGGCACTTGTATTGTCACACATAATGGAGATAGGAGGTGAACATTTGATTTGAAAGTCTTGTAAGGTTTGCATCATCCAGAGAAGTTGAGTGCAACATGATGTGGCAGCCACATATTCTACTTCTGCTGTAGATAAGGCAATAGAGCTTTGCTTCTTGCTAAACCAAGATACTAACCGGGGCCCCATATAGAATGCACCACCACTAGTGCTTTTCCGATCATCAACATTTCCAGCCCAATCTGCATCAGTGTATGCATGAAGATTAAGATCAACATTCCTTGGATACCATAGTCCAAAGTCTTGAGTTCCTTGTAGATATTTGAATATTATTTTCACAGCCTGAAGGTGAGACTCTTTTGGATTAGATTGGAATCGACCAACAATCCCAACTGCATGCATAATGTCTGGTCTTGTCCCAGGGAGATAAAGTAGACTTCCTATCATAGATCTGTATTCTGGTTGATTCACCGTGGGGGAATCATCATTAGAACTGAGGTTACATCTGGTTATTATTGGTGTACTTACAGGTTTGCAATCTTCCATGCCATACTTCTTCAGGATTTGCTTGAGGTATTTTGCTTGTGATAAGAATATGCCATCTGTTGCTTATTGCACTTGCAAGCCAAGAAATAGTGTTAGTTCCCCAAGTAAAGACATTTCAAATTCTTGTTGCATATCAGAAGCAAATTTTTGAATCATAGACTCTTCATTACTTCCAAAAATGATATCATCAACATATACAACCACAATCAATAGTTTTTCATTTTCAGTTTTTGTGTATAAATTGCTATCAGCAGACCCCTTTGAAAATCCTTGTTGATGAAGATATTTCTCAAGATGATAGTACCATGCCCTTGGAGCTTGTTTGAGACCATATAGAGCCTTATTAAGTTTACAAACAAGTTTTTCATCATTTCCCAAATTGAATCCTTCTGGTTGTTCTATGTAAACTTATTCTTCTAGATCCCCATTAAGAAAAGCAAATTTAACATCCATTTGATAAACTTTGATTTGTTGGAAGCTTGAAAAAGCAAGAAACATTCTTATGGCTTCAAGTCTGGCTACAGGAGCAAAAGTTTCTTCAAATTCTATACCTTCTTTTTGAGCATACCCCTTGCAAACAAGTCTACCTTTATTTCTTATAACATCCCCATTGTCATTTAACTTGTTTTTGAATATCCATTTAGTTCCAATGAAATTTTTTTCATGAGGTCTTGGTACTAATTCCCAAGTGTGATTCTTTTGAATTTGATCAAGCTCTTCATTCATGGCTTGAATCTAGCATTCATCTTTGCTAGCTTGACTGACATTGTGAGGTTCAATAGTGGATAGAAATGCTATATTGCTAGAAGATCCCACAAGAGTCCTTCTTGTTTGTACACCTGATCCCTTTTCTCCTAAGATTTGAGATTCTGGATGATTCTTTTGAACATATCTGGATGGAGATTTTTCAGATAAATCATCTTCAGGTTCTTCATTGGGTTCACTGTCTATATCATTCCTATTTGATGTAGAAGGATATATGTCATCATCATCTTCATCTGTTGTTTGTTTTTATTCTTTTCGAGCTGTAGGAGACTCATCAATAACAACATCAATACATTCAACAATCTTTCGAAGTTTTTTATTGTAACACTTATATGCTCTACTCCTAGAGGAGTAACCAAGAAGTATTCCTTCATCTGCTCTGGGTTCAAACTTGCCAAGTTTTTCATCATTATTTTTGATAAAGCATTTTCTTCCAAAAATTCTAAAATGCTTTACAGTGGGAGGATTACCATACCAGAGTTCATATGGAGTTTTATCACTATTTACACGAACATGTGCCTTATTGAGAATGTTTACTGCTGTATGTGCTGCTTCTCCCCAAAATGAGTCAGATGTTCCGGTATCATCAAGCATAGCTCTAGCCATTTGTTGAACTGTTCTATTCATTCTTTCTGCAACACCATTTTGTTGTGGAGTGCCAGCTATAGAAAAATATCTTTTTATGCCATGTTGTTCACAAAATTCAAAGAATTCATCTGATGTATATTCTCCTCCTCGATCAGATCCAAGACACTTGATTTTTAGATCTAATTCATTCTGAACTAGTGCTTTGAAGATCTGAAATTTCTCAAATGCTTCATCTTTGTGTTTAAGAAACCCAATCCAACACATTCTAGAGAAATCATCAATAAATAAGATATAGTACTGTTCACTACATGGTGACTTTTTCTTCACAGGTCCACATATGTCAGTATGAATGAGTTCAAGAGGTTTACTTGATGACCCTTCCTTGGCATTAAATTGTACTCTGGTTTGCTTACCGAATTGGCAAGATTTGCATATGATATTTTCAGGTAGAGTAATATTGGGAAGATCACGAACAACTTTAAGTCTGTTTGATTTGTTGATTTGAGAGAAGCTCAGATGCCCCAACCTTCTATGCCATAGCCAGTTTTCTGAAGATTTACTCAAGTAACATTGTTCTTTGCAGTTCTTCAATACATACATGTTGCTTGGAGTTCTTTTTCCTTTTATAATTGTTTTACCTGTATCAAGATCACGTACCACACATTCTTTTGAACTAAAGACAACTTCAGTTCCTTGATCACACATTTGACTTACACTTAACAGATTATGCTTTAATCCATCCACATACATGACATTATTAGCTTTCACCTTTTCTTTTATAAAAACAAACCCTTTTCCCTTAATGACAGCAGGAGTATCATTTCCAAATGTAACATTATTTTCTATTTCTAGAGCACTATATGCAAGAAGTTTGTTTTTGTCACCTGTCATGTGTTTTGAGCATCCACTATCAATGTACCATTGATTTTCTTCACCTTCTGCAAATAAAGCTATGCCACAATTTTCAACTTGTAATTCCTTCTTTTTCCACACTTTGGAGCTTGAAGGAAAATGCTCTTTTGGCTGAACTTTGCTCCTGCATTTAGATTCTTCATGGCCAAAGTTATTGCAATAAGCACATTCAACTTCATTTTGAAGAGGAGAAAAGTTGTTATAGGTATTCTTCTTTGTTTCAATATCAATCCTTTTCTTTCTTGCTTCTCTTGTCATGATGGTTTTATATGCAACACATTGAACAACTTTATGACCAAAATTGTGACATGAGAAACATTGACCATTGAAGAAGAAATTTCTGCGATCATGAAATCTTCTGCTTGAATTTACCTGTTGATTGGTGTTTCTTTGAAAGATATTCCTGTTAGTGTTCCTTGAATTGAGATGATCATGCTTTACCTGTAAATATTCTTTATTCCCTTGCTGAGTGGCAGCATGTTGTATACCAGCTGTAGCTACTTTTAGATAATTTGGTGCTTAAGCCTGAGAAGATTCTCCGATATATCCAAGACCTGTCTTTATAAGAGGAGAACATTGTACCTTGATAATTTCATCTAAGGTTTCAGATCCTTTAGCAAATCTAAGATTCAGAGTCTTTACTTTCTCAAGTTCTTTTCTTAGACTTAGTACTTCACACTCTAATTTCTCATTGTGTTTCTCCTTTTCTTCAAGCTGATTTTTCAGAGTCTCTATGGTTATTTTACTTTCTTCTAAGCATATTTTGAGTCGATTGTTTTCATCAAGAAAATCATTGTCCTCTAGAGCATCCAAAAATGTATCCTTTTCTTCTCTAGATTCTTTTTCAAATGCCATGAGAAGTCTAAGATCTTGTTCACATTCTTCCTCACTATCAGATAACCCATCACTGTCTTCATGAGTATAGTAGCTTTTTCTAGTGCTAAACCGATTCTTATTCCTTTTAGCTACTTCCTTCCCTTGTTTATGTGTTCTTTTATGAGGACACTTAGCAACATAATGACCAACTCTTCCACAATCAAAACATTTGAAAGGAAGCTTACCTCTGAACCGTCCTGTGCCAAGTTGAAGTTTCTTTACAAAATTTACCTCATCTTCTTCTGAGATATATCCTGATCCTTCTGGTTTTTGTACTTCCTTCCCTTTTGTAGAAGCTCTAAAGACTGCTTCTTTGACTTTAGATGGTCCTCCTCTTCTCATTTCATATGCAGTTAGTATGCCATGAATTTGCACCACAGTAAGATTTTAAAGATCCTGCTTTTCTTCAAGAGCAGAAACTTTTGACTCAAATTTTGTCGTTAGTGATCTTAAAGCTTTCTCAACCAAAGTAGATTCGGTTATTGTTTCTCGCAGATTTCTCATATGATTTACAATATCATCAAGATGTAAAAAGAAATTGGCAATGCTTTCCTCATTATCCATTTTTAGATTCTCATATTGAATTTTGAGAGTTTGGAGTTTAGCACTTTTTACCTTTGCATCACCTTCATAGCTCAAAATGATTTTGTTCCATATTGCCTTTGCTGTATTCAGCTACATGACTTTGACAAATTCTAATTCAGTTAGACTTCCTAATAGAGCATTGACCACCTTTGCATTTGTTTCATAATTCTTTCTTTCCGTCGGATCTATTGGTACTGCAGCTGGATATTGATATCCTTGTTCAACAATTTCCCATACATCTGCTCCTAGAGACTGAAGATAGGATCTCATCCTTGTTTTCCAGAAGATTAAATTGTTTCCGTTAAATACCGGAGGCTTGATAGATGTTGTTCCATCTTGATTGCTCATCTTGCTTGATCTTCCTTCTAGCGGCTAAGCTTTTTCAGAAGGACCTGCTCTGATACCAATTGTTGGGAAAAATACTGAGAGGGGGGGGGGGTGAATCAGTATTTAGGGATTTTTCCTTTTTCTTTCTATTAAAACCATATGCTACTTTACTGAATCCAATTTGTATGTCAGAGATCTTATTATGTTTTTTTTACATCATTCTTTAATCATATGTTTAGTAAGCAGTAAGTATGAACAGAAATAATAGAACAAACCATCAAACATAGGCCACACATATGAACACCAGTATTTAAGGTGGAAACCCAATTCGGGAGAAAACCATTGCTGCTGCTATCTCAGTCTTCAATATTTATTATAAAGAAAACTTCTTACAATTTTATGCTGGTGCAGACTTATACCAGCACGCAGGCACCCACCTGCAGAAAGGCTACAACCTTATTTTGTTCTCCAGCCACTACTGGAAGGGAGCTCCAACCCCCTGTTTTTAACACTAGCTTCTACTGAAATGATACTTCCTCTTTCATACTGAAGGCTTCAACCCTCAGATTCATCAGATTTCTTCAATTTCTTCATCAGCATTCTGTCAGGTCTTCATCATTTATTTTTACAATCATCAGAGAGTTTCATCATTTCTGGATCATATCCATAGGTGCATCATAGATTCATATTTATCAATGAAGAACAGAGTTTTTCCATGTAGGTATTCCTTAGAGGAATTTATTCATTCACCACCCTTACGCATGCACGCCTCGTTCTCTATTTCTCTTCTCCTTATATAGTTTTTGCCTTTATTAAACCATGAGTCAAAACCACCAAACCGCTAATGGTATCGAACCAATCCAAATTGGAATCCCAATCTTCGTTCTTCCATTCACAAAACGTCCCAAGGTAATCTTTATCTTCGCCAAGTAATACTATAACCAAGGTTAATAAACATTATTGTGCCGCTGACTTAGCAGTAATATATATATCCATATAGCCTTTCGGGCCCTTCAATAATATTTAATCTTTGACTTGGGGGGTTAAGATCTCGGCATAACGTATATCGAACCAATAATGCGAAGGGAAATCAGGTCCCACACCCTTAAAACACGACATAATACTTTGGGTAAAAACCCGCAAACCTCAACATATGCGTATGGGCCCCAATTTTAACGGTCATTTCCAATCAATCGTTGTAATCATGTCGCGCCACCTCACTTGATCAGATGGATATCGCTCGACGAAGATGCTCGAACAATAACGTGCGATGGCCCGCCGTACTTTGGTTAACCTTCGCGCATCTTTAACAAATGACCACCATTCGATGGCTTCCCTCCAGATCAAAGGTGCACAACAATATCGCTGGGCATCCTGGGTCGAACAATAACGCGCGATGGCGTGCAGTGACAAGCAGTTTTGTGGAGTTGTATAGGGACGCATGTCACCCATTCTATGGTATCAGAGCCAACCTCTTGAATATCGCTTGCCCGTCGAAAGCGGTGCGATGAAAAAAAAATCGGAAACCGCTTGTACTATTCCTGCTTCGTGGTTCTGCCCTTCACTCAAGGTTCTGTCTGTCCTTCCTTTTGTTACATTCTACCTTTTTCCTTCTAGGTTTTGTTCATGATTCCAAAGGGGTAGTCTGGGTTTGTGCACTCCTTCTTACATAGTCTATCTTCGGCAGGATTTTCTCTACCATTAGGATAGATTTAGTTATACGCAGGCTTCATTTATGAGGGGAATGAATTCAACAGAGTTTCAGGGCATTCCGTATGTGAATTGAACCAATCAATACCAAAATACACTCGGTATTCTCCATCCATTACAGTATCACCAGAACACAATCATACACAGGATTTCCTCCATCAGGATGCATACATACACCGAATAAAACTTCTCATATGAATTAATTCAATAGGGACACAAATATCTTTCCTACTAAATTTAAGTTTCTCCTTGACTGATACTTCTCTCTGTAGATGCACTCTTTCTCTGTTCTTCTCTGCTGACCTTTGTCCTCTTCTATGTTTCTTTTCTCTGTTCCTAGTTACTGTGTCAGATGCCAATTCCTTTGCCACTTCATTTTCCATCAATGAAAATATTTCCAACACAAGGAATATTCCCAAAATATTTCAAGGAATATTCTTGAAATATTCTTTTTTAAATATTTGCCAAATTCAAAAGTCAACTCTGGCCAAACTGATTTTTGAAGAAAATTGTAAATTTCAAACCTGCGTAACTTTCACATACAGTGTCAGATTTGAGTGTCGTTCACGGTGACAGGATCATATCGATGAGGCCTATCCGTTCGTTCTAGTTTCAAACAATTTTGAGAAATTCCATTTTTGAGCATTTTTTCAACTTAGGACATGATCCCCTGATCACACCTCACAAATGGGAAGGTTTTGGACCCAGAAAAGCTCTCTGATTATAGAAAATGAAGATGAGGAGACTAATTCTCCACTCTTCCAACCTTGAACCACTGAAATCTTCCTGAATTCGTGAAATTGAGCTTCTCATAAAAGGATAAATTGTTCCTTGAATCCACTGACCGACTGTTGCTAAAATTGACTGAGTCATGATGCAAATTTTTGAAATTTGCAGAACAACAACTATAATTTGTAGAATACATATTGTTTCTACAATGGTCAAACCTCAAGGGAGACTGAAAATGAGATTCACCTTACCAACTGTCCACATGGCTATTTTTTTTCGAATGAGGCATGTACTTGTGCCGAATCCTGACCAAGTTTTCTCTCCATACCAACCTGCCATTCTAAAACCAGCATTGACCCATGCTGAACTTTGTGTCCTCTTTGCTTGCATGAGTTTCCATATTTTGGATTCTTGCACTACTCTGCACCGACACTTTGTTCTTTGCACTAATTGACACCAAAGGCACTTTTTTCAACTTCTTGTCATCTTCAAAATATGACTTGCTTTCAGGCTGAAACATATCATCATTTACATCAGCAATAACATAAAAAGGATAATGTACAAAATATTTTTGTTTAACAATAAAAAAAGTCAGATTTTGACTTGCATTGACAAGTCTTTTCAATTGCCCTGCATGGACTAAATAAGATTCTAGATTCTTCCAATGACCTCTCACAATAAACTCTTTACCATCCTTAAACAAATTGTACTTGTTCTCATGGCGATGGAAGATCGCTTTTCTGTCATATAATTATGGACTACCCAACACAACACCTGTAATGTCAAGAGGTACCACATCTAATTAAACCCAATCAACATAATGAGTTGTTATGGCAAAGCGCAACGTGCACTTTCTTGAGACTTGTAAATTAGCATCCTTGCAAATCCACCCAAGTGGATATGGCTTTGGATGAGGTATGGTCTCAATTTTCAGCTTCTTGACTAAGTCTTCTGAGATGAGATTCGCTTGAGACCCACTATTAAATAGTGTTTTTATCTTTGTGTGTTTGGCTATTATCCTCACATGAAACATCTCTATCCTCCTCTTTTCATTTTGAGTTTCTATGTGACAGTTTAACATGATAGAACTGGGATTTGTTTCATTTACAACCTCTTTCCCCTTTATGTTCTTTAATACCATGGCTATGCTTTTAGTTTTGTCACCTAATTCAGTCCCTAAGTCTTGTTCAATAGTTGCAACAATTTTCCCTTTTCTTTGGCCTTATCTTTGTTTTTAAATTTCTCTGGTTTCAGCTCCGGATGAAGCTTCCAGCAATGGTCTTCATCGTGGCTTCTTTTGGAACAGTTTTTACAAAAGAACTTTCCTTTTTCTTTCCTAGAGTTTTCATTTCTTTTCCTCCCTTTGCCTTTGAATTCACTATCCATATTCCCATAAAAATATTGTTTACCTCTAGCCTCTAAATGCGTAGCTTGTACACAAACTTCGTCTAGACTAGTAGGATTGAACATAAGGATAGTATGTATAAGGTAATTGTGTAAACCACCTATATATTTCAGCATGGTATCTTGACTATGCAAATCAATTCCAAGTAGTAAAGCCCTTCGTCTAAACTCTTGAGTGTATTCTTGAACACTTTGTCCTTTAAGTTGTCTAAAACTTTGCAATTCATGATAGCCTTTTGTAAGTGAGCTAATGGATAAAATTGCTTCTTAATTGCGGAAATAAATTCAGCCCATGATAAAGTGATCTTACCATGTTTTTTAATTTCATCCTTGGTCTTGGCTTACCACCATACCAATGGTGCTCCTTCCATCCTTAGAGAGGCTAACTGAATCTTGGTGTCATCGTCATGAAGGTTTTGTATCCTTAAATAAACTTCCAACTGTCTGATCTAATTGTCAAGTTTCTCTACATTGACTTCACTATTAAACATAGGCAATTCAAATTTGACATCAAGCTTTAAAAATGGACTTTTACCAGTGGTTTTAGACTGGTGAGATTGATTCACCGAAGTCGAGGAAGGCGATGTAGAGGAAGAGGATGAAGATGGGGATGGTGGATCACCATTTCCTCCATGTCCTTTCTTTGACTTGTCATCACTCTTCTTTCCTCTTGAGGAACCCTCTCCTTCATTCTAGTTTTTAGACCCTTCTCCAACAAGCCTATCATTCCTTTCTTGGTAGATAATCCTCACCATCTCAGTCATATACAAGAAAGCTTTCCGGAATACCCGTTCTTCTTCCTTACCATCTCTTCAGGAGCTTCTCCTTCTCTTCAATACATGCTTGAAGATGCTTCTATGGCTCTTGGAGGTGGTTCTCTGACCCTTATTGGTTGTGGATTAGTTTGTGCACTAACCAATTTTCCTTCACCTATATTGAGTTTAAGCCTAGTAAGCATCAAAACTTGCAAAGAAATAACTTTATCTTTGCACAAAACAAATGTTGAGTAAAAACTATAGCTTCTAATGCTCTAATCCTGAGCTTTGGTACCATCTGATCTGATAATGAAAGTATTTTTTGTGCTATTCAAATTATTCATTTCCATTAAATTAAGTGTGCAAAGTGTTTGAATAGTCTTCCAAGTGAAACAAAGTGTTTTTGATAACTGTTTATGAATTTAGGTGTGACGGAGTGTTGTTTAAATTTATTGTTTAACAACATTAATTTGAATAATACAACAGAATAACTTCACCATAAACACACAACAACATGATGAGGCAGTTCACCCCTCCTAGGCTACATCTGCCGAGTCTAAGGCTCCCAATGGGCATGTCCTTGATATATTATGATGCTCAAATTGGTAATACAGTGAGAAAAAGGCATGAACAGACCAAACCAGCTGTGAAAATGAATTCAAAAGGTAGAAATAAGCTAAGATTGACTTTTATTTCACCTAAAATAGTGAAGTGTAGCCCAATGCAGCTCCATTTCCCTCAAGGCCCTGATGGCTCTCCAAGCTTCTCTGAAGTAAAAATGGCTGAAAGACACCTCTGTTGGCTCTAAAACCTATTCCTGTGGCTCCAGAATGCTCAAAATACCCGAAATAAAAAACAAATTCCTCCAAAAAGGTTCAATAATGGAGAAGTTATAACCAAAACAACATTTGTCCAGTTTGGCCTAAAAAACTCCACCAAACTTGGAAAACTAGAGTTAGCTCCGATAGTTTTGGAAAAGGCCGCCACAAATGGTGTGCTCCTCCAAGTCCGACGATCAGTTAACCTTGGCATTAAATGTTTATGGGTTGGCGGTCACATGGACCGTCTGAACCCGCCGGCTGGTTTAACGCTAACTGTCCGTCTCACAAAACCATGGCATTTAAGTTTATAAGGTGGTGGCCACATGGTTGGGTTCTAACCACCACCGTAACCATTGGGAGGGCGGTTAGCCCATGGAATCCAACGAAAGGTCATGTGAATGCAGGGGCTGGCCCCCTTTTCCGCCCGTTTAAAATGCATTCAAACTTCAAATACGCGATGTGATCCAATATAATTAAGAACTTCTGCATAGAGCGCTCGGTCAGGCCGATGGGCTAGCAGGCACCTGACCTGGGGTCGAAACCTATAAATGCCATATAATTTTTCCATATGAATTATTCACCTTCCTGGGGCCATTTGGCAGCCTCCAGGAAGGCCATGTGGCACCCAATGATTGGTCCAAAAATGAGCCAGTCAACCACTCCTTCAATCAAAACTTGACACTTGTCGACTGCTGATTGGTCCATAGGGAATATTCCATGGAATATTCTAGAAATATTCTAAGGAATATTCTTGAAATATTCTTTTTCTAATATTTTCCAAATTCAAAAGTCGACTCTGGTCAAACTGATTTTTGAAGGAAATTGTAAATTTCAAACTTGCATAACTTTCACATACTATGTCGGATTTGAGTGCCATTCATGGTGCCAGGATCGTATCGACGAGGCCTATCCATTCATTCTAGTTTCAACCAATTTTGAGAAATTCCATTTTTGAGCATTTTTTAAACTTAGGACATGATCACCTGATCAGTAAGAGTACTAAATTCTCTTCACAAAAGCCCATTTCCTCAAAATATTCACCCTTTTACAAAAATATAATCCCTTTTCCTAAGTAAAACACCTTTTTTTCTTATAAAAAGTAAAATCCCCTCTTAATTATTTCATTTCATCCATAAACGCTCAAAAAACCCATAAAATACAATTTATCATAAAAATTAAGTGTAAATGATTAATGGTACAATCATTGTGCTTAAAAAAATATTATGTTACACTTTACTTAGTTTATTTGATGTATTTTCATTCATTCTCATTCATTTCATATTATTTTTTAACATAATGTATTAAATCCTTTTAAACTACTCCTTCCCATATATATAATTAATTCCTTTATTTAAAATATCCCAAAAACCCACTTATTAACTTTTAACCTATGATTATATTACCCCACATGTTATATTATGCTGCCCATACCCCATAGGTTAAAAACATTATATAATAAAACCCGCCCCAATGGTTTTAAAACATATGCAAATATCTTATTTTATATATAAATAAACCCGCCTATCATAAAAATACTTTGGTTTTATGTTAAAACTTAACCTACCATGTATGAATTCCCAGGCCCCACGCCCCAAATACCAAGCAATTCAATCAACTGATCTCTGTCGTTCACACACATATTACCAAATCTGACGACCCAAACACAATATCGCAAAACTAAAAGCACGAACGTTAATCATTTCAAAATTTTTGAAATGGGCAGTTTTGTGCCTTTATCTCTTCTCCACATGGCACCTTACTACTGGATCACATTCGATCCAAAGAAACTACTTACCACCTGCTATTCAGATAAAATCCTTTTTGTGGACAAGCACAATCTCCCTAGTATCCTAAGGATATCTAGAAACAAACAACCAAATGAAAACAATTTTCTCTAGACTATTGTGATTCAGAATTATTAATTAACTAAGTAAGAGGATATGCTCCTACCTAAAGTCCAACGCTTGTTGTAATATTCAATCCAATCACTCCAAAAGAGGTCAATTCAGCATGTAAGACCTGCATTCAAAGACAGGAAAAAGGATTAAAAGCACCTGCAAGATATGATAATTCAGAAACACTAATCTATCTCAGTGTTCAAGGAATCCAAGAATTAAATTACTCAAATAGATACATGAACAACTTAATGAGAAAATAGAATCCATTTGTATTAACTTGTATGATAAGAAGTAACCTTACAGCCTTATCGCCTTGATGTCATACAGGTTCTTCCAGGGTCCTGAATAGCCATTTTTCTTCAGTTTGACAAGCCTTCTCCTCTCTGAACTAGCATAAAACTATAGATATGAGTATGTGATCGTTCTCATACCAATGATGCCAAGTATAGAGAGTATGATTTCTTCAGCAATTTTCTAATCCACCAAAGTCTATCAATATACCCTCGAGACTGAAACATGAGTTCAATTTATAGGAGAATGAAGGAGGTTTCAGTTCCATAAAGAGGGGGATAAAGTCCTCTCATAAAGGGATTTTAGCTCCAAATACCAAGGGATAATCTCCATTAATGAAGGGATAGAGGTTCATGAAAGAAGGGGGGAAGATCAACCTAATTACGCTTCTAGAAGCCTCTAGCTGGAAGAATATTCGATCAGTTGGGTTTCTAGAACTTACTTTTTCTTTTATTTTACCTTTTTCGGGGGTTCGCAGTTTTAGTAAGCAGAACATGTGGGGTGTACCACATGTTATAGAGCAAGAAACTGTGGTACCGTAGGTAAGAACTAGGAAAAGTGTGCAGTTAGGCTTTTTAGGGTTTTAAAAAGATTTTCTCCAATTCCAAGACTTCGTTTAGGAACTTTATGGTTTTGGACCTCTAAGGGAGCATAATATAGGTAATGATGAACCCATATAGACAACTAAATATCATGGTGAAAATTTTTAGTGTAACAGATTGCCCCCTAAAGTGCGAAGTCTGAAGTAGTTCTAAAGAGTGAAGTGCTTTATCATTCTGAGGATTGGGTTGCGGACATACCAGTCGAAACCTGTAAAAACATTCAATGCAAACATATTGTATATCATCGCTGAAGTAGGCATTCCCATACTCAGATAAAAACTCCTTGCAACTTGGATGGTAGAAACTAGATCCAGCGTCTTGATTTATGCTTCCCGAACTAGTACAGTTCTATCCATGCGATTGATTGTGTCGAAGTCAAACATGGTAGAAACCACTTGATTACCAGTCAATTATGTGAACTGTTAACAAGTGTGAGAGAAACCACCAATAATGACAATGTCTCTCAAAGTACTCAATACAATCCATGAAGTCTGAATGAATGATTTGGAGTCGAACACTTCACAGAATCATTCAATCGAAGGTCAATGATGCAACATGTCATCAAAGGCGAGAATCATTCCATTAGGGCATGCAGATCCCAAGGTACTAATAGGATTCTAGATCAACATTCTAGATGATGTGTTGTCATCGATAGAAAATGACCCGTCGTAGGAAAGCCCATGACACGAAACCATTAGATCAAGTTTTGAAGAAATTTTAGCAAGGAATGATTCAAGGATGGTCAACGTGAATGGAGAGGAATGTTTGCAATGAATGGTTTATTTTAACTGTCTCTTGAACACATAACAACACTTCAAATGGTTTGGTGACAATTGACCTAAAGCTAATACCCAAAAACTGGCTGAAGATTTTCAATGTGGTTTGATTAACTCTTAGACAAAGGATTTTCCCAACCCAAGTATGAGTGTGACAAAAGTTTCATGTTCAAGAGTGGTATACTAAATTTTGGAACAAAGTGTGTCAACTGGATTCATTTTCTCTCTTTTTTCCCCACCATTTCTGGCAAGTACCTCTTTATTTTTGACAAGCTTGAGGAGGATAACATTTGCTTGTTGTATAAGCTCATCCTTCGGATGAGTCCAAATTAGTATTAAAATCGAACCTTAAGAAGGAGTGGTTCGTTCCTTTTTGTAATTGACAGGTCCTTTACTATTAAGTTTTAACGAGTCCAGTATAGGTGAAACTTGGTGTTTTTCAGTTTTAGGGAGTTAGAATAAAAATTTAAGAAAGCTCCATCGGTGTAATTTTTTCGTAAATTTAGTCTCTCAAGCCTGAAAAAGGATAAATAATGTAAGAGATAACTCTATTGACCATGATTAGTCAACGTATAATACCTTTTTTGTAAATAGACCATTTTAGTCTGGAGAAGGGGTAAACTTATACTGAAAGGACGACTGTTCATTTCCTTTAACAAGTTCGAATAGTCAAGTACTCGGCAATATTTTCATGTTTAGAGTCTGAAAAGGGCTTAAAATAGAACTCCAGGGTTTCACTTTTTCGTAATTTTCAAGAGCCTGAAAAAGTGATAAAAAGTGTACTCATCATCAAAATAATTCTTTTCACCCAAAAAACATGTTTTCTGCATATAAACTCGAAAAATTAAACATACCTATTTCCAATAAGTAATTTTTTTTTTTTTAAATAACTTTTTAAAGTGGAAAACAAATAAAATAATATTTTATTCATTCAAAAAATATTATAAAAATTAGCTCAAAAAATTCATTTTCACCTTTTGTATTCAGAGTTGAAAGTTAAGAGCTCTTGGTAGAAAAAATTCTGGAGGTGATAACGGGAGAACCGACCACTCAAATCGAAAATCGTCAAATCCAACAACACTCTTCTCTTCATTTTCATCCATTTGAATTCTCTTTTTAAGTTTTAAAATCACTTTTTAAGAGGAAAATAGGTTCGAAATTCCACTCTCAGGGGTCCGCGGGTCATGTATTGGTTACCTACGGACCTCAATATTCCCAAATGAAAATTATTGGGCTACCGCAGTTTTTATGAAGTGCACGTGTGGGGGTCCGCACTATCTCTATTTAAAAACTGCGGAGGCTCCGTGAGAAAAGGAAAATTATTAAATTCTCTAGAAAATCGTTAAAAATTCTCACTCTAAAAGCTTCTAACCTTCAAATGCATCCATTTATAGATTATTCCATAATGTTGGAGTGGAGAGAATGCGAGCACGAAGAGGTAGACAATGTGGCTATGAATAATCTGGCCACAATGCGTGTGTTGAGAAATTGTGGATTGTAAAAATTCTGGGAAATTCAAGGCAAGAGGGCACAAATGGAACTAATGACCTAGATGGTGAACAAATGGGACGTCCAAGAACAATGTTTTATCATTGGTGATCACAAGCTAGAACTTGAGCTTGAAGACATTTACTTTCTCACTAGTTTTTCCAAACGAGGTGAACATATTTCTTTGTTTGGAGCTAGGCAAGGTGGCCTGTCTATTGCTAGCTATAAAAAAATATTCTGCAATGAAGAATCTAATCCCAAAGATAACCGTATAGATATAAAGACTATCCTACGTCTTGATCTTAAAGTCATTGCGTTCGCCGTGACCAGGTTGTGTGGGAGTGTAGCTCCACAAGTGGCTACCAAGTCTCAGATGCAGACAACAGTCGACTGTTATAGAGGTACCATTTTTAGTTGGTGTGAAGGGGTATCGGCCAATATGAAAGGCCAATTGACCAGAGAAAAAAACTCAAAGTTGAAAAAATTTGGGTATGGTGCCATCTTGGTTTCTTTTTCTTTAGAGAGGATTCCATCCCTTGCCCCTCAATTGATCTCTGTTGATCCTGGTGAACCTAGAGAGCCTCGTATGGTACGCTGGGTTGCATTGATGTCCCACCATGGTGGCAATGGTTGTGTGTTAGGTCGATTCACTTCAACATATTTTCATTGGCTTTAGAACCAAATATTTGCTATTTAGGATTTTCCGTATGAGGGCATAGATTTCCGAGATGATCCCGAGATGTCCCTATCTCCAGGGGCACAAGGGGATGAATCAGGTAAATGAATCATTTTGATGTGTTTTAACTCTAATTTTTTTTTTTTTTTTGATCATCCAATACCGATAACAAAATTTTAAATGCAGATGTTGGTCCACGAAGGCCAACCACTCTCCGCCGTTTCAAAAGGAATCCAACAGAGCCTGTTGCACAGCCACAAAATCAGGTAGCAGAAATCCTTACTGACTTGGAACACAACCTAGAGAGGTTGACTATAGATATTCCAGAGACATCGATGAATGATATTCCTCTTCGTCTCCAGAGACACGTTACTGGTGTTCCTGGCCAATTTAGGAGATTCCTGTGCAGGGTGGCACGGGCGATAGTTTACTACCATGATCATCACCACAGATAGTGGATGATCATCGTGGACTGTTGTATTTTATTTTTTGTATCACTATCTTTTAGATCATAAGGTATTTTAATCCTATGATTGAAGATGATGTAATATTTTTGAAAACAAAAACTCCTATCTATGATATTACTACTTTCTTTGGCTATCTTTTTCAACACATATCGAATGTTGTTTTGGTTTACTATTTTAACATTGCAAATGTCTATTTATAACACTATTAGCTAATGCATCAGCCAATGTATTTAAATTTCTTGGAATTTTTTGATATTTGATGTAATCAAATTGCCTTTCCAAGAGACTAACCGTCAAAAATAATCTCAATAACACTGGATTTTTAATTGTGTATACTATGTTTAAATGTAACACAATGATTTCTGAATCTAGCCTAATGATCAAACACTGAATGCCAAATGAAATGGCATCAGATAATAACTCAATCACTGTGCTATATTTTGTAACATTATTCGTTGTTTGACCAAGGCTTACCCCATGCATAGAAACTAACTCATCAGTGGGTGAATAAATAACCCAGGCTGCGGAAGAAATATTCCATGTACTACGATAGGCACCATCAACAAAACCAATGTATGTTTGAAGGGATGTCAACATCTGCAATATCAAGAGTAATCAAGATAAGCAGTGATAGTAGTAAAAGAAAACTTAAACTAGACACACTCATCTAATATAAGGAATCTAACTTAGAAAAATAACTAATGTACAAGTGAGATTTCACACAAGAATCAAGAAAAATATCTCTTCAGATAAAGTCCATTTCTAGGTTTATCTAAAGATACCCCATCATAATCAGTCAATTCATAAGCCCATTTTTCAAGCACTCACTTGACAATGTAAGGACCATGCCACATTGGTTCGAATTTCCTAGCTCCTAGCTGTTGAAGCCTAGAAAATCTCTGCTTCAAACATTGGGGAAAACCACCCGGTCGAGACCTTAGGAAAGCTCCTTTTCCATTTGGTATGGTGGCTCCGACTGGATTTAAAGGACCAGTTTCCTTATAACTAAATGGGTTGGTGATGGGTTGATTTGGATGGGTGAAAATGGGACTAAATTGACTGAAATAAAACTATTTCATTTAAACTAAATACTGATAAAGAAATTCTAACACTAACCCGGGTAATTATATGTGAATACAACTTAAGATTGTTCCAATTTAACAATAACCATAAAAATGTATTACCATTTAAATTGAAATGTGCAGAAACAAATAAAGATAACTCTGTTTAAGAAATTAAACAGAGTTGTATTAGCATATTGCATTCATCATTGTATACCATCTATATATACTTAACGAAAGATAACGTTTCAATTATACTCAGAAATGATATATAAAAAGAAACGTTGTGAAAATCAAATATATATAAATGATAGAAAATTTTAAAGCGAATATCATAAAACAAAAGAAATCAACAGTGAACAAATAGAAATACCTCATTCATCTTGGAGACTTTCAAATGAAATCTGATACTCTAATCCAGTAACTCTGATGCAAAATCAAATCCAAAGGTACAGAAATGCAACACTTCAAAGATAATTTCAGCACAAAATCACCAGATGTGATCCTTTATAAAATATAAGAGGCAATGGAGTATAGAAATGTAATCTCCAAGTCAAAAATATTACAACTCCGGATCCCTTCTCTAAATGCATGAGAGGGATTTAAATAAGAAATTACATAAAAATAGAATCCTACTACTACTGCTACAATCTATCAAATTAAAAACAGAAATACTATCTTAAAATGAAACTGATTCATTGCTTTTCTTTCTCGCTTGATGTAGCCAAGTTGAAAATTTTCAGCATATTTTGGAGCCTTGGTGGATGACTCATCTCGGAATGTAACTGTCCAGCGTATGTGGCATTAGAAAATTCTGGAATTAAACAATCAACAACATTTGAAAGGAATTTAATAGCCATTTGTTGATTGTATGGCTTATTTAAATAAGTCCACATATTGTTCCAAGATATTGCTTGAAGTTTGTTGATCTGTTGACTTTTATTCATCATTTCTTCTTTCCATCTGCAATCGGTTTCTTTGACCTTAGGAAAACTGCCTGGAACACAATCTGAAATGAGATTAATTGAACACCAGCTGTCATTGATAAATTGCGTTATATTACTCATCATGCTTCTAGCTCTTGATATTTCTCTCTCGGCTTTCATTAACTGATGTTCCCATTCTGTAAACAAGATTTCTTTATGTCTTTATTCTATCCTAGGAAGATTAGCTTCTCTTCCTTTTTCTGTATCTTTCCAAGTAAGAAATTCAGAAATCTTTTCATCAGCATCATCAATTTCTTTCCTGAGAGTAATAATGTTCTGGATCAAGGATGATGTGATATCACAAAATGGTTCTGCTTGTGATAATTTTGCACAAAATTCATTCAATTGCTGAGACAGCATTTTATTAACTTCAAGAGCTTCCGATTTGAATTCACTTAATTTAGGGAAATCTTTGAACCTATCTAAAGCTGCTTGAAATTCTTTTTCTTGTACGATCTTCGCATTCTTCTCATTTTGCAACAAATATTGTAACCTGGAAATTTCTTGATTCAATTGTTGTTGTTTGCCTAAGACATGCTCATCAACTTTCTTCTTTTCTTTGGAAATCTTTTCTTCTAACTCTTTAGACCTGAGCTCTTGATCTTGTAATTGTTGTTCCAATTGAGAAATCTTTTGTTGATTTTCATTAGCTTGTTCTTCAAGTAAAGCTATATGGAGATCTTTTTGAGTCATTAACTGAGAAACTTCAGCAGCTTTATCTATTGTTGCAGCACTATATGCTCATGCATATTGGGAAAACTTAGTGAGATCCTCAGATGGATTCACTTCAGTATTCTTGTAAACAATATTCATGAACTCCTCCTGTGGAGTGGAAAACATGTCCTGATCCATCTTCCTTCTTTTTCTCTGTTTTCTAACAACAGCCTTATGTTTAGGGCTGTAGAATACATCCAAAGGAGGGATCTCCTCAATCTTCAATATAATCTGCCCTGTAGGATGTTCAGGAATGATTTCG
The DNA here is from genome assembly GCA_034641835.2 of Pinus albicaulis. Taxonomy (NCBI): domain Eukaryota; kingdom Viridiplantae; phylum Streptophyta; class Pinopsida; order Pinales; family Pinaceae; genus Pinus; species Pinus albicaulis. The sequence goes on along the minus strand of CM076579.1, from coordinate 58,083,270 downwards.
ACGTCCTGATCTTCTTGCTCTTTATCTTTATCCTGCAGTCCTAATTGCTGAGCGAATTGATCATATTGTTTCAACAATTGAGAAGAAACATTAAGATCAACAGAGTCTATAATTTTCTCAGTATTTTCTTTTCCTTCCAATTGTGTATCTGTTTTCTCTGTATTTGTTCCCTGCTCAATGGTTTTGCTATCTGATCCTCCTTTTTGATTATGCACATTAGTATCAGTACTTGTGCATTTTTCTTTTGTTTGAGCTGTGGACTGCTGATCAGTATTTACATCGGATTTGCCATCAGTATTCCCTTTCTGAACATCAGGTTTGCCATCAGTGCTCACCTTTTCAGTATGTACAGTGGGCTGGTTAATAGCCGATTGTGTAATGACTTTACCGGCAGATGTTTCTCCTGGTGTTTTTCCAGATGTACCCTCTGTTTCTGACCCTTGTATAGGAATTCTCAGTTTCTCTAGAGGAACTTTCAACAATCTTTGACTTCTAAATAACATAAATTTATTCATTTCTTCCTTCTGGAATTTGGACTTGGCCAAATCATAAACTTGAGGAAAGTCATTCAATGAAACAAACAAATCATCAAACTCATCTGGTTCATGCTCAAATCGAGCAATCGAAACTGAAGCAGTAACATTAAAAGCTATCTGTTGTGGATCATACTGTCTCCCCTAAATGGTCGCAAATTTAAAACCTTTTATTTTGGCGACTTCCTTTTCTGCATGTTTGAAGTCATTCAAAGTAAAATGACCACAATTGAATGGGAATGGAGGCCACATTCTTTTCTTACTATTGTTTAGAGCTCTGGATATTCCTTCAACTGTTAATTGATAGGAGATTTCCTGGGCGAGAAGTTTGTCTGGAACAAAAAGAGGGAGAACATGGGGTTCCACAATACTCCCAAAAATCCTGATGTATGTGAATTTTTCTTCTCCAAACCAATCTCCTATTGAGGATAAGTCAGCTTTAGCTTTGTCAGAGAATCTAGAAGGGAAGCGATTGAAAATGGTTTGAAAGACAGGGATAAGGAAACCATGACATATTCTATACACATGATCTTCGAAATGAACTTTCCAAAGAAGTTTATGATATATATGAATCGGGGTGGGATCTTTGGGAGTCCATTTCCATCCTAACAAGGGAAACTCAAAATTAAAACAAAGAGCGTCTAGAATATAAGCACAAAAGAAAAAAGGAGTGGTATTTCCAGCGGTTTTATCTTGTCTGTACTCGAGTATTCTATTAGCCATTCTATCAGAGAGAATAACAGCCCAGTCCATAATGTCGGAATTGACAGCAGCTAAGATTAATGGGACCATTTGTATAGAAAACCTAGCGGAATTGTCATTACCAAATAATCTACACATCATGGCAGTGGCATAGCAATACGGAGGTAAGAGGGAATCTACTGTATACATACCGGATGCTTCATTTCTGTGCTTCTCAGGATTTTTCTTCCAATCTTTGATAGGATCAGATTGAAATTTATTATTATCAACAAACTCTTTGATAAATTCTTTGTTATAAACCTTCTGCGGATCAGGAAGATGATACATTGCCTTAATGTCTTCTGCTTTAAACGACCCAAAAGACACTCCAGAAGCTAAAACAAACATTCTGTCTTTTATTTTCACACTATCAATGACCCATCGAATCACATCATAATAAGGCATGATGCTTGCTCTGGCTGCAATTCGATGTAGAAATGAATTTGCAAGTGATTTTTCAGTAATCTCAGAGTTGGAATCTGATCTATCTTCATCTGGAACTGATGCCTTTTCTACTGTGACTTTAGGGTTTTCTTTCTCCAATAGATTATAAAATCCTTCCCACGTCATTCTTCCGAGCCCTTGGCATGTTGTATCTGTAACTAGTTTCAGTTTTGCTGGCTTTTCTTTTGAGACTGTAGGAGTCTCAACAAACTTAACGGGAACAACAGTCTTAGTTCTCCTTGCTCTCTTTGACATTTCTGTGTTTGATATTACTTCCCTTTGTCTGTGAATGAAAGGGTTTGGTGTTCCTTGATTCTGCAAGACAATAAACTTTCAGTCGTGACAAACAAGCAACTTGAAAGGAATGATTATGAACTCATGATTCATTATTTATTGGTCTCGTATAACACGTAAATGTTCTCTTTGGGTCACACTCATGTATTTAAAACCGAATCATAAAGCAATATTCATTTGATTTGCTATTGAATACCAACGTACAATTGGAGATTTTACGCTTGTGAAATATTATAATATTTACCTATCTTGAATTCTTCGAATGTAATAAATGTCATGTATCAATCGCATCGAAAGTTTTCAAATGGTACATAAATATCATAATACAGATTTCTCTGATTGCCGATTGCGATTGCAAACTTTTCCGATTTCTGATTAGATGGTTTTAGATCGCAATTGGGGAGTTTCAATCAAAAATATTTGTTAATGGCTTTCTCCGATTTCCGATGGTGGGGTCTACCATATAAAGGTTTTTCTCATTTAAACGAATGAATGTTTCTTTTGCTTTTGAAAAGTGTTTTTTATAATAACGCGCGTCGCATCGGAGAATTTTAAATTTTCCGCAAAGAATTCATTAAAAAGTGTTCCGATCATGCGATTGTGATTAAGCGCATCGCATCGGAGGTATGTAAAATGAATAATTTAAACCCTTTGCGATTGAACTAATCACATTGGAGAATTTGGGCTTCTATGTTAAATTTTCCTCTAAGGATTTCTCCGATCTCCGATTGCAATTATTATTCATGAGACTTTTTACACTTGACTTGTTTTTTATGATAAGGTCTTTTATATTTGATTGGGTCGGAAATTTTGAATGTTGTATTTTGTTTGTAAACAAACAAAGATGAGATTTTTCAAAACAATGAATATTTATTTCTAATTCTTTTATTTCTATAAAAAGAAAAAGGGACCCTATTTCTAAATGAATTTTATTCTAAAATTAAGAAAAAGGGAGGGTTGTTGTATAGTACAACAATTGGCGATTCAATGAAAGAACCAGTTATCTCTGAAAAAATAAAACGAATACTATATTTTTAGTAAGTAAATATTTTTAAAGATAATGAAAACTATCCTAGGATAATCAAAAATAAGATCTAACTTATGAAAAAGAATAAAAATTATTTGCAATTTCTTTCTATTTTCTTGAGAATAAAAACATTTTTGGGTTATCTCAAGCTTTGATTGGTATTAATAATGAAGTAAGTGGATTTCTCCAAGTTTGGTTTTATAATATACTCTATTGTCATAGGTATTGCCTCTGCTGCCCGCAAGCGTTCATAGTTTCGACAGGGTTACCTTTTAACCATTAACTATTCATTGTCCCATCCAACTAAGATTATGAATTTTTAAAAGATAAATTCATAAGACAGATTATCTCATGTTTTTTGTCTTTTATTTATTTTTTTATTTTTAAGAGCCATTGTTCTGGTTTGGTAGCCAGTTAATAACAATGCCATTCACTAGTTGTAATTAAACTGAACAAGCGGGCTTGTGATGAGACCCCTTGTCTTATATTTATAAGCCATTACCCTGTTTTGATGTGCAGTATTGGTAATGTCAGTTTCATTACTTCTTATGAATATGGTAAGTCGGCTCATGATGAGACCTCTTATCTCTTAAATTTTTTTTTGCATAATCTCTTAGAATTACATTCTAAAAATTCACAACCTAAATGGATGGGGTGAAATAGTTTTATCCTTAAGAGTCAATGGATGACAATTTTCAGAGTTTTTTTGAGTACCAATACTTGAATAATATTTACTTTTATAGATAACCTTTCTCTGCTTAATAAACTTATAATGATTTACATTCCCCTCAAGTTTTCGAAAGATTATGCAAATAATTGGAATAATATTTCAAAGTTTAACATCTTATTTAAAACTATTGAAAGACTATGATCATTTCTTTAAAAATTCTTATTTACATAAAATAAATATTTATAATATTCTTCCTAAGAATTTTCTAACAAGTAAACAATCAATTAGAGACTCATTAACAACCTTTATTTGCAAAAACAATAAAAAACTTTGCAGAAAGGAATATATACAGTTTAAGAAGGGGTTACCTCCTTATGAAAAGAATTTCTTCAAGATAAGCCCATTTACAGGAAGAGATTCTCTCTTACCTGTTAGATCTTGTAGTATAAATGTATTTGAGCCTATCTTTTCAATGATCTGAAATGGTCCAAGCCACATTTTCTGAAACTTGGTATGCTTACCTTTTTCTTCATGTGCTTTATCCCATTTCAGAACAAGATCACCAATTGACAAAATTTTTGAGCCGGTAGAACTTGCATCAAAAGAATATTTTACAAGTTGTTGATGTTTTTCATGAATAATTTTTTCTTTATCTCTATCTTCTTCTAGTTTAAGGATTTGATCATATCTCAATTGAATGGATGAAGAAGGATTTTCTTCAATAAATTGCACTAAGGCTAGTGATGGAAGAGTTAAATTTGATGGTATCACAGCTTCTTTTCCATAAACCAAATTGAAAGGTGAAGTCCCTATTGAAGCTTTTTCAGTGATACGATCAGCCCATAATGCAAAGATTAAAGACTTGTGCCAATTATTTTGATTTTGATCAATGGTCCTTTTAATGATTTTGATAAGATTTTTGTTAGTGGATTCAGCCAAACCATTTCCTTGTGGATAATAATTTGCTGAATATTTCAGTTTAAAACCTCTTTTGACTGCAAATTCTATTAAACTATTTCCAGAAAAATAAGATGCATTATCAAATACAAGAGCTTGAGGTACACCAAACCTGGTTATGATGAATTGATATATGAAATCAATAATTGCATCAGAATTGGCTACCTTCAAAGGGATTGCCTCTACCCATTTTTTAAGGTAATCAGTTGCAGTAAGGATGTACTTGTGCTGTTCGGAAGAATGAGGTACTATCTCACCAATAATGTCAAGCCCCCATTGTTCGAATGGTTGATCAATAGTCACTGGTTGCAAAGGCAAAGCTGGTTTCCTTTGTCTTCCACTTGCAGTTTGACAAATTCTGCACTTCCTTACGTAATCATGCGTATCTTTAAAAAGGGTAGGCTAGTAATAACTAGCATGAATTATTTTGTGAGCTGTGGTATCACCTCCAAAATGACCTCTTGCTGGTCCATCATGCAATTCCTGCAAAACCTTTTCAGCTTCAGTCTTTTCAAGACATCTTAATAAGATTGAATCATAATTTTTCCTGAATAACACATTATCAATGATCTCATATTTAATAGCCTTTAACCTTAAAGCACGTTTACTCTTATAACTGAGATTAGAAGGAGCATACCCATTTTTCAAGTAATAGATAAGATCAACATACTGAGATTCAGAATCTGTAACACTTATCTGACTTACTTGAATATCTTGATTTGAATTTTGATTTTCTGGTATGTTATGAGCTCCTGCCAATAATCTGCAAAAACCTTGTCCTCTAACAATCTTAGCCGGTTTAATATCAATATCATATTCTTGCAAGGCTGTTACCCAGTTAGCTCTCTTTTCTCCTACTTCTTTTTGAATTAATAATTGCCTCTTAACAGCAGAATGGGACAATGATTTTTGTATGTGTTTCAAGAGAAAAGGTTCGAAATGCTGATTGATTTTAAACACAAAGAAATACTATTTTTCTCAACATCGTAATAATTGCTTTCCGCCTCCTTGCAGAGAGTATGAAATGAGAAGATACCCTGGCTAACGTATACAAAATAAAATCTGAAAATTCGGGTATTCAATGTGGTGCATTAATGATTGCTTTGCTTTGATCGCCTTAAAGGCTTCTTTCTTTATGCCCCATTTGAATACCGGGAATTCTTCGATCATATTTTGCAGGTAAAACAATTAAAGAAAATCAGGAATGAATCTTTTTACAAAATTGATCTCACCTGAAATGATTGCATGGATTTTTTGTTATGAGGTAAAGAAATATCAGAGATTTCTTTTACTCTATCTGGATCAATGTATATACCATCTTTTGACACAAAAAATCCTAAGAGTTTTCCTTCATCCAAAGCAAAGAATGATTTCTTTGGATTTAAGGAAATACCAAACCTTCTACATCTTTCAAATATTTACTTTAGATCATGTAGATGATTGGTTCTCTTTTTTGAAAATACTGTTATATCATCAAGATAAAAAACAACTGATTTATTGATCAGACCTTTAAATGCTATGTCCATGGCTCTTTGGAAAGTTGCTCCTGCATTTATTAGACCAAAAGACATTTTCTGATAAGCATAAGTTCCCCATTTTGTTCTGAAAGTTGTTTTCAATCTACCATCTGGATGAACTAAGACTTGATTATAGCCCGAAAATCCATCAAGAAAGGATATAAGTTCAGAACCAGCTACCTTTTGAAGTATCTATTCCATGGTTTGTAATGGAAAATTGTCTTTTAAACATGCATTTTTTAAGTTTCTAAAATCAATACAGATTCTTATATCACCATTCTTCTTCCTTACAGGTACCATATTGGAAACGCAATTGGAGTGTCTTACAGGAAAAATGATTTTGGCTTTTAAAAGTTTATTAAGTTCTGATTTGATTTGTCCTTCGAGATTTGGATGAACCTTCCTTAGCTTTTGTTGAACAGGTTTAATATCAGGAAGCATTGGAATTGTGTCTTGAATAACCGAAGTATCATACGTTTTTAAATCATCATAATTCCAAGCAAAAACGTTTTTATATTTGTTCAAGAGTTTAATGAAAGCATTCCTTTCCTCTGGTGTTAAATTGAGTCATAAATTAACATTTTGAGGTTTGGAATCAGAACCAAGATTTACTAATTCAAACTTCAAAGTGGAACTTTGAAGTTTGGCATTAGTGACTTTCTTGAATCTGTCTTTAATATCATATAAGTCCTCCAATTTAACAACAGATTTCGGAATGGGATTTTCATTACCTTTTGAAGTAATTTGTAAATCATGATCATTTTCATCAATAATTTGTTCATCATATGATTTCTCTGAAGTCATGAAATTTAAAATATCTTGATCATGATAGAAAACTCTCCAATTTGTGACATTATCGGGGACAGATGGGCGAAAAATCAATTCTACAGAAAATCTATCAGGACTGCAATCTTCAGCAGGCAGGAGTTTAGATGCAACATTAGCTAACAAGTCAGCTGATGTATTTTGATTCCTAGGAATAGGAGAAATATTGAATGCTAAAAAATGAGTGGTAAGATCTTGTACTAGGCTTTGATAGTGTTTAAGATGTCCTGAAAGGCAATGAATAGTATTCCTAACTTGTTTTATGACAATTTCGGAATCACCAAAGACTTTCAAGTATTTAACATCTAACCCTATAGCTTTATAAAGTCCTTGAACCAAGGCTTCATATTCTGCAGTATTGTTAGTGCACTCAAATTCTAGCCTACATGACAGCATGGTTTTCTCTCCATCTGGATCAATTAAAATGCATCCTGCTCCAGCTCCATCACTAGACTTTGATCCATCAAAATATAACGACTAAAATAAAGATTTATCTATTGACTTATCTACAATTACATCAGAAGTATTTACAATTCTGGAAGAATCGGATTGTGAAAAATTTTCTATTTGAGAAACAAAATTATTTACAGAAAAAGGTGATTGGGGTGCTTCGAAGTTTCCAAGAAATGATTCAGCAGAATAACCTCCAAGAATATTGTTGTTGAATGCCACAGGTTCATTAGGTTGTTCAAATTCAGTGACAGTGTGAGTCATATGTTTTTCTCGTTCAAATTTGATTTGATTTGGTTTCCCTTTGTAGGGAAGCCACATATGTGAATAATCAGTCGAGATATAACCATTAAGTTTCGTAGACCAGTCCCTGCTTAAAATTAATCCATAGAATTCAGGAATATCAACAATCAAAATATCAATTATTTGGACAATTCTAGGATCGGAAGCTAATCTGATAGTAACTGAATTGATTTCTCCTACAACTTGAACTTTAGAGCGATCCAATTGAACAATATGAACTGCCGATTTCTGTGGTTCGATATTCAATTTGGCACAAACAGAAGTAGGCATTATATTAGAGGAAGCTCCATAATCAATTAAACAATTATGCAGATTCTTATTGTACATTTCATAAGTCAAAAGAAAAGGAGGAGTTTGAGAATTTGATTTTTCTCCAATGAGCACTGTATCAGTAGCATCTACCTTATCTGGTGGCTTACCAGCTCCTCTAGCTGCTTTTGCAACTACACCACTTGGTAAAGGAGCAATTGGTGTAGCATTTAATTCTTTCAATAACAACTTTTGCTGGTGTTTTAATTTGCTGATTTCATGTAAGGAAATGTTGGCTTTGATATTTTTCATGTCTTCGACAATGTTGTACTCCATAGGATCTGACACCACTAAAGTCTTTGTTGTTGATGTAGGAGGATTAGAAGAGGATGGCAGATTTTGAGTAGGTAATGGAAAAGTTTTCTTTACAGGGGATTTGTCTTTGGTACTTCGAGTTGTAATTTTATTTTTAGGAGCTGTTTGTACAGGCTCTGATGTAGATTTACTCCTAGTACTTACAGGCATAGCTTCTTCACTATCAGAATTAGGGAGAATAAAATCCCACATTCCATGCAATTCAGCTATTTCTTCATTCTCATCTTCCTCATCTGATACTAAAGATGTATCTTCTTCTTCTTCCTCTTCTTTTGATTCTGCATTAGAGATTGCATTAGGAGGTTTAGATTCAACTTGGTTTCTTCTGAAATTTCGGAATGGTTTTTTGGTAGAAGTTTCAGCTACTTGTTTTTTAATTTCAATCATTTCATTTGACATGGTTTTAAGGACTTTCTGTAAACCTTCCATGTCGTATGGGTCTTTGGCCTTTTTCTTTGAATCATCTTTGAAGCTGACTTTCTTTGATTTCCTTTCCTCAATAGCATTTTTCTTTTCTAGAGAAATAATTCGTTTTTCTACTGCAATAGCCTCTTTCATATTTTCGGCTAATGTAGGTTTTGCAGCTCTATCTACAAAAATTGCTATGTTTGAGGGTAAGGCAGTTATGTACCATTCACTTCTGACTTGTTCACTAGGCCTTGAATCTATGTGAATTTTGTTCAAAAGTTTGTTGAATCTAGCGTTGAATTCTTTAATGGGTTCCTTGGGTTCTGCTTTAAAATTTGAGAGATCGTTGATTAAAGTAGCTATTGATCTGTCATCTCCAAATTTGGTTAAAAAACGATTTGGAAAAATGGCCCAACTTGTTATGGATCCCGAAGGTAATGAAAAGTACCATGATCCTACTGCTCCTTGAAGAGTATATGGGAATAGTCTGACTACAACATCTTCATGTGTGACTCCATTCAAATTTATAGCGAGCATAAAGTTATTGATATGTTCTTCAGCTTGAATGTTAAGATCTGGACTAAATTTTGGAAGCCATTTTCCAGGATTGTCTGGTAAATCATGTAAAGGTGCAGCCATGTTGACTTCCCCTGCAGTAGCCCATGGTCTAGCCATTATTGGAACAACTATTGGAGGAGTAGTAGAAACTGGTGGTGTTTGAATAGAAGATGTTGGAATAGATGATGTTGAGATTGATGATGATTGAGCAGATGATGATTGAGGAAATGATGATTGAGGAGATGATGTGGAAACAACTGTACTTTGTTGAGTTGAGATTTCAGAAACAGGTAATTGAATATTAGATGTTGAACTTATATCACTTACTGATTCCGATTGAGTTTTTCTTGTCTTGACTCTACTAGGTAAAGGGAATTCTTTCGGAGAAATACCAAGTTTTTCACTTTGAAGCCTAGTAAGAGGTTTTGAAGGAACAAATTTTGAGCTTACACTGCCTTCAGATATTTCAGACTCTTCTAGAGATAATGAGAATCCTTTCAATTTATGAATTAAATCTTGAACTTCAGGAGACTCAGGAGATTGCTTGTCTGAATGTTTTGAGATTTTGGTAGTGGGTGTCTAAATATTTTTCTCAATTTCTTCTCTAGGATTTTGAATTTCAGAAGAAATTGAAGAAGTTGATGAGGGAGTTTTGCTCTCAGAATGGCCTGTGGATAAATATTTACTTGCCATTCATAGCTCAGGCCCTCCTTCTAGTGCCAAAAATGTTGAAGCCTAGAAAATCTCTGCTTCAAACATTGGGGAAAACCACCCGGCCGGGACCTTAGGACAGCTCCTTTTCCGTTTGGTATGGTGGCTCCGACTGGATTTAAAGGACCAGTTTCCTTATAAATAAATGGGTTGGTGATGGGTTGATTTGGATGGGTAAAAATGGGACTAAATTGACTGAAATAAAACTTTTTAATTTAAACTAAATACTGATAAAGAAATTCTAACACTAACCCGGGTAATTATATGTGAATACAACTTAAGATTGTTCCAATTTAACAATAACCATAAAAATGTATTACCATTTAAATTGAAATGTGCAGAAACAAATAAAGATAACTCTGTTTAAGAAATTAAACAGAGTTGTATTAGCATATTGCATTCATCATTGTATACCATCTATATATACTTAATGAAAGACAACGTTTCAATTATACTCAGAAATGATATATAAAAAGAAACGTTGTGAAAATCAAATATATATAAATGATAGCAAATTTTAAAGCGAATATCATAAAACAAAAGAAATCAACAGTGAACAGATAGAAATACCTCATTCATCTTGGACACTTTCAAATGAAATATGATACTCTAATCCAGTAACTCTGATGCAAAATCAAATCCAAAGGTACAAAAATGCAACACTTCAAAGATAATTTCAGCACAAAATCACCAGATGTGATCCTTTATAAATTATAAGAGGCAATGGAGCACATAAATGTAATCTCCAAGTCAAAAATATTACAACTCCGGATCCCTTCTCTAAATGCATGAGAGGGATTTAAATAAGAAATTACATAAAAACAGAATCCTACTACTACTGCTACAATCTATCAAATTAAAAATAGAAATACTATCTTAAAATGAAACTGATTCATTGCTTTTCTTTCTCGCTTGATGTAGCCAAGTTGCAAATTTTCAGCATATCTTGGAGCCTCAGTTGATGACTCATCTCAGAATGTAACTGTCCAGCATATGCGGCATCAGAAAATTCTGGAATTAAACAATCAACAACATTTGAAAGGAATTTAATAGCCATTTGTTGATTGTATGGCTTAATTAAATAAGTCCACATATTGTCCCAAGATATTGCTTGAAGTTTGTTGATCTGTTGACTTTTATTCATCATTTCTTCTTTCCATCTGCAATCGGTTTCTTTGACCTTAGGCAAACTGCCTGGAACACAATCTGAAATGAGATTAATTGAATACAAGTTGTCGTTGATAAATTGCGTTATATTACTCATCATGCTTCTAGCTCTTGATATTGCTCTCTCAGCTTTCATTAATTGATGTTCCCATTCTGTAAACAAGATTTCTTTATGTCTTTATTCTATCCTAGGAAGATTAGCTTCTCTTCCTTTTTCTGTATCTTGCCAAGTAAGAAATTCAGAAATATTTTCATCAGCATCATCAATTTCTTGCCTGAGAGTAATAATGTTCTGGATCAAGGATGATGTGATATCACAAAATGGTTCTGCTTGTGATAATTTTGCACAAAATTCATTCAATTTCTGAGACAACAGTTTATTAACTTCAAGAGCTTCCGATTTGAATTCACTTAATTTAGGAAAATATTTGAACCTATCTAAAGCTGCTTGAAATTCTTTTTCTTGTAAGATCTTCGCATTCTTCTCATTTTGAAACAAATCTTGTAACTTGGAAATTTCTTGATTCAACTGTTGTTGTTTTCCTAAGACCTTCTCATCAAATTTCTTCTTTTCTATGGCAAGCTATTCTTCTAACTCTTTAGACCTGAGCTCTTGATCTTGTAATTGTTGTTCCAATTGAGCAATCTTTTGTTGATTTTCATTAGCTTGTTCTTCAAGTAAAGCTATATGGAGATCTTTTTGAGTCATTAACTGAGAAACTTCTGCAGCTTTATCTATTGTTGCAGCACTATATGCTCCTGCATATTGGGACAACTTAGTGAGATCCTCAGATGGATTCACTTCAGTATTCTTGTAAACAATATTCATGAACTCCTCTTGTGGAGTGGAAAACATGTCCTGATCCATCTTCCTTCTTTTTCTCTGTTTTCTAACAACAGCCTTATGTTTAGGGCTATAGAATACATCCAAAGGAGGGATCTCCTCAATCTTAAATATAATCTGCCCTGTAGGATGTTCAGGAATGATTTTGACGTCCTGATCTTCTTGCTCTTTATCTTTACCCTGCAGTCCTAATTGCTGAGCGAATTGATCATATTGTTTCAACAATTGAGAGGAAACATTAAGATTAGCAGAGTCTATAATTTTCTCAGTATTTTCTTTTCCTTCCAATTGTGTATTTGTTTTCTCTATATTTGTTCCCCGCTCAATGGTTTTGCTATCTGATCCTCCTTTTTGATTATGCACATTAGTATCAGTACTTGTGCATTTTTTCTTTGTTTGAGCTGTGGACTGCTGATCAGTATTTACATCGGATTTTCCATCAGTATTCCCCTTTTCAGTATGTACAGTGGGCTGGTTAATAGCCGATTGTGTAGTGACTTTATCGACAGATGTTTCTCCTGGTGTTTTTCCAGATGTACTCTCTGTTTCTGACCCTTGTATAGGAATTCTCAGTTGGTCTAGAGGAACTTTCAACAATCTTTGACTTCTAAATAACATAAATTTATTCATGTCTTGCTTCTGGAATTTGGACTTGGCCAAATCAAAAAATTGAGGAAAATAATTCAATGAAACAAACAAATCATCAAACTCATTTGGTTCATGCTCAAATCGAGCAATCGAAACTGAAGCAGTAACATTAAAAGCTATCTGTTGTGGATCATACTGTCTCCTCGGAATTGTCGCAAATTTAAAACCCTTTATTTTGGCGACTTCCTTTTCTGCATGTTTGAAGTCATTCAAAGTAAAATGACCAAAATTGAATGGGAATGGAGGCCACATTCTTTTCTTACTATTGTTTAGAGCTCTGGATATTCCTTCAACTGTTAATTGATAGGAGATTTCCTGGGCAAGAAGTTTGTCTGGAACAAAAAGAGGAAGAACATGGGGTTCCACAATACTCCCAAAAATCCTGATGTATGTGAACTTTTCTTCTCCAAACCAATCTCCTATTGAGGATAAGTCAGCTTTAGCTTTGTCTGAGAATCTAGGAGGGAAGCGATCGAAAATGGTTTGAAAGACAGGGATAAGGAAACCATGGCATATTCTATACACATTATCTTGGAAATGAACTTTCCAAAGAAGTTTATGATATATATGAATCGGGGTAGGATCTTTGGGAGTCCATTTCCATCCTAACAAGGGAAATTCGGAATTAAAACAAAGAGCGTCTAGAATATAAGCACAAAATAAAAAAGGAGTGGAATTTCCAGCGGTTTTATCTTGTCTGTACTCGAGTATTCTATTAGCCATTCTATCAGAGAGAATAACAGCCGAGTCCATAATGTCGGAATTGACAACAGCTAAGATTAATGGGACCATTTGTATAGAAAACCTAGCATAATTTTCATTACCAAATAATCTACACATCATGGCAGTGGCATAACAATACGGGGGTAAGAGGGAATCTACAGAATACATACCGGATGATTAATTTCTATGATTCTCAGGATTTTTCCTCCAATATTTGATACGATCAGATTGAACCTTATTATTATCAGCAAACTCTTTGATAAATTCTTTGTTATAAACCTTCTGCGGATCAGGAAGATGATACATTGCCTTAATGTCTTCTGCTTTAAATGACCCAAAAGACACTCCAGAAGCTGAAACAAACATTCTGTCTTTTATTTTCACACTATCGATGACCCATCGAATCACATCATAATAAGGCATGATGCTTGCTCTAGCTGCAATTCGATGTAGAAATGAATCTGCAAGTGATTTTTCAGTAATCTCAGAGTCGGAATCTGAGCTATCTTCATCTGGAACTGATGCCTTTTCTACTGTGACTTTAGGGTTTCCTTTCTCCAATAAATTATAAACTCCTTCCCACGTCATTCTTCCGAGCCCTTGGCATGATGTATCTATAAATAGTCTCAGTTTTGCTGGCTTTTCTTTTGAGAGTGTAGGAGTCTCAACAAACTTAACGGGAACAGCAGTCTTGGTTCTCCTCGCTCTCTTTGACATTTCTGTGTTTGATATTACTTCCCTTTGTCTGTGAATGAAAGGGTTTGGTGTTCCTTGATTCTACAAGACAATAAACTTTCAGTCGTGACAAACAAGCAACTTGAAAGGAACGATTATGAACTCATGATTCATTATTTATTGGTCTCGTATAACACGTAAATGTTCTCTTTGGGTCACACTCATGTATTTAAAACCGAATCATAAAGCAATATTCATTTGATTTGCTATTGAATACCAACGTACAATTGGAGATTTGACGCTTGTGAGATATTATAATATTTACCTATCTTGAATTCTTCAAATGTAATAAATGTCATGTATCAATCGCATCGAAAGTTTTCAAATGGTACATAAATATCATAATACAGATTTCTATGATTGCCGATTTCGATTGCAAACTTTTCTGATTTCTTATTAGATGGTTTTAGATCGCAATCGGGGAGTTTCAATCAAAAAGATTTGTTAATGGCTTTCTCCGATTTCTGATGGTGGGGTCTACCATATAAAGGTTTTTCTCATTTAAATGAATGAATGTTTGTTTTCCTTTTGAAAAGTGTTTTTTATAATAACGCGCGTCGCATTGGAGAATTTTAAATTGTTCGCAAAGAATTCATTAAAAAGTGTTCTGATCATGCGATTGCGATTAGGCGCATTGCATCAGAGGTATGTAAAATGAATAATTTAAACCCTTTGCGATTGAACTAATCGCATCGGAGAATTTGGGCTTCTATGTTAAATTTTCCTCTAAGGATTTCTCCGATCTCCGATTGCGATTATTATTCATGAGACTTTTTACACTTGACTTGTTTTTTATGATAAGGTCTTTTATATTTGATTGGGTCGGAAATTTTGAATGTTGTATTTTGTTTGTAAACAAACAAAGATGAGCTTTTTCAAAACAATGAATCTTTATTTCTAATTCTTTTATTTCTATAAAAAGAAAAAGGGACCCTATTTCTAAATGAATTTTATTCTAAAATTAAGAAAAAGGGAGGGTTGTTGTATAGTACAACACTAGCTTATCATTAGCTTGATCATATACCAAGACTAGGTCAACTTCTGAAAAAACACGAGGTGTAACACTTAGGTCATACTAAGCTTTAATGCCTTTTTTATGATCTTTGACTGCTAATGCAGCGGTGCGCCTAGTCTCATCTAATTTTGCTAAGTACAAAAATCATTTTTCCTCTTCAGAGGTAGCTGGTAGTAACTCTATGGCTAATTGGAGTGACGGTATTTCATGTTCAATAGGTAACACAGCTTCTAAACTGTAAACCCGTTGAAAGGAGTGAAACCTGTTGCAGTTTTTGCTGAGGTTAGATATGCCCATAATGTTGAAAAAAGAATGGTATGCCAATTTTATTTATGAATTCTAATTATCCTTTTAATCATGGTGGTTAAAACTTTATTAATGGCTTCAACCTAACAATTAGCCTATGGGTAATATGGAGTAGAGTTATCATGGCACATGCCAAGTTGATCGAAAAGTTCGGTCATCATTATATTTAAAAAATGACTCCCATAGTCAGTAATAATAGCTTGGGGAACACCGAAATGAGAAATTACATGACTGAATACAAACGTAGCTGCAGTTTTTCCATCTACCGCAAATGTGGGCATCGCCTCGGCCCATTTGGTAAAATAATCTACTGCGAGAATAATATACCCATGCCCCTCGGCCGAGTGAGGGTTACATGTAATGAAATCAGTGCCCCATTTTGAAAAGGACCAACAACAATTATGTGGTGAAGAGGAGCTGGTGGTGCACGCATATTTCGATCAAAAATCTGACAGTTGTCGAATTTTTGGACCGCGAGTATGCAATCTTTGAATAATGATGACAAAAAATAACCAGTGCATAATATATTTTGGGTTGTGGCATACCCATACATATGACCAACACATGCTCTAAAGTGGCATTCATTCAAAACTTTTTCAGCCTCTTCATGAGTTAAACATCGTCAAAATAAAGAATCCGCACCACGACGATAAAGTATGTCTCCAACAATATTGTATTACTGAGATTGGTAATGGATCTTTCTTCAATTTGAACGTGAGAGTTTAGGCCGAAAGGTTTGGGTTTGGAGATAAATGATGATATCTCCATACCATGGATCTAATCTATTGATAAGAAACAGAGATTCATTAGCAATCGGATGCTCTACCATAGTTTTCGTCTCAGTATTTGGGAAGTCACACATAAGTTTGGTGAACACCAATGATTTCTTTGATTTGGATTTTTCAAATTCTAAATCAAACTCCTGAAGGATAACAATCCATTTAGAGTATTTTCCCCCGAGTAATTTTTTAGTCAAAATGTACATCATCTAGTTGCAATTAGATATCACAGTTGTTTTTCATAACAATATGTAATGACAGAATCTTTGGACAACTTGAACTACTGCCAAGGCCAATTTCTCCACATGCGAATATTTAATTTCGGTCGGATTGAGATTCCAACTGAGATAGTAAATCACATGCTCATTATGGAATTCATCCTCTTGAAATAATACCATTCCAATGGTGGAATCAGAGGCTCCTAGGTATAAAAAGTAATCCTGGCTGTAATTTGGTGGATGCAATAATAGTGCATGGGTCAACACATGTTTCAAAGAATCAAAAGATCGATCAGCGATCTCGTCCCAAATAAAAGGAACATTATGTTTCAACAACCTCATAAAACCTTTTGTTAACTCATCATATTTCTGGATAAATATATGTAGAAAGTTTTCTTTCCCTTGCAAAATTTGGAGTTGGCGAAGTGTGGAAGGAGGAGGTAAATTGATAATAGTCTCAACCTTCGATGAGTCAACATGAATGCCTACTTTTGAAACAATGAATCCCAATAATCTACCAGATTGCACACCAAAAACACATTTGTGGGGATTCAACCGAATCTTATAATGCCTACATATGATAAACAATTATCTTAAATGGGTAAGATGATCTTCCCTGTGCAATGAATGAGCAGGTAAATCATCGAGATAAGGTTGCACAATGTGTTTAATGTCATGAAAAGCGTAATACATTTCCCTTTGAAAATTTGCACCAACATTCTTTAATCTGAAGGGTAGTTTACAATAAGCAAAACTTCCCAAGGGACAAATGAATGTTTCTTTTGGTTGATCAGTACAGAGTATGTTTATTTGATTGTACCCGTAAAATCCATCCACAAATGAGTACATTTCATTTCCAACAAAATCATCAATGATTGGTCAATATAGGGAGTTGGATAATTGTCTTTTGGACAAGCTTTGTTAATATCCCTATAGTTGACACATACTCATATAGTTCCTTGTTTTTTAGTAACAAGAATGATATTAGATACCCAATACATTAAAGGAATTGGATAAATAAAACCCGCTTTTAGTACTTGTTGGAACGGGGTCTCCTAACAAGCTATGAAAATGGACCATTTTGGTTATTTTTGTTATATTTAGTATAATGCAGGGGTGGGTCAAAGCCCCGTCAAAGCCCCGAAAAGCATTGTAATAGGGTTAAAGGGTAAACTAGGGGTTCGAAAACCATGGGTTGTGGACCATAGGAATGTTAAAGCTAGATTGTTATAAATAGAGAGGCATTTCAGATTGTAAGAGGTAAGAATTGGCTAAGCTATTGATGTGATCTGTTGTGTAATGATTTTTTGGGGTTTTGGGGTGACATACTCCTACTAGCTATGTGTGCAGAGATCCTAGTCCAGCTGTGTGCAGACCCTGCTGCTGTGTGCGCAGGCTGGGAAGGGAATTGTAGGGGTAATGAATGAATTCATATGCAAGATTATTGGATTTGAATCTGTGAGTACTATTGAATGAATTGCTGATAATTACTATTCTATGCATTTCTCTATCGTTGCGCTGTGAAGGTCTGTATATTGAATGATTGGATATATTCTTCTTTGGTTATATTATGCTGCGAAAGTCTGTGTATTAAAGTAAATCTAGATTTGTTCTGTTCGGGTATGTAATGCTGTGTTAAGGGTATGAAAAGCTTCTAATTTTAGATCTAGTGCACGTGGATGCAATTAGAAATATACTTGACCCTGTGCAGAGATAATTTGAACAGAGCACAGCCCTGTTTGCCTTACCCTTCCTTTCCCAGGGTGCGGAAGCCTGGTTCCAGCACCTAGCCATACTACTTCGGGTGAGGTTGTGACCTGCGCAAGAAGATCACTACCGAAAGGGCCAGTAGGATAGGGGTTTGTTGGCAAACCTTGCACATCGAACCTGGGTCAGGACCCCTCAAGCCAACAAATGGTTTCGTTGCCGGGACCGGAAGAAATCTAAGAATGGGATCGGGTAGTGGCATCAGAGATCTAGCATAGGGCTAAATAAGCCAAGGTATAGCGCGGAATAGTGAAGAACTATCGGAACAGGTGGAAGGAAGATCGCCTTGCCCATAGTCTGTAGAGACCTACACAAAATTCATCAGCTGCCCCGACGCTAAGGTAAACCGGAGGAACCAATGGAACAACTGCTAAAGAAAGATGTCTCTTTTTTTTGGAATGATGAATGTCATAAGAGCTTTGAACTGCTCAAAGAAAACATGGTTTCTGCGCCCATACTGATATTCCCTGACTGGTCCAAATAATTGCATGTGCATGTTCTTGCCTCAGGTATTGCCTTGGATGCGGTCCTTACGCAGCCTGGCAAAGGGAACATTGATCATCCGGTTGCCTTTGCCAGTCGAAAACTCTCCGGTGCCAAACGGAATTATTCTACCATTGAATGCGAAGGACTGGCTATGGTTTATGCGCTACAAAAATATCGCCAATATATACTAGGGGGACACTTTAAGATGTTTACAGTTCATTCGGCTTTGAAATACTTGGTCAACAAGCCAGTGTTGGGGGGGAAGATTTGCAGTTGGTTGTTGCTCTTTTCAAGAACACGATTTTGAGATCATCGTAAAGCCTGGAAGGTTGAATGTAGGACCGGATCATCTGTCGCGTATTGAGACAAGGGAAGAACCCACTAACTTAGATGAAGGCTTACCTGATGCACGGCTGTTTACCATTAAAATGGTGGATGACCACTTTGCTGATATCCTTGAGTTCCTTACTACGGGTAGGGCCCCTGCTGCATATTCGGTGCAACAAAAAAAGGAGTTGGTCACTCGAGCGGTAGACTTTACTATCATTGCAGGACAACTATACAAGCTAGGCACAGACGAAATACTCCGCAGATACATATTAGAACATGAACGACCCGCTGTTCTCGCAGAATCCAATGAGGGAGTCGTTGGCAGCCACTACGTAGGAAGGGCTACAGTGCAAAAGATTCTGAGGGCTGGCTTGTGGTGGCCTACCCTGCATCAGGAATCTTACAAATATTGTAGAATGTTTTATACCTGCCAACGAACTGGCCGCCCCTCACAACACAATGATATGTCGTTACAGCCCCAAATGGCCCTACATGCTTTCGATAAATGGGCCATTGACTTAATAGGACCCATTAATCCACCAGGTAAGAAAACTGACATGCGCTATATTATCATTTCCACTGACTATGTCACACGATGGGCTCAGGCAGAGGCCGTGAAAAATTGTACCGCCGATACTGCTGCGCATTTCATCTTTGAACAAATTCTGACTAGGTTTGGCTGCCCGAAAATCCTAATGAGCGACCAAGGTACGCATTTCGTTAACCAAACAATTCAAGCTTTGAACGATGAATTCTGGATCCACCACGCCAAGAGTACACCATACCATCCCCAAGCTAATGGTACGGTGGAAGCTTTCAACAAAATTTTGGAACAGGAAATAATGAAGGTTTTTAATGCCGATCGTAGTGACCGGGACATTTGCATCCCCTCGGTCCTATGTGCTTATCGAACGACCTACAAAAAGCTAACCAGTAGGACACATTTTCGAATGGTCTATGGCAAGGAGGCCATCATGCCCATAGAGTACATTGTTCCTAGCCTATGCATTACACCATTTACAGATATGGAAGACTCCGATATCATAGAAGAATGCCTAGCACAATTGGTAGCATTGGAAGAAGATCAGTTTATTGCTCAGTTTCAACGACATGTACAAAAAGCTAGAGATAAAGCCTGGCATGATCGACATATTCACCAAAAGACATTTGTCACGGGTGATCTTGTCTTGCTATATGAAAGCCATTTTGTGAAACATCTTAGCAAATTTCGACAGCATTGGCTTGGTCCCTACATCATTCAGAAGGTTACGAATGGCGGCGCAGTCCAGTTATCTACCCTACGCGGTGACCTCCTCCCTGGTTTTGTCAATGGATGACGAATCAAACCATACCGGGCTATGAACCATGAGGACGCAGTTATACTGTGACTCGGGACGAGTCACAAGATTGTGTTGGGGGACTATTGAAACGGGGTCTCCTAACAAGCTACGAAACCGGCCCATTTTGGTTATTTTTGTTATATTTAGTATAGCGCAGGGGTTTTGGGGTGGGTCAAAGCCCCTAAAAGCATTGTAATAGGGTTAAAGGGTAAACTAGGGGTCCCAAAACCATGGGTTGCGGACCATAGGAATGTTAAAGCTAGATTGTTATAAATAGAGAGGCATTTCGGATTGTAAGAGGTAAGAATTGACTAAGCTATTCATGTGATCTGTTGTGTAACGATTTGCTAGGGATTTTGGGGAATGGACTCCTGCTCGCTATGTGCAAGAAGATCCTAGTCCAGCTGTGTGTAGACCCTACTGATGTGTGTGCAGGTTGGGAAGGGAATTGTAAGGGTAATGAATGAATGAATATGCAAGATTATTGGATCTGAATCTGTGAGTACTATTGAATGAATTGTTGATAATTACTATGCTATGCATTTCTCTGTCTTTGTACTACGAAGGTTTGTATATTGAATGATTGGTTCTATTCTGCTTTGGTTATATTATGCTACGAAAGTCTATGTATTAAAGTAAATCTAGATCTGTTATGTCCGGGTATGTAATGCTGTGTTAAGGGTATGAAAAAATTCTAATTTTAGATCTAGTGCACGTGGATGCAATTGGACATATACTTGACCCTGCATAGAGATAATCTGAACAGAGAGCAGCCCTGCTTGCCTTACCCTTCCTTTCTCAGGGTGCGGAAACCTGGTTCCAGCACCCACCCATACTACTTCGGGTGAGACTGTGACCTGCGCAAGCAGATCACTACCAAAAGGGCCAGTACTATAGGGGTTTGTTGGCAAACCTTGCACACTGAACCTGGTTCAGGACCCCGCAAGCCAACAGTAATTTCTCAACTTCGGCTTTAATAGCAGTAACGTTTTGTGGATGTATCAGACGTAATATTTTCCTGATAGGTTTAGCATCCGGGTAAGTTTTTATTTCATGAATGACAATATTGGGATCAATTCCTGGTATTTCTTCATAAGACTAGGAAAATATGTCATGGAATTCTTGAAATAGGGCTTTATATGTAGTAATTTCATCTAACGTACAAGAAGCACCTATATGAATGTTTTCAACAACTCCTGGTTTAACTGATATGTCAATGGGAATTTTCGAAGAAATATTTCCAAAATTGATTTCAGAATCTGAATTTGTAATCAATATTGGACTCTGGGTTCTTTAACATTGTCAATTGTAAAAACAGATGAAAAATTATTTTCAAATATATCAAGCTCAGGTAAAAATGATGACCTATGATGAAGATCATCCCATGGTAATTCATTTATGGACAAGGATTCACGAATGCTTTCATCAGTATAAAGCACTTGTTGAAAAGGATTAGGAATTAATGTTATAGCTGAGCTTGATGGTGAAAATGATTTCTCATTGATCACATTCATTGGATCAGAACTAGTTGATTAATGATTGGAAAATGACTGTACTGCTTGATATGCTATCTCAAAATGACTCAAAGGCATCTCTCCATTGAAAGAACCTAGTTCTGACTCTAAAGGAACTATCCAAGGGTCATCAAATGGAATAGTGTTTGATGTAATCATATTGATATTAGCAATAGTACATGGTATGTTAGGTGGAGGCATAGAAAAAGTTCCCATTAAGGAAAAATCTTTGATTAAAACTACTCCAACATCCTCATAAGGGATGGTCGATTTTCCAACATGTTGAATACTATCTGTAGAATCTAGGTCAGACGAATAATATGAGAGCTGACCGATTTTCACAATCTTTCCTTGATGAGGAAACATGATTAATCGAAAGACAAATGACATGAAAATAGTCATAGCATAAGACCAACTTTGACGTAGAAGAAGGTTGTAATCTAGAGGGGCATCAACGACTTCCACATATAAATTAACAATTTTACCTTTGACCTCTATAGGTAGATCCTGCAAAATTCCATATGGACGGAATCCTCTTTGGTCAAAATATTTGGGAATTGTCAGAGATTGGTTAAGTGTCAGAGAAAAAAGTGATTTACAACAATTTAACGACATAATACACATAGACGCTCCTTCATCAATTACAGTATGAAAGCAACATCAGTTTTTTACTAGTACTGGAATCTGAAAAGCCATTTGATGAGGGAGCCATGGTGTAAAATTTTATAAATCCAAGACGATGAGGTTCAAATACTAAAGATCTACAACTCCAATAGCTGATAAGAGTAATTTCCTTTGTTCCAAAAATGATTGCAGCACTTCTAAGGCAAACATTGATGAAGGAGATATTGCTAAATCCTCAACAATGTTGTATTTCTGAGCAACTCTCACATGTGGATTGAATGCTGATTTCCAAAGTACACCTTTAGCAAGAAGTTTAATTAATAGATCAGGATTTTTTTTCTCGATATGAAGTGGATCAGAAACCGAAGGAGATGTAGCTGGTACTAAATTAGAATTTTCTACTTATTTAACAGTAATAGGATTTTTACTTCCATAGTATTGCGATCGAGTTGCAACCATTACTTGAGACATCATCAAAATATCTGCTGATGTATTAGAAGAAGATCGAATCTATCTTGAACAGGAAAAGGATCCTTCAAGACAGCAGGCATAGGCGAACCTTTGACAAACTTAGATACCTCAGACCTATGTGGACATCCCTTGGTGAAATGATCCTCGTCACAGATAAGCCAAGGATAATGAGGTTTTCTTTTATCATCAGACGACTCATTTTTCTCAGTTTTTTCTTTGGGAGGTGAAGGCTGTTTACTTTTATTCTTCCCTTTCTTCTTATTGTTATATTTAGACTTAGTTGTAGAGGAGTCTACAATGTGAATGTCGACAGAAGTTTCTAAGGAAGAATCTCCTTTTGGTGAATCAGGTAAAATTATTATAGGAGAAGTAATCTTGGAAGATTTTTTCTTAGTCTTATTAGTACTAACTGAACTGATTACACCATCAAGAGCATGAGACCCTGAGGGAGTTGTTGTTATCTGACTAGGACGCTATAAATCTAGAATTTTCTCGTACAAAGTACCTAACTGTGTATATACTAGGTCAAGGTACTGAGCTTGAGCAATGACTTGTTCTTCTGTAACAACTCCTCCTTTAGCTGCATCTTCAGTGATTTTTGGTAGTAATGATTTTATAAACCATTCTACTAAAATCTAATCTGGAATAAAAAATTTCACCAAGTTTCTTCTATGTCTCCATTCATGTATGTGATCTAATATGTATGTAGATGTAGATTGTTTTAGTGAAGTTAATAATTTCGTGCCATTGTCGTATTTGACTGGCAACTGAAAATGAGTTAAGAAGGCAGTTTCTAAGGCATTTAAATTGTTAAACGAGCCACGTGGTAATTCAAGGTACCATTTGGCTACTAATCCTATTAGCGTTCTCTGAAAAAGTCTTAATTGAATTGAATCGTCAATCAAAGAGTTGGATGCACACCAGAGGTGATAATGTTAGGTCCCTATATCACTAGTATAGTCCCTTATTATTGTTAGTGTAACCCCCTTATTGTTATTATTGTACCCTTGTAACCCCCATTTTGTTATTATTGTGCCCTTAAATTATTATTGTTAGGTCGGCTAGGATTACATTGTGGCCCACTAGGATTACATTATGGCCCCATGGATTCCTATATATAGAAAGGAGGTTTTGTGAATTGTATCATCCAAGAATTGTTCATTCATGTAATGTATTGGAGGTTTCCCCCTCGAAGTGGCTTATTTCTAAGGCGTTGATATCTCTTTTCTTCTCTTTTTGGAGTTGGTTACACAACATTTGGTATTAGAGGCTTGGGATTCTAGGGTTTCGCTGCTCCAAACAGGTCATCATGGAATTTTCACTATAAATTCTTTTCTACAAAGTTTTAGAAGCTGAAATGTTTAGGGTGCAAAGCTGAAATCTTGAGGAATATTGTCTAAAAATTTCAGAGCTTGGTTCGCAATATTTTCGGAGATATCATCTGTGGAAGTTAGGCCTTTTTTCAAGCTCCTAAACAGGTCATCGTGGCATTTTCGCTATAAAAAATTTTCTACGAAGGTTCAGAATCTGAAATTTGTATGGTGCGAAGCTGAAATCCTGAGGAAATTCATCAAAAAATTTCAGAGCTTGGTTCGCAATATTTTTGGAGATATGATCTGTGGAAGGTAGTGCTTTTTCAGGCTCCTGAATTTCATCTCAAAGAGGTGATCGTGGGAAAAGTTCAATAACTCTCTCTCTGGGCAGTGGATTTGAGTGGCGTTAAAAGTGGTCACAATTACACAGACTGTAGTTTCTTGGCTATCAATTTTAGAGACAAAGGATGAAACAGTGACACGTGGCAAGTCCTACAAGTTTGCTCTACTGAACCAGTCCAGAATTAGGTCATTGTGGGAGATTGGACACAACTTTGTCTTGGGGAATCCAAATTAGATCAGACCTATGGCATTTGAAATAAGCTTCATAGGGCTACTACAGGGCTGAATTTCAGATATTGAAGATTTTCAATTACAGAGATAATGCAATTTCAATATCGAGCTCCTCAAAGCAAGTAAAAGGTGTGTATTTTTTTTTCCGAATTGCATAAGTCTCGTTTGAAGAATCAAGTTGAATTGATTCCAAGGGCATATTGTAGAATAGGTATCAATATTGGATTCTAAAATGGCCCCTAAAAATAATTCAACACCCATTAAGCCTTCAGAAGGCTCTACCATGACTCATGAAGATGAAGAATTGCAACATGATCTATCAAAATTACAAGAGCAAGTGCAACAAATTTCACTCTCGCAAAGAGCAACAAAAAATGAAATGGAAGTTTTGAAGAAAGGCGTGGAAGTGAAGATGGGCAGTTTGAAGAAAGGCATGGAAGCTAAGATTGATGGCGTGGAAGTGAAGATGGACGGTTTGAAGAAAGGCGTGGAAGTTAAGATGGATGGTGTGCAAGCTAAGATGGATGGCGTGCAAGCTAAGATGGATGACATGGAAGATAATATGGATGGCATGGAGGTTGGCATGGAATCTAAGATGGATGACATGGAAGCTAAGATCGATGAGAAAATGGAAAACATGAAGAATTTTCTAAAAGAAGACATGGAAGTTTTGACAAAGTTGATACAAGAAAGGTTTCCTAATGGTGAAAAGATAGTAGCAGAACCTCATGATGAGAACAAAATAAATGTTAATTGTGATTTCATAAACTCTAATTTTGGCGGGAAGAACCACCATATTCCAAATATGGATATGAGGAAGTTTGATGGAAAGGATCCTGTAACATGGATACTACAGATGGAGCAATATTTTGATCTCCGTAACGTGCAAAACACACAAAAGGTACGCATTGCAACTTTACATTTAGAACAAAATACATTTGTATGGTATCAATGGCTTTGCTCCCGTAAAAAAATTGTCACTTGGTCAATTTTTACGGAGGAAATAATAGCACATTATGAGGATACAAAGAGCAACACCTTCTTTACCCAATTGATAAATCTCAAACAAAAGGGTTTAGTGGGGCAGCACATTGAGGACTTCCAAAAATTGAATATATGGGTAACTGATCTTACAGAGGAACACAGGATTGATCTCTTCCTAGGCACTTTAAAGGATAACATCCAACATGAAGTTCGCGTTTTGGAACCTGATTCATTGGAGAAGGCATTCAGGTTGGTAAGAAAAGTTGAATGTAAAATTATGGCGACAAGGAAGCCTACCACTCAATTCTATAAAGAAGGAAGTGTTGCTACGCCTAGATTTCCACAACCTACAAGGTTGACACCACAACAATTGGAAAAAAAAGAGCAAAAGGGCTTTGCTACAGTTGTGATAGCAAATACACTAAAGGTCATAAGTGTGCTGAGAAGAAATTATTTTACATAGATTGTGAAGAAGAAGAAGAAAATGAACAAGAAGAGGATGTACACCAGGAACCAGCCCTAGAAGAGGAAGAAATGAATCCGACCATATCGTGTAATGCACTGGCAGGAATTACCACTCCTCAAACTCTCAAGATAGCAAGACAAATCAAGAAGAAAAAGGTAATAGTGTTGATTGATTCAGGTAGCACCCATAATTTTATTCATTGTAAGGTAGCTAAGGAATTAAATTGTTTCCTATACCCAGCACCAGAATGTCAAGTGATGGTTGCAAATGGAGGAACTATAAATTGCTCTGGAAAATGCCATAATATCAAGCTAACCATGGGGAATATGTATTGACTAGTCCAATGCTTTCCATTCCTATGGGAGGTGCTGATGTTGTACTAGGAGTACAATGGTTACAATCTTTGGGGACGGTAGCTTTTAATTTTCAAGAACTTTTCTTGAAATTTTTTCAAAAGGAAAGGAAGTCGAATTACGGGGTATTGAAGGGAATCCGGGAAGGATAATAAGCTCTAATGTCATGACAAAGCTTCTAAAGAAAGAACAACGAGGCGTAATTGCACAATTATGCTCACTAGAAGTTCCGACATCAAAATCATCTATTTCTGCAGATCTCCAACAAGTCTTGGACACTCATTCCAAGGTGTTTGAAACTCCCAAAGGACTCCCACCTATTTGTGATCATGATCATGCTATTCATTTGATTCCAGGAAGTGTTCCTCCAAACATTAGGCCTTATAGATATCCTTATATCTAAAAGAGCGAAATTGAAGGTATGATCGCAGAAATGTTAGAGGTGGGTATAATTCAACCTAGTCAACATTCTTTCTCTGCTCCTGTAGTATTGGTACACAAGAAGGATGGATCATGGCATATGTGTCCCGATTATAGGGAGCTCAATAAGCTCACCATTAAAGATAAATTTCCCATTCTTGTGATTGATGAATTATTGGATGAATTACATTGAGCAATTTATTTTACCAAGTTGGATCTTCATTCAGGATATCATCAAATTAGAATGAAGACTCAAGATATTCCAAAAACAGCATTTCGAACTCATGAGGGTCATTATGAATTTTTGGTCATGCCTTTTGGCCTTACCAATGCACCTTCTACATTTCAAGGGTCGATGAATTCCATTTTCAAACCCTTCCTTAGAAAATTTGTGCTAGTATTTTTTGATGATATACTAATCTACAGCAGGTCTTGGAAGGATCATGTTGAACATGTTGACAAGGTGCTCAAACTATTGCAGGAAAACAATTATATGCAAAAACATCCAAATGTTTCTTTGGAGTACAAGAGGTGGAATATCTGGGTCATATTGTATCTCACGAGGGTGTTAAGGTAGACCCTAACAAAATTAAAGCTATTAAGGAATGGAAAGTCCCCACAACCATAAAGTAGTTGCGAGGATTTCTCGGGTTAACAGGGTATTATCGCAAGTTTTTTAAGAATTATGGGAGAATAGCAGCACCTCTAACAACATTATTGAAGAAAGATGCATTTTCATGGACTCCTGAAGCAACTAAGGCCTTTTAACGTCTTAAAGAGGCAATGTGCCTAGCACTGGTCTTAGCTACGCCAGACTTCACAAAAACCTTTATTGTGGAATGTCATGCCTCAGGAAATGGAATTGGTGCAGTTTTAATGCAGGAAGGAAGACCCATTGCTTTTGAAAGTCGTCCAATCAAAGGAAAGTATTTACAGAAACCTATTTATGAGAAGGAAATGTTAGCAATACCGCATGCACTAAAGAAATGGCGAACTTACCTAATGGGAAGACACTTCAAGGTAAAAAATGATCATGATAGTCTTAAACACTTTTTGGAACAAATACTATCTTCAGAAGAGCAGCAAAAATGGGTCACAAAGATGTTGGGTTATGATTTTGAAATAATCTACAAAAAAGGAAAGCTTAATGTTGTTGCAGATGCACTCTCAAGAAAGAATGAAGAGGTGGAAGCATTGCTTTGTGCCATTTCTATTATCCAACCAGATTGGCTAACTGAAGCAAGAGATGAATGGAAGAAGGACAAAGATGTATGGATACTCATTCAAAAGTTGCAGCAAGATCCTAGTACATCTGATACATTTAGTTGGAAAAATGATTCCTTATGGTACAAAGATCGCTTATATCTTTGTAAGAATTCCCAACTAAAACAAAATATTCTTCTCGAATTGCACACTTCTCCTTTAGGAGGACACTCAGGATTTTTAAAAACTTACCACAGGGTGAAGAAAGAATTTTTTTGGGATGGCCTTAAATCTGATATTCGAAAGTTTGTGGCGGAATGTTTGGTTTGCCAGCAGAATAAAGTGGAAACAATTAAGACCCCACGACTTCTACAACCTTTATCCATTCCAAGTCAACGTTGGGAGGAGATTTCAATGGATTTTATCACAGGTTTACCTAAGTCCGAAGGAAAGAGTGTCATCAGGGTGGTAGTTGATAGACTTACCAAGTATGCACACTTTTGTGCATTATCTCATCCATTTAAAGCAAGTACAGTTGCTACTACATTTATGGACACAATTCAAAAGCTACATGGAAACCCAAGGGTTATTGTGAGTGACAAAGATCCCATTTTTACTAGATTTTTTTGGACAAAGTTATTTTCTTGTTTGGGTACTCAATTAGCTCATAGCTCATCTTATCATCCTCAATCCGAAGGTCAAACTGAGATAGTAAATAAATGTTTGGAAGGATATCTTCATTGTTTTGTATCTGATAAACAAACACAATGGGTCAAGTGGTTACCTCTAGCTGAATGGTGGTATAACACTTCCTTCCATACTGCAGCAAAAATGACCCCATTTATGGCAATTTATGGATATCATCCACCATCCATCACATCATATTTAAGAGAAAATTCGAAGGTTCAAGCAGTGGAAGATCACATCGAGCATCAGCAAGAAGTTCTCCAACTCTTAAAGGATAACCTGAATTTGGCACAAAATCGAATGAAACAACAGGCAGATCAACATCGTAGCGAGAGAAGTTTTGATGTAGGAGATTGTGTATTTTTACGGCTACAACCATACAAACAAATGTCCCTCAAGCAAGCAAAGAAGGATAATAAATTATCGCCAAAGTACTATGGTCCTTACAAGGTGTTGCAAAAGATTGGTACTATGGCATACAAATTGGAGCTTCCTGCTTCTTCGCGAGTACATCCAGTGTTCCATGTTTCATGCTTAAAGAAGGTTATAGGTAAAAATCTTCCAGTTCAAACAATATTGCCAGAACTTGATGAGGAAGGAAAAATCATATTGAAACCTGAAGCGGTCATGGAAACAAGAACTCGACAGCTACAGAATCGATCAATTTCAGAGTATCTCATCAAGTGGAAGAACTTACCCACTGAAGATTCTACATGGGAGGATGAGAATTTTATACAGAAGCACCCGGAGCTACTCAAGCGTTGAGGACAACACTTTTTTGAAGGAGAGGGGCATGTTCGTCCACATGTCCACTATGATATGTTCCTTATTATTGTTAGTGTAACCCCTTATTGTTATTAGTGTACCCTTGTAACCCCCATTTTGTTATTATTGTGCCCTTAAATTATTGTTGTTAGGTCGACTAGGATTACATTGTGGCCCACTTGGGATATCATTTTGGCCCACTAGGATTACATTATGGCCCCATGGACTCCTATATATAGAAAGGAGGTTTTGTAAATTGTATCATCCAAGAATTTTTCATTTATGTAATGTATTGGAGGTTGCCCCCTCGAAGTGGCTTATTTATAAGGCGTTGATATCTCTTTTCTTCTATTTTTGGAGCTGGTTACACAACAGGTTTTCCTTGAAAGGTATCTTGTGCTGAATTATTTCAGTGTCATAGGATTTCAGATCCTCATAACTCCATGCGAAAACATCAGAAAATTCTTTAAACAGCTCTATGTATTTCAGTTTGATGTGAGCTGGTAAAGTTTTAGACAGTTTGATCATCTTTGGTTTTAGTTCACTGTCTATATTACACTCTTCAACCTCAGTCTCAACAGGTTCCAGTTTGGGTTTCTTGGCCACATCATTGAAATCAAACAACTCTTCTAAAGGGACCAGACCCTTTGGCAAACTTTCAGTGTTAGATTGTAATTTTTCTAAGTCTTCCTTTGGTAAATCTGCACTAATTTCTATGTTAATTTTAAGTTCATTAGCTAACAGATTTATAACAGCAACCTTTGGAGAGTTTTCTTCTTCATCTGTTATATGTGATACAACAGATAAGTCATGACATGGTTAGAAGGATCCTCTCTTGATTTACCTTCAAACTTTGGGATATCACTGGGCAACTTATTTGGCATTGGTGGCCAATATGGAATATAATAGATTGGATCATTCGTAAGGCATGATAAATCAGGTAAATCCAAAGTTACTATGAATGGAAACTGATGGTTAGGGTCCTATTGATTAAATTTATAACCTTGTGGAACTATACAAGTTCCAGGAGGAGGATGTCTAGGATATCCTGGAATAGCCTGTGCATTTG
Source organism: Pinus albicaulis (assembly GCA_034641835.2). Lineage (NCBI taxonomy): Eukaryota > Viridiplantae > Streptophyta > Pinopsida > Pinales > Pinaceae > Pinus > Pinus albicaulis. The sequence continues at coordinate 58,052,408 of CM076579.1, read as the reverse complement.
GAATTGGAATTCCCCATGGATAACCAGGATTAATCAGACCACACTAGGTTTGAGTAGGTATCTCATACATGTATCCAGGGTACGATTGATGCTAATATACTGGATTTTGTACGATAGGTCGATATTGATACTACCCTTGGTATGGTGGATAAACAAACTGAGGTTGGCTTGTTATAACTATACTTGTACCAGGTTGACCTGTTGGCATCTGAACAGTAGTTTTGACTGTAGGTCTAGACTGTGGAGAAGAAATCTGAGGAATTGGTATTGATACCTGAGAAGCTTTAGAAATAGGAGCTGCAGACACTTCAGGAATAGGTGTGGTAGCTTGAACAAAAGTTGGCGCAATAGTTTGTGTTGGAGTTCTAGGTGTACTCGGACCAGGCTATTGAACTGTACCTGATGCAGGTACCTAAACAATAGGTTGGACAGGTTGTTGGATTTGAGTATAACTAATCGGTTGCCGAAGTTGATAATAAGGTACTTTCAAATTCTGTTGAACTTGGGATGGATCCCACACCATATTAGCTCTGGGATATGAAGGTCCCATTGAAGATTGTGGATAGGAAGGACCATAACCAGATTGATAATTTGGAACATATGTTGGATAATTAGATAGATAATTCCCACCTCCTTGAAACAATTGTTGTTTTGGGTAGAACTGCTGCCCTAAAGGAGGTTGTGGACCCTGAGTTGGATACTGACCTTGAAGTTGATATTGACCCTAAGGTATGTACTGACCTTGAGGTATGTATTTGATCTAGGTGGATATCGGTGGCCACCCACCTATTCCATTTGGACCCGCACCATCAACTCTTGCAGTTCTCCACTTCCAGTAGCTTACTATTTTTAGCAGGTTTTCGGGTCCTGCATGCCTAGAGCCGTTTTGGGTCATTAATGATCTAGGTGGATATCGGTGGCCACCCACCTATTCCGTTTGAGCCCCCACCATTAGTTCTTTTAGTTTTCAAGTTGCAGCACAACTTACTATATTTAGTAGTTTTTCAGGTCCTGAACTTCCAAAGCCATTTTGAGGCCCTAAACGACGTTTTTTAGGGAAAACCAGGAGAAACATGGGTTCATGGACCAATGTTACTCATACCAAAAGTTGTATTCCTCAAACAGATCTTTCTAATGAGCTATTGAGCATGTCAAACGGAGATCAGATGCCAAATTTACATCCCCGGGAAGTTGAAACACCAATTTACCTAAATGGGGCCCACAGTTTTAGCGCTTCATCTCCTAGGATTAGGTTTTTGAATGTTTCAGGTTTTAGATTGTTTCTCAACAATAAATAGGCATTAGAGCCTCATTGTAACATAGTTCAGGGGGTTGGGAGCCGACACATCTCTTCTCAGAGATAAGCGCTACCAGTTCCCTAGCTCACTTCTTCCCATCATTTCAATTATGTAACATAGTTCAGGGGCTTGTAGCCATCACATCTCTTCTCAGGGATACGCTACCAATACCCTAGCTCATCTATTTCCATTATTTCTGTAATAGGCCTTCGATCCTCAATGTAACACAGCTCAAAGGCCTGCGCCTTCCACATCTCTTCTCAGAGATACGCTACTAATGCCCTAGCTTGTTTCCATCATGTTTGTAAGCTTATTTCAGTCATTATTTATTAATAAAATGAAGCATTATTTCTGCTGCATATCTATGCTTATGGTTATATGTGTATTCTGTTGTGTTCCTGTATAAAAACCAGATCAGTATTGTCCTTGAGGTTGATATTGACCCTGAGGTATGTACTGACCTCGAGGTTGCCCCACATGCTACAAATTACTAAATTGAGGTTGCCCCCCAGGCTGTAAATTACTACCTTAATGATCAGGGTTTGGAATGTTTCTAGACATCATATAAATTTGTTTCGCATTTACATTTTTGATATTTGATTCATTTAGACCAGATGATGGTGTGCGTTTGTCAGGAGAAGGAGCTACTTCTGAGAAACTACCAGAAAGTGACTGGTATCCTGCAGGGACAAACAGACCACCATATAGATATGTTTCTGGAGCTGCAGAAAACATCGATGACTCACTAGACATGATTAATGGAGGTCTGTAACCTCTTGGTATAGCTTAAAAGGAAATTTGGGGTGGTGAATAGTTTAGACCATTTCTATGTAGAAAATATGTCAATTGAGAATACCAAGGATCTTGTTTAAAAGGGCTATAATAAATTGATTCATTTGGCCTGGGATCTAGATTTTCCCGAGTTGAAGGAAGAACAACTTATTCTTTAGTGTCAGTAACTTCTTCAATACTAATGAGACCAAGAGGAAGATTTTCTGTGATCCGATACTTCACTCTGGGTGAATCAGGACGATCAGGGGTTGGATCAAGGAATGGAGAAGTAATATCACATATAACCAGTACATTCCCTGGTTCAAAAACTTCAGGTTCTGAATCTAATAATTAACTAGTTGTAGAAACAAGTTCAGTGAGTTCGAAAATTGAAACTCTATGTGGAGTACTTTTTGCAGTACGAGGTTGATCTACTTCGTATTTAGGATGAATGATTATAGATGTTTCTTCGTGTTCAGTGGATATAGTTCCTGATGTCTGTCCTTTTTCATATTTAAGTCTTTCTAACTAGCTTGGTGTGTACTCAGGGGGTTTCCCCTGCATTCTACGTGATTGTCTAGGTAATTCATCCACGATTAAAACTTTTAACACATGAAATCAAAGAAAATTTCAACAAAATATCCTAAAGTCTCTAAGGAAACAACCAAATTAATCACACGCCTAGAAAATCTAAGAAATCAAACCACACACAAACAGTATATTCCCACACTAAAAACACTAGTTGGTGATAAAATCCAACATCGTAGAATTTTAATGCAGAAATGGCAGTTGGAACAGTTACCCCGACAACCTGCTTAATGAAATAGACCGGTGCAAGTTTCTCCACTTAAACCATGTTGAGTGAAGAGAACCCTCCGGAGAGTCTAAGTGAGTCTAGCCAACATCTATTCCAGGTACAGTGGGACCTCCCCTCCACCGTCACGTTGGGAAAGAATCATAATGTTTATAGCCACTAAGGTCTCTAATTGGAACAAATAGATATGGGGGTACAGTCTACGATCCGATATACATGCAAGGGCAGTGTAACTAGTTGAATTCCCTTGAAGGCTCCTTGACATAATCTAATGTTTATCGACAAGTGACCCTAGGCTCCTTGACAATGGTCTATCCAAGGTTTACCATTTTTAATATGTGCACATATGCTATCTTTCCCAATGAGATATGTATGATTACCTCACTTTTTCGGACATGATCTGATGCTTAACTCTTTTAAGAAGAGCTTCCCATAGCATATATGCTATAATTGGCTTTTCCTACCACAATATTTACTACTTGTTTGTTTGCACTGCCTTGGAATGTTAACTACAACCTATTCCAAGACACTAGCCTAAGCTATGTTGGTGGAAAAGAGCCTTAGAAAATATAAAGTTTCTAGATTGATTTTAATTAAGCGTTACTTTTATTTTGGCTGTTTCTTAGGTCAAAAGGTATGGAAGTGAAACTTCGATGATGTTTAATGACCCGACTAAAAAATACGCTAAAATGCATCTATATGAAAATAAACTCATTTCTTTTCAATGAAACCTATTTAGAGGAAAGATTTGAGAGATTTCAATAACTTTCAAAACATCAATTCTTTCTTTTATAAACAAGAAAATTTGAAAAGAAGAAAATTTCTTGAGAACTCAATTTCACAGAAAAAATACCACTTGTTCAAAATGAATATCATTCAAATTAGAAACTAGAATCAAACTTCTTCCAAAAGAAAACTAAAACTCTTAAAAACACAAAAATAAAAACCAAAAGAAAACTCCAATTTTGAACTCTATCTAAACGGTTTTGAGGATGTTTATGCTTAGTTTGTAATCTAACCAAGAACTTTCTTCTTATCTCAACAAGAAATCAAAAACATCCAATAAGGGTTCTAAAGTGAAATTCAGACCTTATCAAGCTAAAAGGTTTTCTAAATTTGCAAATGAAAATAAAGTCTAATTTTCATAAAAGCGAGATTTGCATCAAGTTCAATGGCTCAACAAGAAAACGATGACATACCAATTATTTGAGGTATATAAAGGTTTTTGATTCAGAGCAACAAGAAGACAGGACAAACACTCACTCATAAAATGAAAATCAACTGAAAAGATCACCTCAAACTGAGAAATTACTGAAAGAAAATCACACAGAAGACTTTGACAGTCAAGACAAGTTGGGGTAATTACAGGGAATCAAGTAATTAGATTCTTGAAAACGTAATTTTTATTTTTTTCAAAATTTTCCAGAAATCCACAGTTTTTAGTGGAAAAAGGTGCAGTACCACACTGTTTTTCACTAAAATCTGTGGAGTCTACCGCTCTGTTTTTAAACAAAAAGTGTGGAAGCCAGGAAAAAAAAAGAAAAAATAAAAGTACAAATTTACAGACAGGGATTCTAATGAGCCATTTACCCAACCCAGTTTTGAAATAATCAAAGAATTTATTCAAAATTCAAACTGAAAATCAAAAAAGAAAACTAAGGTCATTTATCCCCAGCAGAGTTTCCATTTTGTTATTAGGATAAAATCCTTCTTACAGACAAGAACGATTTCCCTAGTATCCTAAGGATATCTAGAAAAAAACAACCAAATGCAAACCATTTTCTCTAGACTATTGTGATTTATAATTATTAATTAACTAAGTAAGAGGAGATGCTCCTACCTAAAGTCCAACACTTGATGTAATATTCAATCCAATCGCTCCAAAAGAGTTCAATTCAGCATGTAAGACCTACATTCAAAGACATGAAAAAGGATTAAAAGCACCTGCAAGATATAATAATTCAGAAACACTAATCTATCAAAGTGATCAAGGAATCCAAGAATTAAATTACTCAAATAGATACATGAACAACTTAATGATAAAATAGAATCCATTTGTATTAACTTGTATGATAAGAAGTAACCTTACAACCTTGTCGCCTTGATGTCATACAGGTTCTTCCAAGGTCCTAAATAGCCATTTTCCTTCGGTTTGACAAGCCTTCTCCTCTCTGAACTAGCATAAAACTATAGATATGAGTATGTGATCATTCCCATACCAATGATGCCAAGTATACAGAGTATGATTTCTTCAGCAATTTTCTAATCCACCAAAGTCTATCAATCTGCCCTTGAGACTTAAACATGAGTTCAATTTATAGGAGAATGAAGGAGGTTTAAGTTCCATAAAGAGGGGGATAAAGTCCTCTCATAAAGGGATTTTAGCTCCAAATACCAAGGGATAATCTCCATTAATGAAGGGATAGAGGTTCATGAATGAAGGGGTGAAGCTCGACCTGATTACGCTTCTAAAAGCCTCCAGCCGAAATAATATTTGACTAGTTGGGCTTATAGAACTTACTTTTTCTTTTATTTTACCTTTTTTGGGGGTCCGCAGTTTTAGTAAGCAGAACGTGTGGGATGTACCACAGGTTATAGAGCAAGAAACCGTGGTACCGTAGGTAAGAACTAGGAAAAGTGTGAAGTTAGGATTTTTAGGGTTTCAATGAGCGTTTCTCCAATTCCAAGACTTGGTTTAGGAACTTTATGGTTTTGGACCTCTAAGGGAGCATAATATAGGTAGTTATTAACCGATATAGACAACTAAATGTCAAGGTGACAATTTTTAGTTTAACACTGCCCTAAGCCCATGCGATAACCACTTCTGCTTTTCTCCTTCACGCACCAAAATCACCCTCCACTCTGATATGGATGCCATTCAATGCTTGATCCTGTTTAACCTAAAAACACTATAAAACTCCATATGTGCATAGATAAACCCTTTCTGTATTCTCTGTCTGTGCTTAAGCTTTCCCGACCGAAAAATCAAGCCCTGTACACCATTTTCATGCTCAAAGAACAAGAAAGCCATTGAATTTTCTACCAAGAACATTGAAAGCATCCAATTGACTTCCAAAAGACTTCTACAACCATCATAGAGCCTTTCTAATGCCTCAAAAACCATTAAAATACAAAATACCTACATCAACAGGTATTCTTTGAAGAGAAGACAACCTTCCTATCATTTGAAAAAGAGTTTTTCTTAGAAATTGAAACTTTTGAAGTTTATTTACCCATAGAAATACCTATTTTATCTGAAAAAAATGAATTCGTTGTAAAAACTTTGATAAAACCCCAATCTTGATACTATATTTGGTTTTTAAAGAAAAATTGAATATATTTAGCCTTTGCAGACCTTAATAATACTTCTAATTTATCCAGAAACCCTTTGCAAATAATCCCAATCTTTATGTGCCTAATTTGAACCATTTTTAGTCCAATTTATCTAAAGAAACCCTTGTTTTATCATTTCTTGAACCTGTCAGAGTTTGAAGATCAGTTTGTAACCAAATTGAAAGGTTTAAATTCAAAAGGAAGCCAATTTATACCTTTGCTATTCCATAGACCTTTGTTAAAACCAAAAATCCATCTGTAAATAGTTTAAACCAACAAAAGAGTACAAGAAATTCTAAATATAGAGTTGCAAGCTTCTAGAAATTCTAAAATGTCAAAATCAAACCCAGCAATGACTTCCAAAACCACTATTGTTGTAAACCCTCTACAACCTCTTGTTGTAGACATTGAACATTCACCCTTGGCTGATGTGGATTACAAAATAGCTGATCCAGTGATAGAATTTAATATTTTAGAACTCCACTTCTGGAGTCTTGAAAAATCATTAGATCAAGGAGATGAAGTCCATATTTGGGAGTCAAATCTACCCAAGTATGTATTCCCACATACTCATCAATGTCCAGAAGTCATAAGGCTGCGTCAATCCTATTATTCACCTAAACAAAGAGCCATGGTTAATGCTAATAAAGAAATATTGTTTACCATTACTGCAGAGTCTATTGACCTAATGATTCAGCTCAAACCAAATCCCAATACAGTTCCCTTATCCATAGAAGCACTCACAAAGCTTTACATTAGTCTGTATTTTCCTAAAAGGTTTCAGAACTTCAAAAATTTCATGCCTACATATGTTGAAATCCCAAAACTAAAGCCTCCTTATTCTACTTCCAAATTTCCTGAAGGGTCAAGGCATGTCATCTCTATGTTATCCTTCATCCTATGTTACTTTAATGATGAGCATATAGATGAGTCAATTCTAGGTTTCCTATCCACTTTTGTACTTGGAAATCCTCCTCCTATCATTTATAATTATGTTGAATACATAGCTGATAATTTCCATGATCAGCTTGTGAAATTTCCAACTGAAGGAGTATTTATATATACTTCCTTTATTTTTCATATGTTCCTATATTTCCTAGTAGACAAATTTCCAATAACACTTCAAATGTTGGATGTAGAAGGGAACCCACTCCCAGTAATCTTTTGGACATCCTTAATCAGGAAAGAATCAACAGAGTTCACTTATGTGGATTTTGTAGACTCTTTTGTTCATCCATTGATAAATATGTTGACAAACAGTGTACAACCAAGAATCAATGATGAGATAAAAAAAGTATTACAGCTATCAGAACAAATTAAAACTCAAGATTGGTATCTTTATCAAAATCATACAGAGATTGGAGTTTTTGGGTTAAATATTTTACCTTATAAACTACCTAAGTATGTGCCAATGAGAGTGCTTTCCTTAGAGTACATCAGGCAAATACTAAATTCAGATTCTACCAACTTCTTAGCTGCCAAGAAAAAGACTCAATTCAAGTTGAAGAATGAGGTAGGACCCTTCATTTGTAATCACAGAGATGCAGATATAGAAGCAGCAAAGCAGTTGCTGGAATAAAAAATTGAAGAAAGATTCTTATGGAATTATGGTCCTCAGGGAATACTCAACAAAATGAGGGTAAAATGAAAAATAACCCATTATATACATGGTAAAAGACCAGATATTGAACAGTTTGCTAATCAACCAGAGTGGATGGAAAATACCTTGGTAGAAGCAGTTAAACAGGGTGATACTAATCACACCTTGAAAATTGTGAATCAAGAAGATAAAGCTACCAAAAGAGTCAGAGAAGAAGGTACCTACACTGTCGAAACAACTAGAGAGACTAGGTTTAAACTCAGATATAATAAAAAGCCTAATCTCAATCCAATGAATAAAGAAAAAGAGACCATAGAAGTAGAATATACAGATGTTCCAGAGACAAACACAGATGCTGCTACAGTCATTATAAATGAGTAGGAAAAGGATACTTCAGACACAAAAATGGTTGAAAAACAAAAAATTATGGAGGCATCCTCCTCACAGCCATCAGGGGATAAAGATATTCACATCAGGGAGAAATATAAGCAAATAAAGGCCAAGAATGAAGAAATCAAAAATGATATTTATTCTCAGTATTTAAAACAAACACCAGGGATCCAGAATAAACTTATGTCAGCTTTTTATTATTCAAACAAGAATTTGATTATGCTAGTACTTAAACCAAAAATCAAAACACCCAAAACAGTGGCAAATTTTAAAAAATTTGACCTTGAAGTGCCTACAGAAATTATGCATGCATTTGATCAAATTGACTTTCACAAAGAAACTTCTGAGATGCTTTATTGTACCATGAATACAAAGGCAATGAATTCCCAAAAGCTCCAAAACACAATAATAAATATGAGAGATCAAATTAAGGTTGAAAAGGCTTCCTCATATGCTAAAGACCTTAGAATAAAGTCTTTAGAATAATTGGTTATTCAAGGAGGATATGATCATGCCACTGTAAAAGTTGCAGAAAAATTGGTGAAGAAAAAGAATGTAGACATTGCAGCACTTAGAAAACAACTCAAGCTTCCACCAACAGAACATCCACAAGCCAAAGAAATTGTGCAAGAGGCAAGCCAAAAAGATGATATGATGAACTTTATTTTACAATTGACAACATAGATTAAAGGGATGGAAATCGAAATGGACAAGCTTTTCCATGAAAGAGAAACTGCAAAAACACAAGAAGTTCCTACAATAATTTCCATGGCAACTACAATTTTCCCTTCAACAGTAGCAAAGGAATTGGCACCAAAAGCTCCATTGGAAACATTTGTGCCAGTGACATCTTCTACTACCTTAGCTACAGAATCATCTACATCAACAGTGCAGCCAACAGATGAAGCCAACAATCTCATCAAAGCCATGGAGGAAATGTCACTTCAAACCAATGAAATTAATAGATTGAAGAAAATGAGTGAAAATATCGAAGAAACTAAGAATTTGGCCCCAATTAATGCCAAAACTCAGGAACAAAGGGCTAACAGGTTGAATGTTGAGTTGAAGAACTTACAAAATAATTTGACCTTAAAATAAACTATGTCATATGTGAAGAATCAATTATGGACCAAAATCATTGAATCCATCAATGATGTTTGGTCATTAATACAGGTAATTTATGAGAAAAAGGATTTACTAAAGGAAGATCAAGAGGAAATTCAGAAAACAAAGGATGAATTAGGTGCAAAACCTTAAGAGGCCCTAGAAATCATCAAATTTCTCAATAGTAAGAACAAGAAAGAATTAGATGAGATAGAAATTACTAACAGAATAGAGACAATTCTTGAAATAAGAAAAGTAATTTCAAAGAAAAATTTGATGTAGTTAGAAGAAAAGTGTGGAAACATGAACAGAGCCATAACTAAATTTATGGTCAAATTTGAGATCTTGTAATATCCCAAAATGGGAATAGCTACACTATTGGGAATATTTTGAGTTATTACCAATGTGGAGCTTGTTAGCCATCTATAATTTTGACATATTCAAAGATGGCTAAACAGGTATTTAGCCTTCAAGAAACAAATTTCATGCAAAATCTGTGACTTCTTGAAGCTTCTCTGTGTTCATCCTAAAAAAATCCATTCCATTTATAATCTTCATTCAAAATTCCTCAAGAAGCCCTGATGTTATAAAAGAAACTATTTTCAGCCATTTTTTCCATCTTTTCACCTTCATAATTTCCTCCAAAACCCCTCCATTTTTCACTCATTTTCACTTACCCTAAACATTCATCTCATTCCCCAAAAAATTCCCTTTTATTTCTCATTTACCCTCATTTTCCCATAAAAACATTTTAAATCATAAAAAATCCCTTTTTTATGGTTTAAAGATATCCTTTTTATTCTACAGAAAGCTCTAAAAAACCAAAAAAACCTCATTTTTTGGCCTTATTCCGCTGTTTTATATGAAATAGGCCTTAAGCATTGTTTGGCTTAGCATTAGCCCCTTTCTCTGCCATAATACCGCATTTTGTGACCAATCCTATCGGCGCATCGACCCATCGGCCCATCGGTGTATCAGCATTTCGGCCTTTCACAGGTCCCCGCAACCTTTTATTCTTTAAAAATTATACACTACTGATGTGAAACCCCTATCGGATCCTGACCATTGATCTCTCTAAGATCGGATGGTCTGCGCATTAGTCCATCAACCATCGCATATCAGAGATCCCAGTTCCCTTGTCTCCTGACCCTTTTCCCCCCGCTGATGCGATCTCGCGATCAAATCTCCACCGTCGATGAAATCTGATTGGATGGTTCGTGCTGTCTCTCATTATTTCTTTCCCTTCCTCCTGTCCATCCTCCACCGATGAGATCTCCATCGTTGATCTAGCTCCCTCAGATCCAATGGTCTGCGCTGTCTCGCATTATCGCTTTCCTCCGCCCCGTTCATTCATTTTGGCCACTTCCCGATATGATCTCAGCCATTGATCCTCCTGATCGGACGGTAAATTCTTCATTGCCTCATTGCCTTTTCACCTCCCCTCATGCCATTCATTTCATTTTGCAATATTGCACTACATCTTGATCCAATGGCCAGCGCTCCTCTGATTTTACCCCACTCACTCCTTCTTCGCAGTTATCTTCGTTGTTGATCTTTTCAATCCGATGGCCCACATTACTTCTAATTTTCAAACCCTACCCTTCTCATTCTTCCCCATCAATAGATCTCAATCGTCAATCCTCACGATTCGACAGCTCCCATTGATCCCCCTCTCTTCCACCCCGCCAGCCTTATATACCCTCCCGTTTTATCTAAGCCATCCATTCTAATCCATATCTGACGGTCCTCGCTGATCGACACATCGCATTTTCAAATTCCCTCTTCCCAGATCCTCTTCCCTGCTGATTGCCGATCCCCCGATACAATTGTAGCTATCCATCTTCCAGATCCGACAGCCATCAGCTCTCCTCCCATATAATCTCGCTGGTCCCACCCAACCGCGCTGGGCTTTTTCATCATGTCTTCTTTCAATCTCCACCATTGATCTCCCAGATCGGACGGTCTAGAATTGTTTTCATGCCTGTTTATCCATAACGATTCAACTCTCCATATCAACGTGAAATGGGCGGTTTTAAGGTTAACAAGTGTCAGCGCCTGAAGCATATCACGTTCGATCAGCCCCAAACCACTTACCACGTATTGCCAATGCGAAAACTACCCTTCCTGTTTTCATGCCCTGATTCAAAATTTCCTATCTACGTCATTTTTCCATGAAATTTCCCCACCGCGCAATATCCCCTTCTTCAGAAATCGCTCTTTCGTCTCCCCCAAACCTCTGAAAGCAGTATATCTCATAAATTTGCAGGTTTTATATTATTTTTTTCATTTATTTGCAGGTTTAATGGTGTTCTCGAGCTCGAAGGGCCATCCCATAGTCAAAACAGTGACAAGCCTTGGATGACGATCCAAAAAGGCCTATAAAGCATAGAAGGAAGGGATCTAGGGTTTCATATCAATGATTGATCGGTGCCTCATGAGCATTTATCCCTTTTGAAATCCTCTAGCACATCAAAGAAGCCTCCTGCACATAAATGCAGAGAAAACTAATGAATATTGAAGAACAAAGGATCAAAAGCATAAACAGAAGATTAGAGACTAATAAAAGCAGATTAAGGATAAAAACAAAGCTAAAAGACAGATGAACAGAGGTTTAAAGAAAACAGTAAAGTGATAAAGGCAGCATGATGAATTATGAAGGCAAAAAATGAGATCAGGCCTTAAACATAGTTTATTGATGAAATTAAAGGAAAGATTAGGCTAAAGAAGCCTTGAATACATCAACAGAGAGCAGTTATTTCAACAGAAATATCAACTAACTCCTTCGGCCATTATTTATCTGTAAAGGCAAATAAGTAGTTATTACACAAAAGAATATAATTTAAACTATCAAGACAGTTATTGTGAAAGATAATGATAAAGCCTCAAAGTCAATCTTTTCACCTGTTTTATCCTTACAAAGTAAAGACAAACTTATTAAAACAGAGAGGTATCTACAAATTTTCCTACATTATGCCTTGCATGGTTATCAAGGTCAGGAATGTATTTACTCTATCATTAATAACATTTTGAACCCTAGGAGAGTTCCACCTCCTCATTTGTAGTATAAATATTGCATTCGAACTCATTGTAAGCGTTGGATTTTGATGGCAGATGCTGGAATAATACATAGTCCTTTGAAGCTTTTGAAGAGAAATTGATGTCTTGGAAGTCATGCATGATCTGATTTTCTTGTTGATGGAGAAGGATTGCTTGCAGGATCCATAGGCTTGGTTGATGGTGAATTTTTCCTTCTAGTTATGTTTTCTAGTTTTCCATTATGTTTTCCATCTTGCTATGTTGCAGTAGGACAAAGAATTTATATTAATAAATTTTTTCTAATGGCACCTTAAATCTATTTGTCCTTCACTACCTTAATGTTTTCTTCTGCTAAGATACATTAGAGAAATAATTTATTTTCTCTCTAACAAATTATTAGCTTGTCCATTTCTTAAATAAATTATATCAGTTAGCATCAATTGTGATTTATGGTTAGCCCTGCATATTGTTGTCACTGAAATATTATGTTCTTGGAATTAAATGTTTGTCTTGGTTAATTATCTGTTTTCAGTCTGAAATCAAATGGATTAGGTTCTCCTTATGTCTCTGATTCTCTTGCTGTTGTTATCAATTTTCCAACTCCCTCAGTTTACAAGTATATAAAGGATTCGGTTTCAGCCCTTTATTAGTCTGTTGTTCTCAATCTTTATGTCCATTTCATAAATCCATTATAACCTTAAAAGATCCACCAACCAAGTAAACTTTCCCTGCAAATTCTCTTAACACCATTGACAAACTTCTCTGGACCTTGTTTGACTCCATTGCCCAATGAATTAACAATCTTCCATGTTACCTATCTAAAATCTATCAAAGTATCATACCAAACCAAAAAAAATCAAAACAACTCGTACTTAACATCTAGCCTAAAATCAACCCCAAACAGTAAACAAGACATATCTTTGCACATTGAGAGATCCCTCTCCGAATCCAGGAAGGCTAGGTCCTTGGATTCCAAATCTTGGTTTGATGTTACCCTTGTCAATTTGTATCTCAATCAATCTAGCAAATTACGGGGAGCTAACATAGTGGCGATCACGATGGGAATTATGAGTTCATAGTAGCCTCAAAAACTCTTATAGAATCATATACATCCCTAGTCTGACTTAGAAAACCAACCCATTGCCAGGGTAGAAACTAATTACTTCATCATCCTAGCAAGATAAATGACTTAGTTAGGGGATACTCATTAACCTTAAGGCCGCATAAAGAAACCGAAAACCCAAAAGTACTCCCTATACTTATTTTTATCAAAAATTTGGTGGTGGACCATTGTATACATATCTTCAAAATTTCAAAAAAAATCCACCTGGCGACTCCACTAGCCTCCAGTAGGCCTTCCTCATCCCACTAGTTCCATAGGTCGTCCTAGGATTGTGTCAAATCAGTCCAAAATAGTTTTTAAGGCCTAGTTATACCTTCTGTGAATAAATATATATGGCTTCATGAAGGATCTATACCAGATCACACTCGGACCTAAATCCTCCTACTGTAGTTGATAACCCATAAAATATTTTGTGGCAAAATCCTAAAGCTGGAAACTCACCCACTGTTAGGACCATCCATAGAGAAAGTTCTACACCGGAAAACCTTACAAATTCGCAAGATCCTCAGTTTGATTTGCATCATACCAAGAACCTATTTAGGACCAAGTCACAAAGTATGGTTGACCAAGCTGACTTTGAGCCCATAGATTTGTAGCAAAGCCCCAGTAGAGAAGCTTCTCCTTCCACTCCACCTGATTTTCAGCTTCTACATCACTTCACCCCTTTTCATATCAAATCTACTCAGAATCACTCTTCCGGTCCAAGTACCTCAGCTATACCCATCCATACCACCAGTGTGCAAACCACCTCACTCCATCCTTCTCCACCTCTCAAAAATCCCCCCCCTGTAAATCAACCTTTGTTTCCTTTCCCTCCCATCATGGCAGCCTGGTATGCTCCACTATATCTACAACAACCACTATTACCTTTTCCAAATGACTATCAGTCCAAAATCCCTCACTTCGTAGGCACTGAATCCATTACTACTAAAAAACATGTAGATATAATTAGTGATTCTTTTGACTATATGGAGATAGAAGAAGAAACCATAAAAATGAGGATTTTTGCTCAGAGCCTAGGGGGAGAACCCAAGAAATGGTTTGAAGACTTACCTCCCAACATAATTCAGGATCTCCCTACTCTATACCAAACCTTTGTGAACAAATGGGAAATCATGAAGAACCCCCTCCAAATTCTGTCCGAGTATAAAAATCTTAAGAGAAATCCGGGAGAAAGTGTTGATGACTACTCCACTAGGTTTAATAGTGTTTACAATGCTCTCCCACCACACATAAAACCTCCACAAGGCTTGGCCTTGGTGAAATATCCTGAAGGCTTCGATGCTGATATGGCCTATCAACTAAGGGAGAGAGATTACATAACTCTAGAAGATATGCAAAAGGGGGTTGTAAGTGTAGAGGCCAATTTTATTGAGAAAAGGGCTAGGGTGAGATCGAAAAAAATGGTGACTTATAGAGATGACACAACACCTGCACCCTCCTCTTCCGAAACCAAACTTGACTCCATAGTTAGGAAAATGGATAGGATGATGGAAAAATTCAGTTTGAATGAGAGAACACCTCCTAGAGAAAATCAAGCCAATATTCAAAATAGAAATAGAAACTAGAATTTTAAAAGAGACCCTCCTCTAATCAGAAAAAGAGAGAGTGATCAACAAATCAGACCCCCTTTCCAAGACAACTATTTAGATGAAGAAGAGAGAGAGCCTGATCAGTTGGAAGAAGGCCATGTAAATGTCATAGGTTCAGATGATGAGGATAACACATTCCTTACTAAAGAAGAGCAAAGGATGTTTTCCTCAAAACCACATGAGAAATCATATGAAGATTCTGAAGACTATAGATTAGGATTTGAGAATGCTATAATGGAAGTCCATAGGCAATATAACCTTAGGAGCAAGAAGAGTCAAGATGTTCCTAAAACATATCAGCCAAACACTGCTGTTAGAAAGACCTCTGAACCTATCCCTAAAAAGACAATAGAAAACGCAAATACTATGGACAATAAAACTGAACTAAACAAGAAAAATACTAGCTAGCCTAGTAATGATTCAAGCTGCCCTAGTACTTCAAATAGTGGCCCTGAAAAAACCTTACTGTCCAAACCATCAAATCAGAATCAACAAATTAAAAATGTAGAAAATTTCATGGCTGATAAAATTGATGTAAATACAATAAAGACACCTACGCCTTTCAATTTTGAGGGGGAGATTTTTTGCAATTCAGAAATGACTTTGTAAGCACAAAACAGAGTTTGAGATTTGAAAGAAATAATTATGCTAAAAAAGAAACTTCCAAAATAGAGCAGCCCTTTAATGATGAGATAAACCACCTTCAAAACCCTTGTGTTGCAGAAGTATTTGATAAATCAGATCAAAGAGAACTTGAAATTCTGCAGTACAAAGATGACACCT
This sequence comes from Pinus albicaulis, assembly GCA_034641835.2. Taxonomy (NCBI): domain Eukaryota; kingdom Viridiplantae; phylum Streptophyta; class Pinopsida; order Pinales; family Pinaceae; genus Pinus; species Pinus albicaulis. The sequence continues at coordinate 58,036,564 of CM076579.1, read as the reverse complement.
TGCCAAGAGGCCTTACACCACTAGAAGAGTTATTTGATTTTAATGATGTAGCTAAAAAACCCAAGATGGGACCCACTGAAACAAATGTAGAAGAGTGTAACTGTTAGCCATCCATAATTTTGACATATGAAAATATGACTAAAAAGGGTCTTTCAGTCTTCAAGAAACAAATTTCAGGAAAAATCTGTGACTTCCTGAAGCCTCTACTGTGTTCCTTATCCTTCAAAAAACCCAGCTATTTGATCTCTGCATTCAAAAGCCTCTTCTCCATTTATCCCTCATTTTCTCAAAAATCCCTTTGTTAAACCATAAAAATCCCTTTTTCTTGGTTTAAAAGACCCCTCCGTTTACTCTATCGGAACCTGAAAAAAACCTCAAAAAACCCCTTTTCGGCCTTTTAATTCGAGTATTTTCATAAAACAGATTTAAGCCCCTGCGGGCTTAAAACTCAAGCCACTTCTCGCCATCGGAAGTCACTCCGCCCCCCTTTTACTTTGTAAATTCATTTTTCTTTCGGTGCTATGGTTGCACCTCCACACCAATCTCCATCATTGATCTCATAGATCCAGCGGCCATCGGCAGATCGCCCATCGCAAATAAGTAATTCCACCAGTATTGCATCCCTTTCCTTCCTTTCTCTGCCAATACGAAGTCCCGAATTCATCTCAGCCTTCCATTTCCCCGAGATCTGACGACCATCTCTTTCCTCCATCGCATCGGTGCATCGCAGATCTCGTTTCCTCTTTCCCCTTGCTTTTGTTTCCGTCGATAGTCGATGCCCACTTTAATCCTAGCTGTCAATCTCGGTTCCAATCCCATGGCATGTGCTCCATCACATCGATGCTTCCCACTGCTTTGCTTATCACTCATCGGAAATTTCCTTTCCCGTGCCCCCTGACCCTCTCTGACGCTGATATGTGATGCCCCGCTCAGATCTGAGCCGTTGATCTCTATCCTAATCTGACGGTCCTCCGCCCATCGAAATTTCCCACCATCGGCATCGGCCATCGCAAGTTCCAAAAGCTTTGGTCCTGGACACTTTGCTCCTCCGATCACCAACCTACTAAGTAGATCTCCACAGTCCGTCCTTCAGATCCGATGGCTCACATCGTTTCTCCTCCATTCACCCGCGGACACTGCCAACACATAAAAAAACTTATAAAATCCCCTCCTATGTGTATTTTCTTCAATTTTCATGTATCCCCACTGGTCCCACCCGACCACGCTGGGGCCTTCCATTGGGTTGCCGAATAATCTCCACCATTGGTCTATTCCCCCCCCAAATCCAATGGCCCAGATTCCATTCTGTGCCATAACTTCATATTTAATCCATTTTGCTTGTATTTTCTGCCTTCTCTAGCCTCCAAAGTAGTCGAAACCCTCCCCTGCAGGGTTTTATAACATATTTGTCATTTTTTGCAGGTTTGATGATGGATTTATCCACCAGTGTCACACAGCTAAAGAATCAGTTTTTAAATAGGGCCAAGGGGTCGAATTTTAGAGTTCAGTCAAAGATCCCATGGACATTGATTAAAAATAAACCCTCCAGTGCACTGAAGCAATCGATACATTGAAAAAGAGATCAAAGGGATAAAGACAAAGAGGTTAAGCTTTAAGTTGAAGAATACACACCTAAATTGACAGTCTCGAAGGAAAACACAGTTTGAAGACAAGTCAACAGAGGAAAGCCTCTAAAGCGACATCCATAGAAGCATTTATTCCTCCTAAGGACTAAAAGGACACCTGCGGCCTATGTTACTTCACACATACACTTTGATAGTCATCCTACTATCTAACCCTCTGTGAAACAGTTAGAGTAGTTATTAAGCAGACGTGGGCTATAGGACCTGAAATCTGACAGTTTACTTGTCGTGGAGGTCAAATAGAGTACTTCATACCACAGTTTTCTTCAAAGGATACACTAATGAGTTATTACCATGCCTACCAGAACATGCATAAAACAATAAAAACCACCAAAATGATACAAGCAGTCAATGTTATGTTTATTAAGCAGAATGGGCATTTGAACACTTCTCCCATTCTGTCTTAAATTCATACTTATTACCATCTCAGCAGCACTCTTCCTCTTTTACCTATAAGTATTCAAAGAAAATTCATTGTAATGGTTGGAACATTGTTAATTTCTGAACTGTTATTGAGTTAGAGTTACTGAGTAGTTGTAATATAGTAGGCTGGGAAGAGAAGAATTGTATTTTAAAGAGCTATTGGAATCGAAGTATGTAACTGGTTTTGCACATCAATAGACAAGCAGCTTCACTAGATCCTGATCTAAATCATTAGTGATGTTATTCTCACTGTAATTGTTATTTTCTTTATGTTTTCACTGTGTTCATATTCTCCGATAAAGAACAGCAAATATAGAGTAGGATATACTACAAAGTACCCTAACTCTCACTGAAAATATTTGTCTTTATGTTTTCTGCTAAATGTGTATTTGGGAATGATTCCAATAGAGTATAACTAGTCAAGAAATGTTGGTGAGCCCATGTCTGGCTGAGTAGAACTTGAGTTATTTTTCTCGAATGATATTTTCATTGCATGCTAAGTAGAGTCTTAAGCAAGGAAGTTTATGGTTAGCCCTGTCCCTTGTTTAGTCTTAAACATCTGTTTTGAAGATTTCCCTTAAAAGTTTGCCAAAAGCAGGTTTGGTTTAAAGTCCTTACTTGATCTTAGGTTGCTTTTTGTGTTTATCTTACATGTTTTCCCCTTGAGTGTATGTCAAAGAAGGCTAGGTTAAAAGTCCTTACCTGATCTTAGATTTCCCTTTGTTTTATTATATGTTTTTGTTCCTAAGAGTATGTCAAAGCAGGATAGGTTAGAAGTCCTTACCTGATCTTAGGTTGCCTTTGTTTTCTTACATGTTGGTTCTTTCATTTCACTCCTTAATGTTCCATATCACAAACTCAACTTAAAAGATCTGCTGATATAGATGACTTTCCCTTTGAAAACTCTTGGATAGTTGATGTGTGAGTAAACCCTTTTATGAATCCATAGCCCAATGGTTTAGCACTCTTTTGACCTATCTTCCCATGCTGAAATATCCTTCCACTTACTTACCTCTTCACTTTACATGACTTTCTCAGTTAATGATTCCCAACCAAAACAAACAAACAAACCCTTTGTGCTTCATAACTAGCCTAACATCATAACTAAGCTGTAAATAATATCTTTAAAACCAAAAATTACATAGAGAGATCCCTCTCTGAATCCAGGAGGGCTAGATCCTAGGATTCCAAAGTGGTTCTGATGTTGCCTTGTCATTTGGTATGCCAGTCTCCCAAATTACTAGGACCCCAACATAAATTCCGACTCCGCTGGGGAGAACTCTGAGTAAACTGCTATCTTAGACATCCTTAAGAACTCAGAAAACCCAGAATAGCCTTATAATGGTAGTTAATTACTGTGGTGGATAGTAACTCATCTTGAACATTTGAAATCATCCACCTGGCGACTCCACAACTCCCAAAAGATCAAAGGACTCCACCGGTGATTAGTAGGCCTACTGATTACTCCTGGTTTCACAAAGACTCCACTGGGGGCAGCCCACACTACCATAAAAACATTGTTCACACCCATGATTAGGGAACTCTGAGGATTAAGTTGTTGTGTTAAAGACTAGTTGGCCTCTTAAAGATTGTTATGTCTAGCTAATTTTCTTCTTTTTGGGTCTGAAACTTAACATACTAGCTTCAATAAGAACCCATACCAGAGCTTATCCTGATCCAAATCCTCTTGAAATAGTTGACAATATAGAAAGAATTATTTGGAAGTCTCCTGTATTTAGGGATCCAACTATTATCAGACCCATTCATAGAGATAACTGAGTGCTGGAAAACCTTACAACTCTATCAGATACTCAAGTTGACTTAGATCTACCAAGTAATTTACCAAGAACTAAGTCACTTAGTGGTATAGATCATACATACTTTGAGCCTCCAAGTTCACCACCACATAGTGGTCAACATATTAGTAACAGAGAAACCCCTCCATCCACACCCCCTGATCTCCATCTCATTCATAACTTGGGTCTCTCTCACCCTAAATCTGCTCAACAATCTCTTGTTGGTCCATGCATTTTTTCCATCCATATACCTGATGTTCAAGTCACTCCTTTAATCCCACAAAATACTATCGTGGCAACATGGTATGCTCCCCTAGTGTTACCCCAGCCTCTGGTTCCTCTACCCAATGAATATCAGTCTAAAATTCCCCATTTCATTGGAAACGAAACCACTACTGCTCAACAACATGTAGACAAGATGAATGACGCCTTTGATTATATGGAAATAAAAGATGAGACAGCTAAAATGAGAATCTTTGCCCAAAGTTTAGGAGGAGAAGCCAAGAAATGGTTTAAAGGCTTAACTCCTCATAGTATTCATGATCTCCCTTATTTACATAAAACATTCACAAATAAATGGGAAATTAGGAAGAATCCACTCCAAATACTTTCAGATTACAACAACCTAAAGAGAAACCTTGGGGAGAGTGTTCAAAATTATTGCACCAGATTCAATAGTGTGTATAATGCACTGCCCCTAGACTTGAAACCTCCACAAGGATCAGCCTTGGCCAAATTTCCTGAAGGATTTGATCCTGAAATGGTCTATCAGCTTAGAGAAAGGAATCCCTTAACTTTAGAAGACATGCAGAGGGGAGATCTTAGTGTGGAAGCTAATCTGATTGAAAAGAGAGCCAAGACGAGGACTGAAAAGAAAGTGACGTATAGAGAGGACACTGCACCTTCTACATCTGACTCAAAATTAGACCATCTAGCCAAGAACATGGATAGGTTGGAAAAAATTATGGAGATGTTAGTTGTCCAAACAAGTTCCCAAAATAGGAACCAGACTCAAAATCATAACCAAAAATTTAGGAGAAACCCCCCTCAAATGAAACAAAGAGACTTTGATCAACAAATCAGACCACCATTCCAAGAAAATTATGTTGATGAAGAGGAGGGAATGATAGAAGAGTCAGAGGGGACTATTATAAACATTCTGGGAGTTAATAATGAAGACCATGCCTTTTTCGCAGAGGATGACCAAGCCTCATATACATATTATAAGAATGAAGGTTTAGAATCTGAATATTATAGGCACGTCTTTGAGAATGCAATAATGGAGGTCCACAAGAAATATGACCTCAGAAGCAAAAGGAAACAAGAAATTCCCCAAACAAAAACCTCTAAAACTGCTGTTAGGAGCAGATCTAAAAAAATGGTTAAAGGGGCTGCTGAAAACAACAAAACAGCAGCTGAAATTTCTGGTAAAAGCAAGGGCAAAGTCACTTCGAATGTTGATAAACTGAGTGTTGGCCCCAGTAGCACTAGTAATTCAGCTAATACCCCCGAAAGAACTGTTTTAACTAATGTACATAGTGAAAACCAGCAAGCTGATTTTTCTGGTAAATTAGTGACTAACAAGACAGATTTGAACTTTTCAAAGAGTCAGTTCCCTTTCAGTTTAGAAAGTGAAATTGCTAAAATAAAAATATTTGTTCCCCTCATTGAGTTAGTCACTCAAGATGTATATAAATGTCAAGTTTTGAAAGCTTTAACATAGAAGAAAATAATGACTCTGTCAATCTCAATGACGATCAACCAACCCTTTTATTGGTCCTAAAATTGAAGGGAAATTCCAGGAAGGAGTGGTCCCTCCTTTCTATGTCAGTTTGAATATCCATGATAAGATTTTGCACAACGCTATGCATGATTCAGGGGCATCACACAACCTCATGCCCAAAGTAATCATGGAGAGATTAGGCCATGAAATAACCAGACCATACAAATATTTGTACTCTTTTGACTCCAGCAGAGTAAAATTCTTAGGCTTCATCAAAGATATTTGAGTGAACTTGACCCAAATCCCAGCCAAATGCATGGTGATGGATGTGGTAGTGGCTGATGTACCCCCCAAATATGGCATGCTTCTTTCAAGATCATGGGGCGCTAAGCTGCAAGGTACCATGCAAATGGACATGACATACATCACCATCCCTATCTTCAGTCAACTCAGGAGACTTTATAGGGAATCACACATGAAATTTATGGTAAGCAGTTAGGGAAAATTAGAAAACTCCCCTCTTTATTCTGTCCATACTGACCTAGAATCGTTCATTCTCTGCAATGATGAAAGCTTTAGAAAACTAGAGTTGGATAGTGAGAAATCACCCAACATAATAGAAAATAGGGAGGGAGAAGCTCTCAAAACATTTTCCCACTCTGAAATTTACAACAAACAAAATAGAGATTCCAAAACATCCACTGTTCATTAGCTAAGTGCAAACCAATGGAGTCAAGAAGAAAGGCCGGAACTCCATGAAAACCTAAAGGAACAAGACCAACCCAAACATGCTGCAGAACCCATAAAACTGCATTGTGACAGTCAGAACACACAGGACAAAAAGGACAGTAATGAAAATAACACCAAATCTGAAACTAGCCCTCTTTGGAGTATGAGTTTTGATGGGTCTTGCAATAGAATTGGTGCAAGAGTAGGTGTATGGCTTCACAACACTGAGAAAAATTATGCTGAAAGCCATGCATACAAGCTAAAATTCCAATGCACTAATAACATAACAGAGTATGAAGCACTTCTCTTAGGACTGTAGTTACTGAAGAAATTAGGAGCCCGGAAGATAGTTGTTCATGGAGATTCTGAACTGATCATTAGGCAGATAAATGGAGAATACACTGCTAAGCATCCGAGACTAAGAGCCTACAGAAATGATGCTATGGACCTTTTGCAAACCTTTGAGGAATATGAACTTGTTTTTGTCCCTAAAAGCCAAAAAATCCTTGCCAATGGATTGGCTTGCACTGCCAGTTCATGTCAAAGACCCTATGACGACAAGCAATTCAATGTCAAAGTGAAATATAGGCCAGCTGTCCCAGACAATGAAAAATATTGGCAGGTCTTTGAGGGAGATAAACAGATAGAGGAATTTTGCATTTCAGAGATGAGTTTGAATTGCCTAATTCAGACTCAAAGTATGATAAAAACAGTCTGGATGAGGAACAACGTGACCAAAAAGAACCTCCTCCCACTGCAGAAACAAATTTTCTAACTAGTGAGTTCAAAAATCAAACAAAAGAATACACAAAATCAGAAAAATAAGACATAGAGGTATTAAATTCCAAATACAAAGGCTTACCCAAAGGACTAGCGCCTCTAGAAGACTTGTTTGACTTTTTTGACATTGCCATGAAACCAACAATAGAACCCACCGATTCTGATATTGAGGAATGCAATATAGGCAGCAAAGACAAACCCAAAATGATCAAACTGTCTAAAACATTGCCAGATCACATTAAACTGAGATATATTGAGTTGTTTAAAGAATTTTCTGATGTTTTTGCTTGGAGCTATGAGGATTTAAAGGCATATGACACAGATACCATTCAGCACAAGATGCCCCTCAAGGAAAACTAGAAACCATTCAGGCAAAAATTGCGCAGAATAAACCATGTGAAGTTACCTCTGGTTGAGAAGGAAATTAGGAAAATGTATGATGCTGGAATAATTGTCCCAGTGAGATACTCATAATGGGTGTCTAATCTGGTAGCCGTGAGGAAGAAAACAAGAGAAATTAGGCTCTGTATTGACTTCAGGAACTTGAACAGAGCCTCATTAAAGGACTACTATCCCCTGCCCAAAATGGAGCACATCTTACAAAGGGTAGTTGGTTCCAAGAGGATTTCCTTGGTAGATGGTTTCTCAGGATATAATCAGATATTGGTTTTGCTTGAGGATCAACTGAAAATAGCCTTCACTACTCCTTGGGGCACTTTCATGTATGTAAAGATGCCTTTTGGATTAATGAACGTAGGTGCCACCTTTCAAAGAGCCATGGACATTGCTTTCTCAGAAGAAATAGGACACTTCATTATGATTTATTTAGATGGAATCATAGTCTATTCCAAAATAGATGGAGAACACCTAGCTCACCTCAGGAAAGTCTTTGAGAAATGTAGAAAGTTTGGTATATCTTTAAATCCCAGGAAGACATTGTTTGGTCTCCAAGAAGGCAAACTTCTGGGTCATATCATATTAGAAAAAGGGATTAAAATAGACCCAAAAAGGGTTGAAGGTATATTGCAAATCAGCCACCCCAGAAACATCAAAGAACTTCAATATTTCATTGGAAAGATTAATTTCCTGAGAAGGTTCATACCCAACCTAGCATAACTCCTTAGGAACATGACAAATATGCTAAAGGACATAGGAGTTAAATGGACCTTGGAAGTAAAGAAATCCTTTAAACTGGTTAAACATGCACTCACCCAAGCACTGGTTCTCATTAGTCCTGATTTCACTAAAGACTTCCTCATATTTTCATTCACATGAGAACATACTGTGGCTGCTGTCCTATTACAGAAAAATCTAGAAGGACAAGAGTAGCCAATTGCATTTTTCAGCAAGGCACTGAGGGTTGCACCTCTGAAATATAATATAATGGAGAAAAATGCCTATGCATTGGTCAAAGCCTTGAAGGATTTCAGAGTTTATATCTTACACTCTCACATTATTGCATTTGTGCCTAATGTAGTGGTGAAGGACATTCTGTCACAATACCCTGAGGGCAAAAGAGGAAAGTGGATTGTTGTGATACTAGAATATGATTTGGAAATTAAACCCACTAAACTCATCAAGGGTCAAGGCCTGCCACAGTTAATGGCTGAATCTAACTTACAAGCACTTGATATAAACATGATAGATGCACCAGATGAAAAGGAAGAATTACCAGCTCCACGTGTTCAAGATCATTTCCTTAGTTCATCTTGGTATGTTGATATTGTATATGTGCTTACTAATCTCAATGCCCCTCCTGGTTTGTCTAAAACAAAAGCTAGATTCTTAAAGTTAAAAGCTGTTAATTACTGCATTTTAGATAATTGTTTATATTGGAAGAATGCCAGTGGTTTATTGCTTAAATGTTTTCCTGAGGTTGATGCAGATAGGATCAAGCATGAGTTTCATGAAGGAAAATGTGGAGGCCACCTAAGTTAGAAAACCATTTCCAATAAAATCCTTAGAGCTGGCTATTATTGGCCCACCCTTTTCCAAGATTTCCACAAGATGATAGTTTCTTGTCACAAGTTCCAAATCTTTGAAGGCAAGAGAAAACTGCTTCCCTTGCCTTTGCAACCAATTACTGTTGAAGCTCCTTTCCAACAGTGGGGTCTAGACTTCATTAGGGAAATCCATCTTGCCTCATCTACCCAACATAGATGTATGCTCACAGCCACATACTATTTCACCAAATGGATAGAATCAATCCCTTCTAGGAATGCCACAGACTCAGTCAGCATAAACTTCCTCGAAGACCATATTCTGTCTAGATTTGGTTGTCCTAGGAAAATTATCACTGACAATGCTGTTGCATTTGGTTCTAAAAAGATGGTTGAGTTCTGTCATAGATATCAGATTGTGCTGGGGCATTCTACAGCTTATTACCCCCAAGGTAATGGGTTGGCAGAATCTTCAAATAAGAGCCTGATTAACATAATAAAGAAGCTGCTAGAAGAAAATTATAGATCATGGCACAACAAGCTGGTACGTGCCTTATGGGCAGATAGACTGACAACAAAGAAATAAATTGGAATGTCTCCATATTAGCTTGTGTATGGAACTGATGTAGTTTTTCCTACTAGCCTAGGAGTAACTATGATGAAATTAGTCCAAGAAATACAATCAGAAGAAGATAGCATGATAAGAAGAATAAACCAGACAATACACCTTCAGCAAACTAGGGAGGAAGTTTATAATAGAGCATAGAAAGTACAAGAGGATATCAAAAGGCTATTTGACAAGAGGACAAAGGCCAGTGATTTCAAGATTGGTGACAAAGTACTCAAATGGGATTCCAGGAGAGAAGATAAGGGAAAACATAGCAAGTTTGACAATTTATGGCAAGGCCCTTACATCATTCAATATGCCATTGGTCATAATGCATTTTTCTATAGAATATGGATGGTACAGACCTGTTTGGGGGTCCTGTCAATGGTAGGATGCTCAAACGTTATTAATTCTAAAACTTCTGTTTAAAGCTTTCATTTTCGATTGTAAATATCACTGCTTCGTTTTATTTTGAAAATTTGAAAAATACAAAAATAATTGAAAAAGAGAAAAGAGGGCAAATGAAAAGAAGAAAGGTATAGCCCCATACCGAAAAGAGAAAAATCTGAAAGTGCGCAAGCCTAAATTCCACTACTTGAAGGAGCACTGCTATTTAGTCATACAACCTAATCATGACTAGATAGATTTCAATTACTACTGATAGGTTAGTGAAGGAGATTTTCCAAACTGTTTAATCTTGGCTTATCAATAGAATAGATTAGGATAGAATAAAAATGGTTCAAACATGCTCAAAATATGAACCAAATAATCAAAATAAGAAGAAATAAAAAAATGGCTCTAACATGATAAAAACTTGAGCCAAGGAAAGAAGGAAAGGCTGGTTCTAATCTGCTAAAACCTGAACCAGAAGAAGAAGAAGAGGACAGCTCAAAAGATCAAAATCAGAGCTGAAAAGGAAGGGAAGGATGCTTACTATTTTCATATCTAAAGTCTTCCCAAGTTTGTTTTAATTTTCTACAAATAAAAGTCTATGTGTAGCTGGTCTCTTATGCCATAGACACCGCAGCAAATCAAACAATCTAATCCTAGTTTGTTAGTGTTTAAATTTCTGTTTTAGAATGTAGAAAATGTAGATCAGTCAAACTGTTTAATCTTGGCTGATGGTAGATTAGGTAGAGAAACTATGAGTTCAACTGTTTAATCTGAACTCATGGAGGAATAAGGGTAGATTTAGATTAGTTTTTCATGCTTTCCAAAGAATAAATTGTTGATGTCTAAGGTTTGCAAGTCCAAGTGCACCTGATGAAGAAAAGAGGTTAGGTAAGTAGGTTGGCTAGGTAGTTGTTTGGGGAAAATATCATTCTGTTTGATATATTTCTGATCATCTTTCAAAGCAGTACGGTCAAAGAAGAAAGGTTGTCAAGGATAAAGCACAGGTCTGCATTTCAAAGATAAAACCCTGAGGTTCTTGACACCTCCAAGGAGCTATCATCCCCAAGTTGGAGCCGCTGTTAGCCATCCATAATTTTGACATATGCAAAGATGGCTAAAAAGGGTCTTTCAGTCTTCAAGAAACAAATTTTAGGCAAAATCTGTGACTTCTTGAAGCCTCTACTGTGTTCCTTATCCTTCAAAAAACCCAGCTATTTGATCTCTACATTCAAAAGCCTATTCTCCATTTATCCCTCATTTTCTCAAAGACCCCTTTGTTAAACAATAAAAATCCCTTTTTGTTGGTTTAAAAAACCCCTCTGTTTATTCTATCGGAACCTGAAAAAACCTCAAAAAACCCCTTTTCGGCCTTTTAATCCGAGTATTTTCATAAAATGGATTTAAACCCCTACGGGCTTAGAACTCAAACCCCTTCTCACCATCGGAAGTCACTTCGCCCCCATTTTCCTTTGTAAATTCATTTTTCTTTCCTCAGGATGGTTGCACCTCTGCACAAATCTCCATCATTGATCTCATAGATCCAGCGGCCATTAGCGGATCGCCCATCACAAATCGAAAATTCCACTAGTCCCGCATCCCTTTCCTTCTTTTCTCCGCCGATACAAGGTCCCAACTTCATCTCAGTCGTCCATTTCCCCGAGATCCGACGGCCATCGCTTTCCTCCATCGCATTGCCACATCACAGATCTCGTTTCCTCTTTCCCCTTGCTTTCGTTTCTGTCGATGGTCGATGCCCACTTTAATCCTAGCCATCAATCTCGGTTCCGATCTGACGGCCTGTGCTCCATCACATCAGCACTTCCCACCGCTTCACTTATCACTCATCGGCGATTTATTTTCCCATGCCCCCTGACCCTCTCCGACACCGATATGCGATGCCCCGCTGAGATATGAGCCGTTGATCTCTATCCTGATCTGATGGTCCTCCACCCATCGAAATTCCCCCCCATCGACATCGACCATATGAAGTTCCAAAAGCTTTTGTCCTAGACCCTCTGCTCCTCCGATCGCCGACCTACCTAGTAGATCTCTGTCGTCCATCCTTTAGATTCGACGGCTCACATCGTTTCTCCTCTGTTCACCCGTGGACACTGCCAACACATAAAAAAACTTATAAAAGCCCTCTCTATGTGTATTTTCTTCAATTTTCATGTATCCCCGCTGGTCCCACCCGACCACGTTGGGGCCTTCCATTGGGTTATCAAATAATCTCCACCGTTGATCTATTTTCCCCCCACCAGATCCAATGGCCCAGATTCCATTCTGTGCCATAACTCCATATTTAATCCATTTTCCTTGTATTTTCTACCTCCTCTAGCCTCCAAAGCAGTCGAGACCCTCCCCCACAGGTTTTATGATGGATTCATCCACCAGTCTCACACAACTATAGAATCAGTTTTTAAATAGGGCTGAGGGGTTGAATTTTAGAGTTCAGTCAAAGGTCTCATGGACATTGATTACAAATAAACCCTCCAGCGCGCTGAAGCAATCGGTACACTGAAAACGTGATCAAAGGGATAAAGACAAAGAGGTTAATCTTTAAGTTGAAGAATGCACACCTAAACTCACAGTCTCAAAGGACAACACAGTTTGAAGACAAGTTAGCAGAGGAAAGCCTCTAAAGCCACATCCATAGAAGCATTTGTTCGTCCTAAGGACTAAAAGGACACCTGCAACCTATGTTACTTCACACAGACACTTTGACAGTCATCCTACTGCCTAACCCTCTGTGAAACAGTAAGAGCAGTTATTAAGCAGATGTGGGCTATAGGACATGAAATCTGATAGTTTACTTTTTGTGGAGGTCAAACGGAGTACTTCATACCATGGTTTGCTTCAAAGGATACACTAAGGCGTTATTACCATGCCTACCAAAACATGCATAAAACAGGAAAAACCACCAAAATGATACGAGCAGTCAATGCTATGTTTATTAAGAAGAATGGGCATTCATACATTTCTCCCATTCTGTCTTAAATTCATATTTCTTACCATCTCAGTAGTACTCTTCCTCTTTTACCTATAAGTATTCAAAGAAAATTCATTGTAATGGTTGGAACATTGTTAATTGCTGAACTGTTATTGAGTTATAGTTACTGAGTAGTTGTAATATAGTAGGCTGGGAAGAGAAGAATTGGATTGTAAAGAGCTATTGGACTCGACGTATGTAACTGGTTTTTCACATCAATAGACAAGCAACTTCACTGGATCCTGATCTAAATCATTGGTGATGTTAGTCTCACTGTAATTGTTATTTTCTTTATGTTTTCACTGTGTTCATATTCTCTGATAAAGAACAGCAAATATAGAGTAGGATATACTGCAAAGTACCCTAACTCTCACTGAAAATATTTATGTTTATGTTTTCTGCTAAATGTGTATTTGGGAATGATTTCAATAGAGTATAACCAATCAAGAATGTTGGTGAGCCCATGTCTGGCTGAGTATAACTTGAGTTGTTGTTCTCGAATTATATTTTCACTGCATGCTAAGTAGAGTCTTAAGCAAGGAATTTTATGGTTAGCCCTATCCTTGTTTATTCTTAAACAGCTGTTTTGAAGATTTCTCTTAAAAGTTTGCCAAAAGCAGGTTTGGTTTAAAGTCCTTACCTAATATTAGGTTGCTTTTTGTGTTTATCTTACACATTTTTCCCTTGAGTGTATGTCAAAGCAGGCTAGGTTAAAATTCCTTGCCTGATCTTAGATTTCCCTTTGTTTTATTATATGTTTTTGTTGCTAAGAGTATGTCAAAGCAGGATAGGTTAGAAGTCCTTACCTGATCTTAGGCTGCCTTTATTTTCTTACATGTTGCTTCTTTCATTTCACTCCTTAATGTTCCATATCACAAACTCAACTTAAAAGTTCTTCTTATATATATGACTTGCCCTTTGAAAACTCTTGGATAGTTGATGTGTGATTAAACCCTTTTATGACTCCATAGCCCAATGGTTTAGCACTCTTTTGACCTATCTTCCCATGCTGAAATATCCTTCCACTTACTTCCCTCTTCACTTTACATGACCTTTTCAGTTAATGATTCCAAACCAAAACAAACAAACAAACCCTTTGTGCTTCATAACTAGCCTAACATCATAACTAAGCTGTAAATAATATCTTTAAAACCAACAATTACATAGAGAGATCCCTCTTTGAATCCAGGAGGGCTAGATCCTAGGATTCCAAAATGGTTCTGACGTTGACTTTTCATTTGGTATGCTAGTCTACCAAATCACTAGGACCCCAACAATAACATCAGAGGGATGAAAGAGCCCAAAATAATCAAGTTGTTCAAAACTCTCCCATCTCACACAAAACATAAATACATTGAGATTTTTAAAGAATTTAAAGATGTGTTTTCTTGGGGGTATAAAGACTTGAAATCCTATGACACCAAAATCATCCAACATAAAATTCCTCTCAAAGAAAATCAGAAATCGTTTAAACAAAAGTTGAGAAGAATAAACCCCCTCTTTTTACCCTCAGTTGAGAAAGAAATAAAAAAGATGTACGATGCCAAGATCATTGTTCCTGTCCGATACTCAGAATGGGTGTCCAACCTTGTGTTAGTTAGCAAGAGGACCAGGGAAATTAGGCTTTGTACTGACTTCAGAAATTTGAACAAAGCCTCCTTGAAAGAAAATTACCCCTTGCCTAAAATGGATCACATACTCCAAAAGCTATTTGGTTGCCAAATAATCTCATTACTAGATGGCTTCTTAGGTTATAACCAAGTTCTAGTCTTTCCAAGTGACCAGCTTAAAACTGCTTTCACTACACCTTGGGGCACATTCATGTATGTTAAAATGCCATTTGGTTTAATGAATGCAGGGGCTACTTTCCAAAGGGAAATGGACATAGCTTTTTCAGAAGACATAGGTTAATTCATAGTCATATACCTGGATTACATCACTGTCTACTCTAAGACTAATGAGGAGCACTTAGTCCACCTCAAAAAAGTCTTTGAAAAATGTAGAAAGTACAGCATGTCCCTAAATCCTAACAAAAATTTGTTTGGCCTTCAGGAAGGAAAAATCTTAGGTCACATCATCTCTGAGGAAGGAATCAAGATAAATCCCAAAATAATAGAAGGCATCTTACAAATCAGCCATCCTAGGAACATTAAAGAGCTGCAATATTTCATTGGAAAGATTAACTTCCTAAGAAGATTCATCCCTAACCTTGCTGAGCTCCTAAGAAATATCACAAATATGTTGAAAAATGAAGTAGGAGTGAAGTGGAATATGGAAGAAAAAAAATATTTTGAGCTGGTAAAACAAGCACTCACACAAACACTAGTCTTAATCAACCCTGACTTCACCAAGGACTTTAAAATTTTCTCCTTTTCCTCCAAACATACTGTGGTAGTAGTATTGTTGCAAAAGAACATCATGGGGCAAGAGCAGCCCATAGCTTTATTCAGCAAAGCCTTAAGGGATGCCCCTCTAAAGTATAACATTATGGAGAAATAGGCCTCTGCCTTAATCAAAGCTTTGAAGGATTTTCGAGTTTATATTTTGCATTTACATATCGTAGCATTTGTCCCAAACACAGTTGTCAAAGATATAATTAATCAATACCCTGATGGTAAAAGGGGCAAGTGGATTGCTACCATTTTACAATATGATTTGGAAATCAAACCCACTAAATTGATTAAATGACAAGGACTTGCAAAACTCATGGCTGAATCAAACTTCCAAGCTTTAGATATGAACATGGTTGATATTTTGGAAGAGATAGAAGAGTGCACAACACCATTCATTGAAGAAACATTCACAAAATCTCCTTGGTATGCTGACATCATATATGTGTTGCTTTATCTGAATGATCCTCCTTCTTTGTAAAAAAAAAAAGCACTATTTGTCAAATAGAAGGCTTTAAATTATTGTATATTAGATGGAGTTTTGTATTGGAAAAATGTTGTGGGGATTTTACTTAAATGTTTACTTGAGGTTGATGCAGGAAAAATCATGCATGAGCTACATGAGGGAGAATGTGGAGGACATCTTAACCGAAAGAACATAGCAAAAAAGATCCTCAAGTCTGGATACTATTGGTCCACCCTCTTCCCAGACACCCATAAGTTAGTCATGTCCTGCCACAAGTGCCAAATATTTTATGGCAGGAGAAAAATCTTACCACTACCTTTGCAGCCTATCAGTGTTGAGGCTCCCTTTCAACAATGGGGTTTGGACTTCATTGGGGAAATTCACCCATCATCCTCAGCCCAACACAAATGGATCCTCACGGCCACTGATTATTTTACCAAATGGATAGAGGCCATACCCACCAGGAATGCTACTGACACTGTCATCATCAAATTCCTTGAAACCAACATACTATCTAGATTTGGTTGTCCTAGGAAAATAATCACAGACAATGATTTTTCCTTCAAATCCAAGAGGATGGTAGATTTCTGCCATAAATATCAGATCACATTAGGCCATTCTACTGCCTACTACCCCCAAGGAAACGGTCTAGCTAAATCTTCCAACAAAAGCCTTGTTAATATCATCAAAAAATTGTTGGAACAGAATCAAAAATCTTGGCATAGTATTCTTGTCCATGCCTTATGGGCTGATAGATTAACTACTAAAAATTCCATCGGCATGTCTCCCTATTAGTTGGTTTACGACATGGATGCAGTATTCCCAACATATCTAGGAGTCCCAGTCATAAAACTCCTTCAAGAGGTCCAAGCTGAAGAAAATGATATGCAAAGGAGGATCAATCAGACCATTCATTTGCAACAATCAAGAGAGGAAGTATATAAAAGGAAACAAGTAGTCCAAGAAGGAATCAAGAAATTATTTGATAGAAGGACCAAAGAAAATGACTTCCAAGTTGGAATGTAGTTCTAAAATGGGATTCCAGAAGGGAGGACAAAGGCAAACATGGTAAGTTTGAAAATATGTGGAAAGGCCCTTATATCATTGATTCGATGAGAGGCAACAATGCTTTCTTTTTTAAGGAACTTGATGGAATTGAAATGTTTGGAGGTCCAGTCAATGGCAGCATGCTCAAGCACTATTTCTGCCAAGAATCTTAGTTTAAAAAAAATTTCTCACTGTATATAACATTGCCTTTTTAATTTGAAAATAAAAACAAAAAAACAATAGAAAAAGGAAAAAGAGGGCAGATTCAAAAAAGGTACAGCCCCATACCCAAAAAGAGAAACTTCTAAAAGTGAGCAAGTCTAAGTGCCATTGCTGATTAAAAATGATATATTGTTCAGTCATCTAGCCTAATCATAGTTGAACATACTTTAAATTTATGTTGATAAGTTAGTAGAAGCACTGATTGATGAGATTATTTCAGACTTGGCTTATCAGTAGAATAGATTAGGATAGAAAAGAATGGTTCAAACAAACTCAAAATCTAAACCAAGAAAGGGAAAAATATAGCTCTAAATAGATCAAAACTTGAGCCAAGAAGAAGAAGGATATCTTTAATTTTCAGATCTTAAGCCTTCACAATTTTGTTTTAAATTTCTGCAAATAAAGTCTATGTGCAGCTTGTACATAAAGCCATAGACACCATAGTAAATCAAACTGCTTAATCTTGATTTAGCTATGTTTTAAATTTCTGTTTTAGAATATAGAGAATGCAGATCTGTCAAAAAGCTTAATCTTGACAGATAGTAGTATAGATAGAAATAAAAGAGTTCAACTATTTAATCTGGACTCTCGGAAGAAGTAAGGATAGTTTTAGATTATTTTTTCCTATTTTCAAAAAGAATAAAATGATGTTCAAAGGGTTTGCAAGTCCAAGTGCACCCACTGAAGAAAAAATGCTAGGACAAGTAAGATTAGGTAGGTAGAGATGTTGTTTTAAAGGAGATTACATGTTGCAGATTGATAAAAGTTGTCCTTTTTAGAGAAAGATCAGTAAGAAAGAAAAGATATTATGCCCAATGGATGAGGCACTAGTGTGCTAAAAGCTAGATGATTGATAACTGAGGTTCTGGACACCTAAAAAGACAGCTGTCATCCCCAAGTGGAGCCACTGTTAGCCATCTATAATTTTGACATATTCAAAGATGGCTAAAAAGGTCTTTAGCCTTCAAGAAACAAATTTCATGTAAAATCTGTGACTTCTTGAAGCCTCTCTATGTTCATCCTCAAAAAATTCATTCCATTGATAATCTTCATTCAAAATTCCTCAAGAAGCCCCGCTGTTATAAAAGAAAATGTTTTCAGCCATTTTTTCCATCTTTTCACCTTCATAATTTCCCCCAAAATCCCTCCATTTTTCACTCATTTTAAGTTATCCTAAACATTCATATCATTCCCCAAAAAATTCCCTTTTATCCCTCATTTACCCTCATTTTCCCCTAAAAACCCTTTAAATCATAAAAAATCCCTTTTTGTGTGGTTTAAAGCTATCCTTTTTATTCTACCGAAAGCTCTAAAAAACCCAAAAAACCTCATTTTTTGGCCTTATTCTGCTCTTTTATATGAAATAGGCCTTAAGCGCTGTTAGGCTTAGCCTTAGCCCCTTTCTCCTCCATAAGACCGTGCTCTATGATGAAGCCTATCGGCGCATCGGCCCATCGACCCATCGGCATATCGGCATTTCGGCCTTTCGCAGGTCCTCGCGACCTTTTTTCCTTTAAAAATTATCTGCCGCCGATGCAAAACCCCGATCAGATCCTGACCATTGATCTCTCTCATATCGGACGGTCTACGCATTAGTCCATCGGCCATCACATATCGGTGATCCCAGTTTCCTTGTCTCTTGACCCTTTTCCCCCTGTCGTTGCGATCCCACGATCAAATCTCCACCATCGATCAAATCTGATCAGATGGTCCACGTTGTCTTGCATTATTGCTTTCCCTTCCGCCTGTCCATCCTTCGCCAATGAGATCTCCACTGTTGATCTCGCTCCCTCAAATCCAACGGTCCGCGCTATCTTGCATTATCGATTTCCTCCACCCCGTTCATTCATTTCGGCCACTTCCCGATATGATCTCAATCGTCAATCCACCTGATTGGATGGTCAGCGCTTCATCACCTCATCACCGTTTCCCCTCCCCTTGCACCATTCATTTCATTTTGCAATATTGCGCTACATCCTAGACCCTTGATCATCCTAATCCAATGGCCAGCACTCCTCTGCTTTTACCCCATTCACTTCTTCTCCGCTGTTATCTCCACCATCGATCTTTTCAATCCGACGGCCCACGTTACTTCTGCTTTTCAAACCCTGGCCTTCTCATTCTCCCCCATCAACAGATATCGACCGTCAATCCTCACGATCTAGCAGCTCCCATCGATCCCCCTTTCTTCCACCCTACTAGCCTTATATACCTCCCGTTTGATCTGAACCATCCACTCTAATCCAGATCTGATGGTCCTCGCTCATCGGCACATCGCATTTTCAAATTCCCTCTTCCCAGACCCTCTTCCCCGCTGATTGTCGATCCCCCGATACAATCACAACTATCCATATTCCAGATCCGACGACCATCGGCTCTCCTCCCATATAATCTCATCGGTCCCACCCAACCGCGCTGGGCTTTTTCATCATGTCTTCTTTCAATCTTCACCATTGATCTCCCAGATCGGACGGTCCAGAATTGTTTTCACCCCCGTTTCTCCATAATGATTCAATGCTCCATATCAATGCAAAATGGGCGGTTTTAAGGTTAACAGGTGTCAGCACCTGAACCATATCGCATTCGATCAGCCCCAAACCACTTACCACCTATTTCCAATAGGAAAACCCCTGGTTTTCTGCAAAACTGCCCCATCCTGTTTTCGTGCCCTGATTCAAAATTTCCTGTCTGCGTCATTTCGCCATGAAATTTCCCCACCATGCAATATCCCCTTCTTCAGCAATCGCTCTTATGTCTCCCTCAAACCTCTAAAAGCACTATATCCCATAAATTCATAGGTTTTATATTATGTTTTTTGTTTGGTTGTAGGTTTAATGGCGGCCTCGAGCCCGAAGGGTCATCCCAGAGTCAAAACAGTGACAGACCTTGGATGACGATCCAAAAAGGCCTATAAAGTAAAGAAGAAAGGGATCCAGGGTTTCATATCAATGATTGATTGGTGCCTCATGAGCATTGATCCCTTTTGAAATCCTCCAGCGCATCAAAGAAGCCTCCTACACACAGAAGTAGAGAAAACTAATGAATATTGAAGAACAAAGGATCAAAAGAATAAACAAAAGATTAAAGACTAATCGAAGCAGATTAAGGATAAAAACACAGCTAAAAGACAAATGAATAGAGGTTTAAAGAAAACAGTAAAGTGATAAAGGCAACATGATGAATTATGAAGGAAAAAAGTGAGATCAGGCCTTAAACACAGTTTATTGATGAAATTAAAGGAAATATTAGGCTAAAGCAGCCTCGAATACATCAACAGAGAGTAGTTATTTAATCATAAATATCAACTGACTCCTTTAGCCATTATTTATCTGTAAATGCAAATCAACAGTTATTACACAAAAGAATATAATTTAAACTGTCAGGACAGTTATTGTAAAAGATAATGATAAAGCCTCAAAGTCAATCTTTTCACCTGTTTTATCCTTAGAAAGTAAAGAAAAAGTTATTAAAGCAGAGAGGTATCTACAGATTTTCCTACCTTGTGCCTTGCATGGTTATCAAGGTTAGGAACGTATTTACTCTGTCATTAATAACATTTTGAACCCTAGGAGAGTTCCACCTCCTCATTTGCAGTATAAATACTGCATTCGAACTCATTGTAAGCGTTGGATTTTGATGATTGATGCTGGAATAATACATAGTCCTTTGAAGTTTTTCAAGAGAAATTGATGTCTTGGAACTCATGCATGATCTAATTTGCTTTTTGATGGAGAAGGATTGCTTGTAGGATCCATAGGCTTGGTTGATGGTGAAGTTTTCCTTTTGTTTATGTTTTCTGTTTTTCCATTATGTTTTCCATCTTGCTATGTTGCAGTAGGACAAAGAATTTAGATTAAGAAATGTTTTCTAATGGAACCTTAAATCTATTTGTCCTTCAATGCCTTAACATTTTATTCTGCTAAGATACATTAGAGAAATAATTTATTTTCTCTCAAACAAATTCTTAGCTTGTCCATTTCTTGAATAAATTAGATCAGTTAGCATCAATTATGGTTTATGATTAGCCCTGCATATTGTTGCCACTGAAATATTCTGTTATTGGAATCAAATGTTTGTCTTGGTTAATTATCTGTTTTCAGTCTGAAATCAAATGGATTAGGTTCTGCTTATGCCTTTGATTCTCTTGCTGTTCTTAACAATTTTCTAACTCCCTTAGTTTACAAGTATATAAAGGATTCAGTTTCAACCCTTTATTAGTTTGTTGTTATCAATCTTTATTTCCATTTCATAAATCCATCATAACCTTAAAAGATCCACCAATGAAGTAAAATTTCCCTGCAAATGCTCTTAACACCATTGAAAAACTTCTCTAGACCTTGTTTGACTCCATTGCCCAATGACTTGACATTCTTCCATGTTTCTTATCTAAAATCTATCAAAGTATCATACCCAACCAAAAACAATCCAAACACCTCGTACTTAACATCTAGCCTAAAATCAACGCCAATCAGTAAACAAGACATATATTTTCACATTGAGAGATCCGTCTCCGAATCCAGGAAGGCTAGGTCCTTGGATTCCAAAGCTTGGTTTGATGTTACCCTTGTCAATTTGTATCTCAATCAATCTAGCAAATTACGGGGAGATAACAGAGCTTCAGAAAATAATGAGCATGAAAATTTAAAATAGCTCATTATATGTAAAAAAATATCTCACCATCATATAAAATAACCTCTGCAAGTACATGGCCTATATTCTCCTTCCCAAGTGGGGAAATGCAGCAATATAAGGATTTTCTACAACAGTAAGAATACACTAAGGTATCCCAAAGTTTAAGAGTAGGAATAAATCAGCTTTAAATTATTCTAGATGGTAGATCCTTCATTCTAAGCAATAACAACAACTTTACATCACTTCTTGACTCAAAGGGGTGGGGAAAAGCAGTGATTTAGGCCCTAAAAAGAATAATTTCAAGTATTGCGTAAAAATAAGGAGGCATGACGGTTTTATCTTATATATAAGGTCATGTGAAACTCCTATATCAATTTTTAGGTCAAACAAATGATCTTAGCTATATTAAACAGTTCCTCCAATCCCGACTAGGCTTAAAATTGATGATTTCCCATGACCTAGAGTATGCAGAATGTGAATGAAGCATATGCAGCGTAACTTCTGAAAGAATTAGGTGAAAATAAGTATAAACAGAATAAAATCAGACCTATTATGTGATTTATGCAATATATGAGAGAAATACAGAAGTTTTACGTATATCTAGGCTTCAGAATGAGACACTACAACACAAGAAAGTGCAGAAAGAGCTTGACAGCATAATTTTCATGGGTGAGGAATATAGTAGATTACAACTGAGATCTACAGTAGATTTGTACATAAAATTTTAGATCTATATCAGATCTGTAAACAAGATATGCTCCTTTATACACTCCCCTTGGGGGTCTTAGCAAAACATGAAGGTACAACAGTAGATCTGAGATCTAAGTCACAAATATGCATAAGTATTTAGAAAATTCTGAATCATAACATATACAATAGATCAGATTTGAACTAACATGGATTGGTCGGCCAATCCATAGATCACCACAATGAAAGGAAGGATCCAATCACTAGATATCTTCCTCCTCTAAAATGATGCCAAGACACCCTGCAACTCTGCTGTTGCAAATAATGTAGTCATGGAAGAGGGACTGCGTTGTAGGCCCTGAAAATTCTTTGGCCTGCTGCCAATGTATCCATCTGAAGCTAAAACTGTGGATGAACTCTTCCAGGAGGTTAAAAGACACACTCACTGAGAAGAGGTTCCACTAGAATCTAGATCTTTGCAGATCTAGAGTTCCACTTGTTGCAGCTCACATGAACAACTCAATCCTAAGAAGAAATGTGTTGTAGATGCAACATGTGGCTTGGCCAAATGCCGGATAGTGGACTAGACAAACAAGGCTCCTCCAAGAGCTGCTCAAGGAAGAAGGTGGGGATCCTAAACAGGAAACCCCAACAAAGGATGTCTAAGCAGACAATACCTTTAGAAAATAATAACATCAACAACCTTCTCTTGTTTTCCTCCTCCTTCTTTTATAGGATGAAAGCCTTGTCAAACCCCAAACCACCTCAATTATTTAACCCCTTTCACATGTGGATCCTCCATCTAGAACTGCGTTGTGTGTCCATGAGGTTCATTGCACCTAGACTGCGCTGTTGATTTTGTCAAGGTTGACCCAGTCTTGTGATTTAAGCCCATTCACACCTGCAAGAGATTATTTACATGGCCCAGATATGTCTCTGTTTACATAGGCATAGATTTATTCATGGTTTTTAGGAGTTTTACATGTCCTCCTTCATATTTTATTCATAAACATGAAATGTAAGATAAAATAAGGCAAAATAAGATATTCCCATTAGCTTCGGCTAAATGGGAATATTACAGTCCTCCCCTCCAAAATGTTGCTTGTCCTCAAGCAACTGATAAGGTGAGTGCTGCAAGATTTCTCCTCCATTGGTGACATCATCAAAGATCAAGCTCCCATCACAAGCTAGATGCTCACCAATCCAAACCCCCATGAATTTTTTCCCCAAAGTCAATATGAGATGTGAAAAATTTATCCCACAAGGAAACAAGATCTCATGTGAAACACCCATGGGTTGCCTAATGTCCTCTCTGAAATATATGAAAAAAGACACATGGATATTTTTCAGCTCATTAGGCATATGCATAATTCCCATCTTCCCTCCATAAATTCCCATAAAAATTACAAGCATGTCATCAATGTATGGGAGAAAAACAATGTACAAACAAACATCAAGGTGCACATATGGAGGTGGGTCATAGTCCCACATGTGGAACCAATGTAATGCATCTCCTACCTACATTAAGCCAAGATGTGGTAAGTGGTCTTCCCACCACTTACTTGCAGCCCATGCCATCTCACTGTAACTGAATGTGTGAGATATGTTTGGTGCCTTAGGAAAGCACCCATCATGAAACAATATCTCCCTTTGTCCACCAAGGGAGTGGCCAAGTACAACAAGTGTTGTGGCCCAAAATTTTCCATGAGATTGTCAAGATAAAATTCTCCTCCTTGGAATCATGGCCTGCACAAACAAGGTGGAATAATGCATATAATCAGAAAAATAAACTTGTTTCACCTGAGCATATTCTTCACCAATAGTCCTCCCCATAAATTTGGAGTGGTGCATAGATCTATCTCCTCCCTCAAGAGGGGAAAGAGAAGGTTGAATTAACTCTCCAACAGAGCTATGTTGTTGCCCCATCTCTAGAATGTTCATGCATCTTTGACAATGCTGATAGAGTTCTTCCTCAAAGCCCTCCCAATAGTAGCTCTTCAAGATGGTGTTGTTGAGCTTCATAAGATACTCTTGGCTGAAACATAACTCCTCATAGGCCCATTGTAGTAACTTACCCTTGAGCTTAGAGGCTCTAGATAAGAATATCCTACCATGATTATAGATGAATCCCTCAAGGATCGAACAACTCCCCTCATGCAACCAGTCATCCAGAATCATGTAAGTATGAAGATCCTCGGAATATCCTACCAGCAATTGGGATTTCCAATAGGGATCTAATGTGTCCAAAAATGACAGTGCTGATAATGTGCCAACTGAAGTGGATGCCATGTTGCTACTCTTCTCCTTGACATCTTCCTTGTCCAAGGTGTATGTTGGAAGGCCATACCTCCCACTCTTCTCCTTTTTGTCATCTCCCATGCAAAAGGTATGAGGTGGAAGGTTACTATTCTTTCCTTGCTGCCCTCCCTGGCCATGCACATGCTTCAGAGAAGAACGAAGCTCTTGGGAGTTATTCTTCCATGGAAGGCTATCATCTGTCCAAGGCCTTTCTGTTTTGGCCAAAGCATGCATGTGATACCACCATCTCTCTTTCAGCAAGGAAGAGTGTTCTTCAAACAAGTTTGTCTGATGATTCAAATCTTGCCTCCCATGCTTCATGATGGTGTCATTTTCTCTCCTTGCATCATATCTCCTCAATGCAATTTGAGAGGTGAGGATAGATAGTGAATTCAAAGGAAAAATGATCTCCCTTCCTTTGTACCTCCCCCATACTCTCAGTGTTGTAGCATGATCTCCTAATGCTTTCTTCCTTCTAGGGTCTATGGAAGGAGAATCAATGCATGAAACACCTCCCATCAAATCTGAATCAGGCGGTATTCCAGGGGGTACACCACAAGATAAAGATGTCTCATGGCTCATTCCCATGTGAACTACCGATGGGAACATAATGTGACTACTTCCACTGCACAAATCCATCTCTAATTTTTGTGTGGAAGTACCAGGATAAGGAGAGGTTGGAGCAACTCCCCCATCTTCTTCTTCATTTCCCACCTTCTGCAATATTTCACAGTCTAAGGTGCTTCTTTGTTTTGTCTCCTTGTCTATCATCATAGACACATGCTGCTCATATTTTCCATGAATAAGATCCTAGGGACCTACATGCAGAGATGCAAGGGTCCTCATAGTGGAAGAAATAGCTTCAACTCCATCTTTCAACAAATTTATATTCCCTCCTACTGTCACAGCGCTGGAGGAACCTTTCAATTCTACTTCTTCCTCCTCAACAATGGAGTATGCCCCATCAATAAGAGATCCTTTTACTTGATTTCTCATTGGGGAAAGGACATTCATATCTTATTATTGAGAAGAATGATCTTGCTGGAGTAAGGCCTTTGCCCTTGGAAAATCATGTAGCAGATCTTTACCCCTCCCAGCAATGTTCTAAAATGGAGTTACCTTCATGGATCTTCTCCCCTATTTGAGATGAAAAAACTCAGGGAAGCCTAATTGTTCCTTGAATATTTTAGACCAAGATTCATATTCTTGGAGGTAGTCACCAAGGGTCTCCTTCTCTAGTGTCTCTCCCTATTCTTCTCTTCTTGCAAAGAATGCAGGCATGTTGCAATGTTGTAGATCAGACTGTGTGGTTGCATGCTCACACACATCAGATGAAGCAGTGGGGCTAACCTCTTATGCAAACCTCATCAAGAGATCTGCTGATATTCCAGTCCTCACTCCCCTAATTTCTCCCTCCAGATCATGAAAATCTCAAGAAATAATGTTAAAGAACTCTACTCCTTGTATTCTTCCATACAAAGGGGTTTCAATGGTGTAATAATTTTTCTTCTGTCTTCTTCCATGATACGTCTGCTCTTTGTCATTGAGAGGTTCTCCTCCCTCTAAAGACATATTGGATCCACTAATGTATAGGTTGTGCTAAATATATTGCTCTGATTAGATCTGAAATCCACAGGCTGAGCCAAGATGGTAGCTCTGATACCACTGTAATATCCCGAAATGGGAACAACTACACTATTGGGAATATTTTGAGTTATTACCAATTTCGAGCTTCAAAAAATCATGAGCATGAAAATTTAAAATAGCTCATTAGATTTAAAACAACATATCACCAGCAGATAAAAGAACCGTAGCAAGTATATGGCCTATATTCTCCTTCCCAAGTGGGGCAATGCAGCAATATAGGGATTTTCTACAACAGTAAGAATACACTAAGGTATCCCAAAGTTGGAGAGCAGAAATAAATCAGCTTTAACTAATTCTAGATGGAATATCCTTCATTCTAAGCAACACCAACAACTTTACTTCACTTCTTGACTCAAAGGGGTGGGGAAAAGCAATGATTTAGGCCCTAAAATGAATAATTTCAAGGATGTGAGTAAAAATAAGGAGGTATGACGGTTGTATATTCTAGATTAGGTCATTTTAAACTTCTATATAAAATTTTAGGTCAAAAACATGATCCTAGATATATTAAACAGTTCCTCGAATCCCAACTGGGCTTAAAATTTCCGATTTCCCATGACCTAGAGTATGCAGAATGTGATTGAAGCATATGTAGCATAACTTCTGAAGGAATTAGGTTAAAATAAGTATAAAAAGCAGAAAATCAGACCTATGATGTGATTTATGCAATATATCAGAGAAATACAGAAGTTTTACATAGATCCAAGCTTCAGAATGAGACACTACAACACAGGAAAGTGCAGAAAGAGCTTGAGAGTGTAATTTTCATGGCTGAAGCATATATTATATTAAAACTCAGATCTACAGCAGATCTGTACATAAAATTTTATATCTATATCAGATCCGTAAACAAGAATGCTCCTTTATACACTCCCCTTGGGGATCTCAGCAAAACATGAAGGTACAAGAGTAGATCTGAGATCTAAGTCACAGATCTACAGAAGTATTCAGAAAATTCTGAATCATAACATATACAGTAATTCATTTCTGAAATAACATGGATTGGTTGGCCAATCCACGGATCACCACAGTGAAAGGAAGGATCCAATCACCGAAGATCTTCCTCCTCTAAAATAATGCCAAGACACCCTGCAACTCTGCTTTTGCAAATAACGCAGTCATGGAAGAGGGAATACATTGTTAGCCTTGGAAATGCTTTGGCCTACTGCCAATGTATGTATCTGAAGCTCAAACTGTGGATGCACTCTTCCAGGAGGTTAAAAGACACACTCACTGAGAAGAGGTTCCACTAGAAGCTAGATCTTTATAGATCTAGAGTTCCACTTACTGCAGCTCACATGGACAACTCAATCCTAAGCAGAACTATGCTGTAGATGCAAGATGTGGCTTGGCCAAATGCCGGATAGTGTACTAGATGAACAAGGCTCCTCCAAGAGCTACTCAAGGAAGGAGGTGGGGGTCCTAAACAGGAAACCCCAACAAAGGATGTCTAAGCAGACAATACCTTCATAAAATAATAACATCAAAAACCTTCTCTTGTTGCCGTCCTCCTTCTTTTATAGAATTAAAGCCTTTTCAAACCCTAAACCACCTCAATGATTTAACCCCTTTCACATGTGGAGCCTCCATCTAGAACTACACTGTGTATCCATGAGGTTCAATGCACCTAGACTGCGCTGTTGATTTGGTCAAGGTTGACCCAGTCTTATGATTTAATCCCATTAACACCTGCAAGAGATTATTTACATGGCCCAGATATGTCTTTTTTTACATATGCATTGATTTATTCATGGTTTTTAGGAGTTTTACATGTCCTCCTTCATATTTTATTCATAAACATGAAATGCAAGATAAAATAAGGCAAAATAAGATATTCCCATTAGCTTGGGCTAAATGGGAATATTATAGATCTTGAGGCAAAAAGGTTCGCCAAAAATCCTTGTTCTTAATGATAGACTTATGCCACAAGAATACTACAACAAGAAGATCAGAGATCATGCAAAAGAGTAGGTGAATAAAATAGAAGGACAAGGAATTCCTACAGGAAAGGTTTTACACAAAAGTTTTGAAGACTTGTTTTATCTACAACATGAGATAAAACACCTCTTTGTCATCAAACCAAAATTTACTAGATATACAGAGGAAGATGAGAACTTCAGGATGTTGAAAAAGACCAAAATCCCTGATGAAGAATTTTGGGAAAAACTCACTGACTTACTGTAAAAGTCAATTTGTAGTGAAAAGGAAGAAAAACAATTTGTTGTTTTTACACAGTAAAAACAAAAATTTACAACAGTAAAGACAGTTAAACAATGGTTAAAGTGTATAAGTGATTAAAGAGTATCAGAAATAAAGTATCAGATAAAGGACAAGATTTCAAAAACAGATCAAAAGATCTTTTCCATCAAAGAAGAGAACAAATAAATAGGACAACTTGCTAAGTTTTTAAGCAGCTGTCACTATTTTGTTGTAAAAGATGTTTTATTTTCCTTATAAAATTCCTATGAGTATTCTAGGATATTTTGTAAACATTTTTGTATATATACTTCATATTTTGAAGTATTAGTGTGGAATAAATTGCTTAAGATTTCTATAGTCAATATTTATGTACCTAAAGGTTTTTTGTAGCAAGTTCAAGTAGCAGACTGGATCAAATCATATAGTATCATATTTTAGGATTCATGTGATGAGCCATTGAAGTGAAGTGATTTCTACTATCATTGATTATCTTCTTATGTTTTACATGCATCCATATATGTGTTCTAAATTTGAATGATGAACTAGGAATATTATTACAGGATTTATTAAAAGCACCATGTCTTTAACTGGTTATCATTTCTATGTTTTTTGCTAATTTCCAGAGTAGGAACCCTTAATTTCTCCCTCTTTCGAATTACCTCTATCTACTCCTTCCTTATCCTGATCAAAGAATCCTTGATTTCTCTTTATCTCGATCAAACCACTTCACCAATTAGCCTTCCAAGATCTTCAATGACTTGTCTATCTTGCCCTGAATATATTTGACTTTTTGACCTTGATCCTAGTCTTGTCTGCTTGAAATTTGACTCCTTAGCCCAATGGACAAATAGATCTATCACTATCCATCTCATTAAGTGATTTTTCTCACTAAAACAAACCAAATATTAAAACCAATTTACACATCATAACTAGCCTAATATCATATAATTAAAACAAAGTTAAATCTTATAGAGAGAGCCCTCTATGAACCCTAGGAAGGCTAGATCCTAGAGTTTAAAAGTTGGTTTGTGGTTACCTCTAATTTTCTTTGACTAAAAATAAAAAATATCACAACTTAAAAATTATTAGAGTGATAACATCTGCCACATTTATGGCCTGGGCAGTGTGCGTTTAGCAGTCTTGGGAGGAATGATTTTTAACAGGGAAAATGGGCTTCATTTTTCAAAACAAAGAAATTTCTGGAAAGTAGACTTGAAGGGCATTAAAACAAGATATTCTGGAGAAAATTTGGATACCGTGAAGGCACCCAAAGTTGGCATTGAACAAAGAGGGAAAATTTGACACAAAAAGGGCACGTTTGACAGGAAAATGGCACGTTTGGGAGTCTTCTGAAATTTTCTGAGTTTCACCCCAGTTTTGATTTTTATCTTGGGAAATGATGAATTTACCTATGTAAATGATGAAACTAAATGTAATTATCATGTTTTTACTATTTACTAGAGTAAATACATAATTTAAATCAAGAAAATGAGGTGTAATGAATCAGTTCACTTGAGATAGAAACGAGTCACTTAGAGCATCCATACTCTAGC
The DNA here is from genome assembly GCA_034641835.2 of Pinus albicaulis. Taxonomy (NCBI): domain Eukaryota; kingdom Viridiplantae; phylum Streptophyta; class Pinopsida; order Pinales; family Pinaceae; genus Pinus; species Pinus albicaulis. Next base: position 58,006,400 of record CM076579.1, on the reverse strand, counting down.
TATCAGCTCAGATTTTTGTGTAATATCTTCCTCACCTCATGGATTCAACCCCAAAGGATGAATGAATGTGGTATTCATGTCTATTTAGCTCATTTATTCACAATAGTGATGGGTTGGAATTAATTTGATTTTTTCTAGTTGATCAAGGAAACTTTGTACTCATTTTTTGCTAAGCTAATATAGAGGAGTTGCAGCTACATTTATGGGATGCAAGTGGTATTGAATTTGTATCATTGTTTCTTCTTCAGTATCATATGTTTGAAATTATTGTTTCACGTTCACTTTGTTGTGTAACCAGCTCCAAAAAAGAGAAGAAAAGAGATATCAATGCCTTAGAAATGAGCCTCTTCGAGGGGGCAACCTCCAATACATTACATAAATGAACAATTCTTGGATGATACAATTTACAAAACCTCCTTTCTATATATAGGAGTCCATGGGGCCATAATGTAATCCTAGTGGGCCACAATGTAAATCTAGCCGACCTAACAATAATAATTTAAGGGCACAATAATAACAAAATGGGGGTTACAAGGGTACAATAATAACAATAAGGGGGTTACACTAACAACAATAAGGGACTATACTAGTAATATAGGGAGCTAACATGCCCCTCTCCTTCAAAAAAGTGTTGTCCTCAACGCTTGAGTAGCTCTGGGTGCTTCTGTATAAAATTTTCATCCTCCCATGTAGAATCTTCGATGGGTAAGTTCTTCCACTTGATGAGATACTCTGAAATTGATCGATTCCGTAGTTGTCGAGTTCTTGTTTCCATGACCGCTTCAGGTTCCAATATGATTTGTCCTTCCTCATCAAGTTCTGGCAATATTGTTTGAACTGGAAGATTTTCACCTATAACCTTCTTTAAGCATGAAACATGGAAAACTGGATGTACTCGCGAAGAAGCAGGAAGCTCCAATTTGTATGCCATAGTGCCAATCTTTTGCAACACCTTGTAAGGACCATAGTACTTTGGCGATAATTTATTATCCTTCTTAGCTTGCTTGAGGGACATTTGTTTATATGGTTGTAGCAGTAAAAATACCCAATCTCCTACATCAAAACTTCTCTCGCTGCGATGTTGATCTGCCTGTTGTTTCATTCGATTTTGTGCCAAATTCAGGTTATCCTTTAAGAGTTGGAGAACTTCTTGCTGATGCTCGATGTGATCTTCCACTGCTTGAACCTTCGAATTTTCACTTAAAGATGATGTGATGGATGGTGGATGATATCCATAAAGTGCCATAAATGGGGTCATTTTTGCTGCAGTATGGAAGGAAGTGTTATACCACCATTCAGCGAGAGGTAACCACTTGACCCATTGTGTTTGTTTATCAGATACAAAACAACGAAGATATCCTTCCGAACATTTATTTACTATCTCAGTTTGACCATCAGATTGAGGATGATAAGATGAGCTATGAGCTAATTGAGTACCCAAACAAGAAAATAACTCCGTACAAAAATTTCCCGTAAAAATGGGATCTCTGTCGCTCACAATAACCCTTGGGCTTCCATGTAGCTTTTGAATTCTATCCACAAATGTAGTAGCAACTGTACTTGCTTTAAATGGATGAGATAATGCACAAAAGTGTGCATACTTGGTAAGTCTATCAACTACCACCATGATGACATTCTTGCCTTTGGACTTCGGTAAACCTGTGATAAAATCCATTGAAATCTCCTCCCAACATTGACATGGAATGGATAAAGGTTGTAGAAGTCCCGGGGTCTTAATTCTCTCCACTTTATTTTGCTGGCAAACCAAACATTCCGCCACAAACTATTGAATATCAGATTTAAGGCCATCCCAAAAAAAATCTTTCTTCACCCTGTGGTAAGTTTTTAAAAATCCTGAGTGTCCTCCTAAAGGAGAAGTGTGCAATTCCACAAGAATCTTTTGTTTCAGTTGGGAATTCTTACAAAGATATAAGCGATCTTTGTACCATAAGGAATCATTTTTCCAACTAAATGTATCAGATGTACTAGGATCTTGCTGCAACTTTTGAATGAGTGTCCATACATCTTTGTCCTTCTTCCATTCATCTCTTGCTTCGGTTATCCAATCTGGTTGGATAATAGAAATGGCACAAAGAAATGCTTCCACCTCTTCATTCTTTCTTGAGAGTGCATCTGCAGCAACATTAAGCTTTCCTTTTTTGTAGATTATTTCAAAGTCATAACCCAACATCTTTGTGACCCATTTTTGCTGCTCTTCTGAAGATAGTCTTTGTTTCAAAAAGTGTTTAAGACTATCATGATCAGTTTTTACCTTGAAGTGTCTTCCCATTAGGTAAGTTCGCCATTTCTTTAGTGCATGCAGTATTGATAACATTTCCTTCTCATAAATAGGTTTTTGTAAATACTTTCCTTTGATTGGACAACTTTCAAAAGCAATGGGTCTTGCTTCCTACATTAAAACTACACCAATTCCATTTCCTGAGGCATCACATTCCACAATAAAGGTTTTTGTGAAGTTTGGCATAGCTAAGACCGGTGCTAGGCACATTGCCTCTTTAAGATGTTCAAAGGCCTTAGTTGCTTCAGGAGTCCATGAAAATGCATCTTTCTTCAATAATGTTGTTAGAGGTGCTGCTATTCTCCCATAATTCTTAACAAACTTGCGATAATACCCTGTTAACCCGAGAAATCCTCGCAATTGCTTCATGGTCATGGGGACTTTCCATTCCTTAATGGCTTTAATTTTGTTAGGGTCTACTTTAACACCCTCGTGAGATATAATATGACCCAGATATTCCACCTCTTGTACTCCAAAGAAACATTTGGATGTTTTTGCATATAATTGTTTCTCCTGCAATAGTTTGAGCACCCCGTCAACATGTTCAACATGATACTTCCAAGACCTGCTGTAGATTAGTATATCATCAAAAAATATTAGCACAAATTTTCTAAGGAAGGGTTTGAAAATGGAATTCATCAACCCTTGAAATGTAGAAGGTGCATTGGTAAGGCCAAAAGGCATGACCAAAAATTCATAATGACCCTCATGAGTTTGAAATGTTGTTTTTGGAATATCTTCAGTCTTCATTCTAATTTGAGGATATCCTGAACGAAGATCCAACTTGGTAAAATAAATTGCTCCATGTAATTCATCCAATAATTCATCAATCACAGGAATGGGAAATTTATCTTTAATGGTGAGCTTATTGAGCTCCCTATAATCCTGACACATTCGCCATGATCCATCCTTCTTGTGTACCAATACTACAGGAGCAGAGAAAGAACTTTGACTAGGTTGAATTATACCCGCCTCTAACATTTCTGCATTCATACGTTCAATTTCGCTCTTTTGGAAGTAAGGATATCTATAAGGCCTGATGTTTGGAGGAACACTTCCTGGAATCAAATGAATAGCATGATCATGATCATGAATAGGTGGGAATCCTTTGGGAGTTTCAAACACCTTGGAATGATTGTCCAAGACTTGTTGGAGATCTGCCGAAATAGATGATTTTGATGTTGGAACGTCTAGCGAGCATAATTGTGCAATTATGCCTCATTGTTCTTTCTTTAGAAGCTTTGTCATGACATTAGAGCTTATTATCCTTCCCGACTTCCCTTCAATACCCCGTAATTCGACTTCCTTTCCTTCTGAAATTTTTTTCAAGAAAAGCTCTTGAAAATTAAAAGCTACCGTCCCCAAAGATTGTAACCATTGTACTCCTAGTACAACATCAGCACCTCCCATAGGAATGGAAAGCATTGGAATAGTCAACACATATTCCCCCATGGTTAGCTTGATATTATGGCATTTTCCAGAGCAATTTATAGTTCCTCCATTTGCAACCATCACTTGACATTCGGGTGCTGGGTATAGGAAACAATTTAATTCCTTGGCTACCTTATAATGAATAAAATTATGGGTGCTACCTGAATCAATCAACACTATTACCCTTTTCTTCTTGATATGTCCTTCTATCTTGAGAGTTTGAGGAGTGGTAATTCCTGCTAGTGCATTACATGATATGGTCGGATTCATTTCTTCCTCTTCTAGGGCCGGTTCCTGGTGTATATCCTCTTCTTGTTCATTTTCTTCTTCTTCTTCACAATCTATGTAAAATAATTTCTTTTCAACACACTTATGACCTTTAGTGTATTTGCTATCACAACTGTAGCAAAGCCCTTTTGCTCTTTTTTCTTCCAATTGTTGTGGTGTCAACCTTGTAGGTTGTGGAAATCTAGGCGTAGAAACACCTCCTTCTTTATAGAATTGAGTGGTAGGCTTCCTTGTCGCCATAATTTTACATTCAACTTTTCTTGCCAATCTGAATGCCTTCTCCAATGAATCAGGTTCCAAAACGAGAACTTCATGTTGGATGTTATCCTTTAAAGTGCCTATGAAGAGATCAATCCTGTGTTCCTCTGGAATATCAGTTACCCTTATATTCAATTTTTGGAAGTCCTCAATGTGCTCCTCCACTAAACCCTTTTGTTTGAGATTTATCAATTGGCTAAAGAAGGTGTTGCTCTTTGTATCCTCATAATGTGCTATCATTTCCTCCGTAAAAATTGACCAAGTGACAATTTTTTTATGGGAGCAAAGCCATTGATACCATAAAAATGTACTTTTTTCTAAATGTAAAGTTGCAATGCATACCTTTTGTGTGTTTTGTACGTTATGGAGATCAAAATATTGCTCCATCTGTAGTATCCATGTTACTGGATCCTTTCTATCAAAATTCCTCATATCCATCTTTGGAATATGGTGGTTCTTCCCACCAACATTAGAGTTTATGAAATCATAATTAACATTTATTTTGTTCTCATCATGAGGTTCTTCTACTATCTTTTCACCATTAGGAAACCTTTCTTGTATAAACTTTGTCAAACCTTCCATGTCTGCTTTTAGAAAATTCTTCATGTTTTCCATTTTCTCATCGATCTTAGCTTCCATGTCATCCATCTTAGATTACATGCCAGCCTCCATGCCATCCATATTAGCTTCCACGCCTTTCTTCAAACCGTCCATATTCACTTCCACGCCATCCATCTTAACTTCCATGCCTTTCTTCAAACCGTCCATCTTCACTTCCATGCCTTTCTTCAAAACTTCCATTTCATTTTTTGTTGCTCTTTGCGAGAGTGAAATTTGTTGCACTTGCTCTTGTAATTTTTATAGATCATGTTGCAATTCTTCATCTTCATGAGTCATGGTAGAGCCTTCTGAAGGCTTAATGGGTGTTGAATTCTTTTTAGGCGCCATTTTAGAATCCAATATTGATACCTTTTACTTGCTTTGAGGAGCTCGATATTTAAATTGAATTATCTCTGTAATTGAAAATTTTAAATATCTGAAATTCAGCCTTGTAGTAGCCCTCTGAAGCTTCTTTCAAATGCCACAGGTCTGATCTAATTTGGATTCCCCAAGACAAATTTGTGTCCAATCTCCCACAATGACCTAATTTTGGACTGGTTCAGTAGAGAAAACGTGTAGGACTTGCCACGTGTCACTGTTTCGTCCTTTGTCTCTGAAATTGATAGCCAAGAAAATAATGTCCATGTACTTGCAACAAATTTTTACGGCACTCAAATCCACTGCCCAAAGAGAGAGTTATTGAACTTTTCCCACGATCACCTCTTTGAGATGCAATTCAAGAGCTTGAAAAAGCACTACCTTCCACAGATCATATCTCCAAAAATGTTGCGAACCAAGCTCTGAAATTTTTTGACGAATTTCCTCAGGATTTCAGCTTCGCACCATATGAATTTCAGATTATGGACCTTCGTAGAAAAAAGTTTATAGCGAAAATGCCACGATGACCTGTTTAGGAGCTTGAAAAAAGACCTAACTTCCACAGATGATATCTTCGAAAATATTGCGAACCAAGCTCTGAAATTTTTAGACACTCTTCCTCAGGATTTCAGCTTCGCACCCTAAAAATTTCCACTTCTGAAAATTCGTAGAAAAAAAGTTATAGCGAAATTCCACGATGACTTGTTTGGAGCAGCGAAACCCTAGAATCCCAACCTCTGATACCAAATGTTGTGTAACCAGCTCCAAAAAGAGAAGAAAAGAGATATCAGCGCCTTAGAAATGATCCTCTTCGAGGGGGAAACCTCCAATACATTACATAAATGAACAATTCTTGGATGATACAATTTACAAAACCTCCTTTCTATATATAGGAGTCCATGGGACCATAATGTAATCCTAGTGGGCCACAATGTAATCCTAGCCGACCTAACAATAATAATTTAAGGGCACGATAATAAAAAAATGGGGGTTACAAGGGTACAATAATAACAATAAGGGGGTTACACTAACAACAATAAGGGACTATACTAGTAATATAGGGACCTAACACACTTTCATTTCTATATTATGATCTTCTACAAGTTAGAATTTCAAAATACATGTTTTCCATGCTCTGTTTTGGGTAACTGATCATATTTTTCTCATCTTCTTCTGTCTGAGAAAAATAAATATCTTATGCTATTATCAGTCTTCTTGCAGTTTCAAAACCATTCCCTTCAAGTAATTTTCATCGTACCTACCTTTCCCCATTTATACCTACAACCCTAACTCATTTTCATTGACCTAGCTTTCATTGACCTAATTGCTTCATCCAGTGATTTCCCACCCAAAAAACTTCAAAACAACCCCATGCACTCTATACCTAGCCTAAAAATCGTAATTGCTCCAACCCTCTTGGATGTGACCATTTTGGAGAGAGTCCTCTCTGGCTTTATAGGGCTAGCTATCAAGTCATAATATTAGTTTTTGGTTACCTCTGTTAGGATTCCTTCCTCAGCCTTGGGAATCTCGCACAGTGATAACACCAGCAAGGGAAGAAATTTGGCCCTCTCAAGGTATAGGAAATAAAATAGGTACCACCACCAAAAACAATTAAACAACTATAAAGCTTACAAGGTAAGGCCAACTTCTTATGGCACTTTGTGCAATATTCCTAAATTAGCTATGAGCTAATTGGAATATTCAATTTTGTTTTATTGCTTTGTTTAAAGAATAAGAGGGAAAGAAGGTCCAAAATTCTCCTTAATAATGAATAAATCAATGCCAAATGTGAAAGAGACCAATCTTGGCAGCTTAATTAAAGCACCCTTGGTGTGAAAGGGGATGGATCACTTTGACTGGGTCAACCTTGACCAAATCAACAATGCTGTCATGGAGGAGTGGTCATCAATGAGGGATAACGCAGTTTTAGATGGAGATACTTTGTATGAATGTAGTGATATTTTTGGATGGGGCGTAGGCTTTGAAAGCTCATATTATATTTAAGGAAAAGGATGGCAGCCATATTGATTATGTATGTTGATATATGATTTTCTAAGTATATGGTTTGTTTATACATATATATTTCTCTTGTTGTTTAGCTAAGATAAAGTGTTGTTTAACACAGGGTGTTCCTAATTGGGAATCCCACCCTTTCCATTGAGGAGCTCCTGGATGATTCTTGCACAACATTTTCCACTATCTGGCTAAAGGCCAAGCTTCTTCTTTCAACTACAACACGGATCCTATTGAGGGTTTGGTTGTATTTGCAAGTTGCAACAAGTGGAGACTAGATCTCTAGATCTAGGCCATTTCAGTGTTCATTTTCAGTGGATGACATTTCTACTTCATTAGGAGGATAGTATTGAAGTGCTTTGAGCCCATTTTCAGATCTTGGCATCAAGCCAACCACATATTTATCCCTACAACACATTTTTACTTCCATATCTACGTTATTTCTGTAGGAGGAGTTTCAGGGTGGTTAAGCACACCATTTGGAGAGTTGATTTTCAAGTGTTGGGGATCTACCCTTCACTTTGGAGATCTATTGGAGGAGGCTATTTTATTGATCATATCAGATAAGCCACACTTTCCAGATCTATATTTTTCAATAGATTTTCAGTCTTAGATTTCAGATCTACATCTTGTACTTTGTGTTTTGTTGAAAACCCTTGAGGGGTTCTATAGAGGAGTTTGTATAGTGCATGGATTTGATATAGATATAACTTTTGGAGAACATATCAGCTCTAGATATGATGTATAATCTACTACTATTGAAAATCCAATAAAATAATGCTGTAAGGGTTTTCCAGCTTTTATACATGGTTGTAGGACCTCTTATTGGATGATTTTTGTCCATTGGAGGCTTGTATTTTCTGTTATGCATCTTATGGCCCATTTATTATGTATATTTTTTTATTGTAATAACATATGAAAGGTCTCCATATTGGCCTCTTTCTTCATAAATGATGATCTATGTTATTGTTCCATCATCTTGCATTATATTCCTGCTTTTCCCATTTGGGAATATTACAGTGGTATCGGAGCATAATCTTGGCACAGCCCGTGCATCTTGAAAAGCCAATATGTCATCTAAAGAAGGATAGTCTCTTACTGATAAAGGAAGGACGTATCAAATAAGAAGACATTATAAATTTGATTATACAAATGACAAAGAAGACAAGGGTAAAACCCCTTTATTTGGAGGAATGAAAGGGAAGGAGTTCTCAAATATTTTTTTCCAAACTATCCAGGGCATTAACAAAGACATCACGGAGATGAGGAGGGAAAGACATGAGGATCCCTCAAGAAGATTTGCACATGAAGAAAGCCCCAATTCTTCATATTATGTGTGTGAGCCTTCAGCCACATAATCAGATCTACAACATTGTACCATGCATACATTCTTGGCAAGAGAGGAAACAAAAGGAGAAACACCAAAGGAGGAGACTCTTGGTGCCTATCTCCAAGAATATGAATCTCAGTCTAGAAGATTCAAAGAGCATCTAAACTTCCAAGGGTTTTGTCAACTTAAAGAAGAGAGCAGACCCAGTAACTACAATAGAAGAACAGGGTGCATGCAACACACTTTGGATAGATTCTTTCTACCTACTTTTGATGGGTCATCCAGGAGCACAGCCAAGGTTTGGGTAAAGAAGCTAGACACATATTTCCAGCTGCATCAAGTTTAAGAAGAAGAAGCCATTAGAGTACCAACGCTACATCTTGAAGGTAAGGCTTATGCAAGGTGGTTATTTGAATCTTCTTCATTGAGAAATGTAAATATATTTACTTATGCAAAGTTCACTAGGAGGTTAGTGAAAATATTTGATTTGAAACAATAGGAAAATTCCTTGGGAAAGCAAACCAAAACCAAGAAATCAAAACCTTTTCATGAGTTGTAAGGATCCATGAAGCCAACTCCATTTCAGAACATTGTTGAGGGGGTTAAATATCTGCAACATGCTTTGCCAAGGGCAAAGGCCCCATTTGAGCAAGAAATTTAATCTCAAGAGGAAGACATGAGGATTCCTTTTTGAAGAGGAGATCAAGTCAAAGGCTCTCTTAATGATGAGGTATTCTCCATTGATGAGGAGAAGGAGGAGGAAGAGCTAGAAATATCCTCCAGTGTTGTGACAGCAGGAGGAGATCTAGATCTACTTGGAGATGGAGATGAAGCAATCGCTTCAACAAGATGAGCTCTTGCATCCTTGCAAGAAGTTCCAAAGGATATTACATATGAAGATCATGAGCAGCATGTGTCTATATTGATAGGCAATGAGACAAAAAAATGGAGGAATTGTGTTCCAACATTGAATGCAATCTTGGAGACACATAATCTGATAGAACATTCCTTTGGGATCAAGACTTTTGACACCAATGAGATGTTGGGTGTACATAGATTGAATAGAATTTAAAAATACACCTTCGACTGTGAGATCTTGCAAGAGGTAGGAGAATATGAGAAGGAGAACCAGCATACAGTGATTGGGAACATACACACCCATCCTTTTCAATAGGTTTATGCACAGAAGTCGGAGGATTATTTGCACAGTGAGAGAAGGGAAAAATCAGTCCTTTCACATATACATCTTGCTCTAAGCCTTGATGTTTCATTACACGGAGGAATTCCACTAGGGAGACCCCCTGATTGGGAAATAAACAAAGATTTCTCTCAACATGATGAAGCATTGATATATTTCACTCATGAAGGAGAATTAAGGGGCCATGATACAACGATGAGAGTCTTGGGTAGACACAAGGAGGATGGAGACATTCTCCCAAAATCTTCATCACCCACTCTCATTTCATATTTTTCACTGTGGGAGGAGAAGCAAGGGAAGGATAGCAACCTTCAAACATATACCTTTGGCATGGGAGATGTCAATAAGAAGGGAAGCCATATGACAGATATTCTTTATGATAGATCATCAGCACTACCACTATGAAAGATTGATCCATATTGGAAATCCCAGCTATTGGTGGATTATTCAAAGGATATTTTCACATGCATGATACTTCATGACCAACTACATGAGGAGGGATATTCATTCCAAGATGAAGTCATCTACTATCATAGTAGGATCTTCTTATCTAGAGCTTCCAATCTCAAGGAGAAGCTGCTACAAAGGGCCTATGAAGAGTTCTTTTTTCAGCCATACTTATTCCATGAAGGCCTACAACACTATCATGGAAAGATGCACTTGGAAGGGCTTTGAAGAGGAACCATATCAACATTTTCAAAGATGCATGAGCCATATGGAGTTGGAAGAGAGACATGAATCTATGAAGGAGTTATTTCAGCCACCTCTTTCTTCTTTTGGAATGAGAGGGGATACATCTATGCACAACTCCATTTATATGAGGAGAAATTTTGGTGAAGAATCTGGTTGTGTATCTAATGATTCATTTGATTATTACTTGCATTCTTTTACCATGTATATGCAGGACATAGCTCCAAAAAGGAGTATTATCCCATATAAAATTCATGGCCATCTTTGGGCCACAAACATTTCTAAACATGGCCACTCCCTTGGAGGAAATAGGGAGATATTGTATCATTATGGGTGCATTCCAAAAGCACCAAAAATATCTCACACTTTTAGCCATTGTGAGATGACTTGGGTAGCAATTAAGTGGTGGGGAAACCACTTACCATATCATTATCCAATGCAGTTAGGAGACATACTGCGCTGGTTCCACATATGGGATTATGATCCACCTCCATTCTTGCATATTTCTGTTCCTATGTACTTGGTTTTGATCCCATACATTGATGATGTACTTATTATTTTTATGGGAATAATTGGAAGGAGGGTGGAGGTATTGGATTTTTCCTTTGGGAGAGAGATTCTCCATGGTTCTTATGTTTCATATTTCTAGGAAAGCATTGGACCATCCATGCTTACTACATTGGGTCTCTTGTTTCCTTATGGGATGAGCCATTTGGGTAACTTGAGCACTTGGGAGGTACCTCTCATGAGTTGATGGGAGGAGTTTTTCTACGAATTACCATTCTGGAGGGTGATTCATTTTGTATTGATGATAGCTTGGAGATGGGAGCTCCATATGGGAATAAGGGCTCCCTAGATTTTCAGTTATGTCCTTACAGTTTCTTGGGGACAAGAAACACTTGGGAGGGGAGGATTGTAATATTCCTAAATTAGCTATGAGCTAATTGGAATATTCAATTTTGTTTTATTGCTTTTTTTAAATAATAAGAGGGAAAAGGAGGTCCAAAATTCTCCTTAATAATGAATAAATCAATGCCAAATGTGAAAGAGACAAATCTTGGTAGCTTAATTAAAGCACCCCTAGTGTGAAAGGGGATGGATCACTTTGAATGGGTCAACCTTGACCAAATCAATATCATTTTCATGGAGGAGTGGTCATCAATGAGGAACAATGTAGTTTTAGATGGAGATGCTTTGTGTGAATGTAGTGATCTTTTTGGATGGGGATTAGGGTTTGCAAGATCATATTCTATTTAAGGAAGAGGATGGCAGCCATATTGATTATGTATGTTGATATATGATTTTCTGAATATATGGTCTATTTAGACATATATCTTTCTCTTGTTTTTTAGCTCAGATAGAGTGTTGTTTAGCAGAGGGTGTTGATGATCGGGAATCCCACCTCTTCCATTAAGGATCTCTTGGAGGAGTCTTGCACTACATTGTCCACTATTTGGCTGAAGGCCAACCTTCTTCTCTCAACTACAATGTATATCGTGTTGAGGGTTTGGTTGTATTTGCAAGCTGCAGCAAGTGGAGACTAGATCTCTAGATCTAGGCCATCCCAGTGCTCATTTTCAGTGGAGGAGATTCCTACTTCAATGGGAGGAAAATATTGAGGGGATTTGAGCTCATTTTCAGATCTTGGAATTAGGCCAACCACATATTAATCCTTACAGTGCAGTTTTACTTCCAAATTTACGTTATTTTTGTAGGAGGAGTTTCAGGGTGGTTTAGCACACCATTTGGAGAGTTAGTTTTCAAGTGTTGGGGATCTACCCTTCACTTTGGAGATCTATTGGAGGAGGCTATTTTATTGATCATATCAGAGCAACCATACTTTCCATATATGTGTTTTTCAGTAGATCTACAGTCTTAGATCTTAGATCTACATCTTGTACTTGGTGTTTTGATGAAAACCCTTAAGGGGTTCTATAGAGGAGCTTGTATAGTGCATGGATCTAATATAGATCTAACTTTTGGAGCACATATCAGCTCTGGATCTGATGTATAATCTACTGCTGTTGTAGAGCCAATAAAATAATGATGCAAGGGTTTTCCAGCGTTTATACATGGTTGCAACACCTCTTATTGCATGATTTTTTTCCATTGGAGGCTTGTATTTCTGGTTATCCATCTTATGGCCCATTTCTTATGTATATTTTGCTGCTATAATAACATATGAAAGGTCTCCATATTGGCCTCTTGCTTCATAAATGATGATATGTGTTATTGTTCCATCATCTTGCACTATATTCCTGCTTTTCCCATTTGGGAATATTACTCTGTCTTCGATTAATCCACTTGCGTGCAAGGCTTCTTGCGTCTCCTTTGTGTAAACATTCACTTCAAATGGGATTAACACTACCATAAATAATTTGAAGCATTAAAAGATACTTTCTATTCTACTTATTTGATCATCCCACCTGATCACAACAAAGATTACACCCTATACCAATATGCATCTAATGTAGCCATTATCGGGGTGTTAATCGAGGATAGAATAGACAACAAGGATCACATAATTTATTACGTAACAAAAAAACTAGCCAAGCCTGCATTCAAGTATGAACTAGAAGAGAAAGTCGCCTTATGCCCAGTACACACATTACAAAATCTTCGAAATTACATCATCCTTCGAACCACTACTAACATAGCAGTTATGAACCCTATGAGATATTTCCTAACCCACCACATGATGGACCATAAATATGCTCGATGGGTAGTTATACTATATGAATTTGACCTACAATTTAGTTCCCCTAAGAGCAAAAAGGTGTTCATCCTCATTTAATTCATCATTGATCTTCCAGCCGAGACCGAAGGATCCCCCATTAATGACGCACTACCTAATGAAATTTTTTTCATAGTGATAATGAAGGACCCTTGGTATGACGATATCCTCCTCTTGTTACGAAATCAGAAGTTTAGACCCCAGCTCACTCGTGAAAATAGAAGGTGCATACGCCATAAACCCCCTTGATACCTTTTATTAGGGGATTTCCTATATTTACAAGGCATCTATACCATCTTACGTCGATGCCTTACTCACGTCCAAGCTTAGAACATCCTCAATGAATGCCATAGCGGGGCTTGCGGCGGCCACTTATCAGGAATGGCCACCACCCAAAAATTCCTACTTGTCAGTTATTTCTGGCCCACCCCATTTCACGATTGAATTCAAGTAGTCAAAATGTGCTAGTGATGCCAATGATGTGCTTCTAAGTGTAGGTTTTAACCCTGTACATAAATTATCTGCAAAGGAATTCTTAAAAACAAAAAATAAACAATAGCGAGAGCATAAAACATAAAATAGATATACACAAAGACTTTCCCCTGGATCCCAAAGTGGGACTACCAGCTTGATTTTTCATTATATTCCTTTTATTTTTACAATACACATATATACATGCCAAACCATTCATAAACCCCAATCCATTAATCCTAGATTAGAACATAATCATAGTTCCCTTGAACGGATCTAAAAAATACCAGGAGAAGAAAACCATCATGCCTAAAACCATGTGCAAACCCATGCACAAAACCATAGGTGGGTCCTCTCAGCTAATATATGGTCCAAAACAAATTTCCCAGGGTGTTGTCTTGGACCCCGTGCAAGGAGGCTACCACCCCCCTCACACCCCCTACTTCGCACCTACTTATAATCATGGAATGAATATAACACACACCCAACAATAAGGCACAATCCACTCCATCTCCCCTACACCCCGTCATTGTATCAGGCCCCTTTTGCAAATGGAGCATTGACTTCAAGACATGCAACCCCACATCATCGGGCAACCACAAGTACATCATGGAGGCTATCGATTATTTCACGATATTGGTGGAATCCATGTCCACATACAACAACACCGCAAAAACCAAAACATGGTTTTTCTTCAACCATATCATCACACGATTCGATGTTCCCAAGGATTTAGTGTCTGACCATGGAAAACATTTTGAAAATGAAATATTCCAGTAACTATCCAAGCACCTTGGTTTCACACATGAATTTGTGTCACCATACTAACCCCAGTCCAATGGTCAGGTAGAAGCTATCAACAAATTCCTAAAAACAATGTTACAACATATGGTGAAAGACCACAAAACCAACTCACATCATATGGTTTTCTCATATTTGTGGGCATACCGCACCACAGTCAAATCCTCAACGGGATTCACACCCTTCCAATTAGTGTATGAGGTGGATGTCATGCTTCCCATTGAATACAAAATCCTCACCCTACATTTAGCCATGGATTTGTTAACCAATAATCAACCCTTAGAGCAATGGTTGGCACAACTAGAAATCATTGACGAAATCTGATGAGAGTCTCTCAAACATAAAGAAGCCCATAAGAAGAGGGTGAAAGAATCGTTCAACCACAATATCACCCTACACTCATTTAACGAGGGGGAACTAGTCCTATGCTATGATGTTGAAAAAGAAGCCTTAGGACTTGGGAAATTCGAAAAATTATGTAAGGGTCCTTACATTTTCAAACATTGTATCCTCAAGGGAGCATACGTTAAATGAGAGGTTGATTGGAAATGCCTAAATAACCTCATGAATGGTCTCTACCTCAAAACATTTTACCCATGAAAAATAAAGGCCTCAATAACATAGAATAAATATATATGCACCATTATTTTATATGATGATATCATCATCATGGGATTATTCTGAAACTCATGTTCTTATATTGTAGATGGATCGTCCACCCATCTACTATTTTTGATTCGTTGATGGAGCATCTCGATGGTCAGAAAATTTAGCCGCGACCGCTTGGGCCATATATTCTCTTGACCAGTTGTTAGTGCAAGGAGTCACTCCTTGACTGCAAAAGGAGTAAGCCTTACAAATCATAGCTCATTTCAAATTTTAAAGGTTTTTTGAGTGGTGGGATGGCTTCTCAAAGATTTTGAAATGATTTTTATATTATTTAAGACTTTCATGCATTTGGAAAGTTGTGGAAAGTATAAATTATATAGGTAAATTTGTAGTGTAGGGAGCAGAGTGTAACAAATGAGAGGAGATATTTAGCTGGTACATATTATAGGAAACATTCATATCCTAAATCAGTCACATAACTATAATGATGGATCTTTACACATTTTCTTAATGCAAAGTAAACAACATTCACAAAGTAGATTGCATGTGTTGGCTTGAGGGGTCCTAACCCATGTTCAAAGATAAGCTTAACCAACAAAACCCTCTTACTATCGGCCCTTTTCATAGTGACCTACTTGCGTAGGACAAATTCTCACCCAAAGTAGTATGGGGGGGGGGGTGTTGGAACCAGACTTCCACACCCTGAGAGAGAATTAAATGATGTGGGTGTCCTCTGATCTATAATAATAGCGGACTGGCGTTTGCAACAAAAAACCTAATCAGAAACCATAAGTTAATTATCGCGGAGTGTTTGAGTGCGTGCACACAGATAGTAGATATATAATTGCTTCAAATATATTACCGACATAATGTTCAACCCTTACAACAAATGATCCATGTATTTTACATTCATATAAAATAGTAAACAAGTCTGCACCTGATCTAAACAAAGATAATAGACTTAGTGTAGTAAAGGGAAATAATACACAGAAATAGATCAGAAATAAAAGCATGCATGCATTTGATACTCATAATTATCCAAACAGTCCTTTATTCATCCACAGTTCATAACATCCTTACAATCCTTCATTTCTATGTGTGCACACAGCTAGCGGGGTCCACATACAACAGGACTAAGGTCTCTACGAACATATCTAGAAGGCGCCTTCTGCTATCACTCTGCTAGATTTCTAAGGTTAAAGAAGAAATCCCAACACAGGTAACCACACACCAATATTTTGGCTTGGTATCTAGCCCTATGAAACTGGAGAGGGCTCTCTCCATAAGGTCATAGCCAAGAGGGTTGGATAAATTATGGTTTTAGGCTAGGTATGAGTTGAGGGGTTTGATTTGATTTGATTGGGTTGTTGGATGAGGATATTAGGTCAAATAGGCTAGGTCAGGGAAAATAGGATTAGGGTTAGAGTCGATTCAATGGGGAAAGCTAGGTAGGAAGGCTAGAACATTAGGGTTTTTTATAGGCCAATTTGGCTACTGTTATCACTCAGTAATTTCTCCAGGTTCAAGAGAAATAGTCCAAGGTAACCACAAACCTACTTTTGAAATTCAGGATCTAGCCTTCCTAAATTTCAGAGAGGGATCTCTCCTCAAGATTTAGCTTGATTTTGCTATAAGATTTTAGGCTAGTTATAATTCGACAATTGATTTTTTTTTAATGTTTGGTGGGAATAAAAGGTACTTCAAGGTAAATCATAGAGGGATCTACTAGACCATTGGGCTATGGAGTCAACTTCTTGGCAAGCAGAGCTGGGAAATAAGGTCAAAAGAGAAAATGTACTAAGGGCGGGGTAGATGACCTTCAAAGGGTTTGAAAATAGGATTTTTTGATGATATGGTAAGATCTGAACAAAAGGGTAATGAAGGATCCTTAAGTTACAGAAAATAAGATGAAGGAAAGGGGTCAAAAGGGACTAAGAGCAGTAAAGGATTCTTAAGTCCGGATATCAGCAGAAAACATATCAATGAATAACTAGCATAAAACATGGAGCTTTTGACAGTAATATTGTATAAACCTTCATAGTCAATCATTTAAGACAGAAAACATGTAAATTTATGTATGGAACTTAGAAATATAAACAGTGAAAACAGGAAAATACTTGACTTATCTGATCAACACAAGAATCTTGAGTTATGATGTTTGTTTGACTTAGTTCCAGTCTGCTGCTTTACAAATCGACTCACACAAAATCCCAATGTATTCAGCAAAAATGTCTATAGTAGTCTTGAAAAATTTTATTCCACCCAAAATACTTCAAAGAGTGAAGTATTTATACAAATTCTAAACTAAAATATCTTGAAAAATATCAAGATTGGTTTACAAAATATCTCAAACTGTTTTACATAAATAGAACTTAATAAAAGGACACTCAAAACTAATGAATCTATTTGGCACTATACTCATGGATATATGATGACTAAGAAGAGAATTTGAATTTGATCTCAACTCTTAGTTGATGATGAGGCATCCAAGTCACTAACTGTTTCCTTTCTTTGTGCATTCTGCTTTAGCAATTATGCAAAGTTGGGGTCCAATGATACCTTTTTATTTCTCAATCCGAAATAAATATGTAAAAATTGAAAGAGGTTATTGTAGATATATATGTTGTTGAAATAAACCTCTGTCAGTTTCTAAAATTCCTTTCCAACTGTGCACAATAGGCTCTGCAAAAAGATGTGTAAAACAGAGTTTTATAGAGTCTGAAACATAGGTTGTAAAGATGTGCATGTATATCTCATTCTGAAATACTTGTGCAAAACTTGAGATATGTTTTTGTAGATGGGTCTCTTAGGAACAGAAGTGTCCTTCCATTTTTTAATATGTGTTTTGGATTGGCCACCATCTTCTCTGTAAAATGATGACTTAAGAGGTATTTTCTGCAAAGAGAGCTTTCCAATATTGTTTAATATTTCCCAATCCATAATAGCTGTTAGAAAAGTGAGAGAGGTTTTTGTATTTGGACAGCTTAATAAGATAAACCTCTTTCAATTTTTCAAAATTCGTCTTTGATTGGTCACAATAGTTTCTGCAAAACAATGACTTAAACAAGATATTTCTGCAAAAATGTTCCTTCTTGTTATGTTTTCATCTTTTCACCTTTTTTGTTCTTTTAACTATTTTACTTTCACTTTGGATAAAATTCATTGTTGGTGAAATTATTTTCATCTCTTTTTACCATTACTGACTCTGTTTTTACTTTTACTATTTGACCTGGACTGCTCTGTAACTTTGTTTAAACTTTCACTCTGACTTTTACCTGATACACTTTAATTGTCCCTATGAATTCTCAATTCACTTTTACCATTCACTGTGCACATTTCATCATTCTAATCTTTCTTTGACTTTATTTTATTCTTTCTTTGTATACTAACTATTTTTTGAATGAAGCTTTTGAATTAAAATCTGAGAATTTGGAGCAAACAATTTTGTCAACTAGTATTGAAACTGCTGGCCCAAATCCATATTATGATGATAACCTGCAAAAATCAAACAATTTGTTAATGAAATCTAGGTTTACAAGGAGGTGATTGAAGGCTTTTGAAAGACCTATGGAATGAGATATGTCTGTGGAGGTTTAAGTCTATTTTGTTTTAGGCATTTTGGGTAACTACTGCAAGATTAGACTGTTTGCAGGGGGTTTTTACTTCAAACAGAGGGGTAACTAAGAAATTTAGGCTAAGTAACAATGATATATTAAAGTTTTAACCTTAATAAACATCATCATATTCAGCATTTTTTATAAGTTCATTCAAAGGAGGGAGGCGGATTTGGAATTTTGAATGCGAAAAACCGCTAGTTGTTTTTGCGTTGCATTTGGATGGTAAGTTGTTTAAATCATTTTGAACGCGATCGAATAAGGATGGGACATGTAGCACTGAGTTTTTTTGGAAAAAAAAATTTATCACACGATTTTGGAGAAATTTTACCCAATCATTTCCGGAGTATGATATGGAATTCACACCATTAGATTTACTCTGATGATGTGAACGGTTAGGATTATTTTCCAATCTGTGGGAAAAGGTAAGTGGGACCTGGGATATAATATAAGCCATTGATCTAAAAATTTAGATCTATGGTGTAGATTCAACACGATATCTGGAAATGAATATGAATAGGAGTGGTGGGGCAGATGGACGGGGTATCGCATTGATTTAGGACCGTTGGATCCAAAGGGATTTGGTTGATCGGGCGGCTAGGGATAAATGCAAAAAAGCACCAGGAAAATGAAGGGGTAAAATAATAAATCAAAGGCTCAACATTTTTTAAACCTTGGTTTAAAAAAAATATCTGAGGCATCGGGAAAGTTTGTTTATTCAATGATATATTTCTATATTCCGAACACTTCCCTTCATATTTTATTATATAGTTAATCTAAACCAAATAGGTTTATTAACTATAAGGGGGCGGGATATTTACATAGTGTTAGTCTAGCCAAAGGGAGTTTATTATGGGCGCTTTATTAAAACATGTGGGATAATAGACTTTGGCTAAATTTTCTAATAGTGGGTTTTTCAAGGATGTTTAGTAAAAGGGAATTATATTAATATGACAAGGATTTTTATAGGGAACTAATAAATAAGTTAGAGTTAATATGACAAAGGGAAATGTGAATACTCAAAATACATAAATATAACTAATAAAAGTTAAAATTATAGCAAAGCTTCATTATCATAACTTAATCACTTTTACTTAGGATATGATGTACTTTTGAGGGTTTTTATGCTTTATGAGATGTAGGTAGTTAATCAAATGGGGGTTTTATGTATAATTAAGTAAAAATGGAGTCTTTAGTTATGATTTTGCATGGTGATGAATGCATGAATGGTAAATGATGAAAACTAGGGATTATTATAGGAATTCAAACATTTTTAACTTAACAATCATTGAGCCTTGGGTCCGGTCCCAACAGAAGTCAGAGAAATGCTCTGAGCCTCTTTGACTGAAATTATAGAATGAAGAATAACTATAGGAGAGGGAAATTATTTATTGTAGCCTGGTGAAAGATATTTACATTTATTTTCCCACCTTCTTCTACCTACCCAATCTTTAATCTAACATTTTTTCTTCCATTTGTGCCGGTGCATTTGAGCTAGCAACCTTGAACATTTCATTCTTTTGAAAGCAGTAAAAACTATCTAATTCTACCTTATTTCATTCAAGGACCCAGATTAAGATGTTGGGGTCCTTTTTACTCTATACCTATCTACTGAATTGTTAGGATTATACTGTCTGTCAATTCTTTATTCTCTATCTAAAACAAGTAAATTGAAACATGACAAGTCAAGATTAAACAGTTCAACTCATCATGGATTATGGCATTTATTGACACTTTTTCATAATCATCAGCAAAAAGTAAAAAGTAGTGGCATTTGGACTTGCACACTTTCATGTTTTATTTCTTTTTCTTTTGGGGTCTATATTTTCTAAGTCCTTTGATCTTTCTTTTAGGACATTTTACCCTCTTTTTGATTTTTTTTATTTTTATTTTTTTTGAATATATGGGAAAACAACTTGCAGAAAGCAAGGTATGTACATATTTACAAGACTTATCAAAATTCAATTCAAAATTATGAATCCTATCTTTATAGGACCCTAATAGCGGCTTCACATGGGGATGGTATCTCCTTCTGAGATGTCAAGAACACCGTCAACTAGTAGCCTGATCCATTGGGCCAATCCCAAACATGCTTATGCATTGACTGAAAACTCTTGAACTGAATTTACACCTTTTTCTGCAAACTGAAATTTGATCTGAGACTAAAAGGATTTGCAACCTTCAAACCAAACTACTAAATCATTAATGTTTTAGGGCCTTTTCCTTGGCTTCAAACCTTAATGAATTATTTCAAACTAGCTGAAAACTGAAAACTGAAATAAGTTGAAATCCTACCTACTTACTCTAATCAGCTGTCCAACTGCTAGTTAGGTAAAATGAAATAGCCAATGCAACCATTCAAGCATTATGTACTTTGATAGATTTTGTTTCATTTTCTTGTTGATTATAAAAATTGTCCTTCTGAAACCTATTAGAAACTTGTCAACAAATGAGAGGATAAGGAAATACTTGATTTCCTTTGTTGACTCTAGAAACTGTACAAAAGGATCTTCCAAAATATATACATTGATGTTTAACTGAACTAAACAATTGTACATCTGTTCTAGATGGCCTTCATACCATGAATATGAAATGTTATTTTTCATCTTTATCTCCCTGTAAACTTTCAGATAAGATTTGTGATGATATTCCTATTGAGTGTAATGTTTGACTGTTGAAACCTTTATCATCCTGATTCTGAAATTCATAGTTAGTTAATAGAGGAATGCTTTGAATGCCTTCAATATTCAACATATCTGCTATTGGATCCTGAAAAACTTGGGAAAATTGATGCAACCTATGGCATATAGGTTTCCATGGGACTTCATAAACTTTAACAAGTTTCTCATCCTTTTCTTTAAATATGTTATACCACATTTCCTTTAAAAGCTGAAATGGTTCAAAACATAGTGGTATGGAACTTTCTTGTGTCATTTGATCATTTATTTCAATGGAATTTGATAATTGTAATTGTGAAACTGAAATATCTGGATAAATAGTTTCACTATCTTCTTTGTTTTAAATCACAATTCCTAAATATTATTGATTATTAATGGCATGAAAGTTTTTTCTAATGAACTGAAATGAAGAAAAACAAAGAGGTAAATAACCTTCACTTATTTCCAAATTTTGTACTTTTTCTTCCTCACTCTCATGGCTGATCTTTATTGGCTGATCACTGTATTCAATCTGCTGAAACTGAGTTTCTTCATCCCACAAACTAGCTTCTGATTGCTCTGTAGAGTTAGCTTGAGTTTGGAGAACATAAATATCATCATAATGATCATACTTAGGAAAATCATCGAAAGAAGGAATGTCATCAAACATACATATTAAATCAGTAGATTCCTCTTCCACATATTGATCTGTAAATCCATTTTCTGATCTATGATAATTGGAATTAGTAGGAATTTGTTCATGGCTATCAACCTCTTCTATTTATTCATGGTGATTTTTAATAAAAAATTCATCTTTCATAGTGATCTCCTGTATTATTTCATCTAGTTTTCCTACCAAAAGGTTGAGTTTTACCTCTGCAATGCTTTTCTTTTCCTCTTCTTCTGCTTTCAAATTTTCTTGTCTGATTTGCAGATTAACTTCTACATCAACTGCAATGTTTTTCATCTGTACAAGTGTTTTTGGATCTCTTTTTCTTAACTTAAATTCTATTTTTGGATCAAAGGCACTTGGATAATGCAAAAGAGCTGAATCATGAGGAGGTCTAATATTTTCTAGCATTGAATAATAAACTTGATTAAATCTGTCAGAAAATTGTTGTATTGTTTCATTTGGATGTCTTTTTAACTGATTATATTCTTCCATGATCACAAAAGGATTAAATTTTATTATCCATCTATCAAGCAAAAGTTTTATAAACTGTTGGAAATTTGAGATGCTAGCATTAGGGAGATTTTTGAACCAACTCTTTATTCTATTTTGCAAAAAAAGAGCAAAAATTCTGATTTTAACATCATCTTCATAAAACTCAAATAAATCCAAATAATTCTCAAAACCTTGAATATGTTTTTGGGCAGTGATACCATTATCTCCATCAACTATAGGAAGATGTTTGTAGTATTTTTTTAGGAAAATCATGGAGTATAGGAGGTAAAATAAGGGGCTTATATCTATTTGGAACTTTATATGTATAGGAATATGTACAGGGATTGTAAGATCAATCTTGATTATTTGAGGCTTCCAAATTGGAAAATGATCATCATTAGATTCAAAAGAAATCTGCTCAAAGAGATTAGAAGAATTATTATTTACAATTTTTAAGGGAAAATAACTAAAAACTAATCTAATATCTTCTATAAAATACAATATACATTTAAAAAATTTCTTAATGAGAAAGAACATGATGTCTTGGATTAAGATCTAAGTTTAAAGCTTGATCTTTCCATATTTTTCTTTGACGTTCATTCCTCCAATCGAGTCTTGATCGTGAAATTGATTTGGAGTCGCCAGGTGGATGATTTTAACCTTTGTGTGTCTGATCACTGTCCACCATCATAGATCAGATATGAACCTATAAAATATTTCTGAAGAAAATTTTAGTCTTCCCCAGTGGAATCGCTAGCATGTTATCACTAAATAATTTCTCTAGGTTCAGGAGAAATAGTCTAAGGTAACCACAAACCTACTTTTGAAATTCAGGATCTAGCCTTCCTAAATTCCAGAGAGGGATCTCTCCTCAAGATTTAATTTGATTTTGTTATAAGATTTTTGTCTAGTTATAATTGGACAATTGATTTGTTTTGAATGTTTGGTCGGAATAAAAGGTACTTCAAGGTAAACCACAGAGGGATCTACCAGACCATTGGGCTATGGAGTCAACTTCTTGGCAAGCAGAACTGGGAAATAAGGTTAAAAGAGAAAATGTACTAAGGGCGGGGTAGATGACCTTCAAAGGGTTTAGAAATAGGATTTTTGATGATATGGTAATATCTGAACAAAAGGGAACTGAAGGATCCTTAAGTTACAGAAAAGAATATGAAGGAAGGGGGACAAAAGGGACTAAGAGCAGTTAAGGATTCTTAAGACTGGATATCAGCAGAAAACATATCAATGAATAACTAGTAAAAAATAAGGAGCTTTTGACACTAATCCTGTAGAAGCCTTCCTAGTCAATCATTTAAGATAGAAAACATGTAAATGTATGTATGGAACTAAAAAATATAAACAGTGAAAACAGAAAAATACTTGACTTATCTGATCAGCACAAGAATCTTGAGTTATGATGTCTGTTTGACTTAGTTACAGTCTGCTGCTTTACAAATCGACTAACAAAAACTTCCATTCTATTCAAAAAAAAAATCTATAGTAGTCTTTACAAATTTTATTCCACCCAAATTACTTCAAAGAGTGAAGTATTTATACAAATTCTAAACTAAAATATCTTGAAAAATATCAAGATTGGTTTACAAAATATCTCAAATTGTTTTACATAAATAGAACTTAATAAAAGGAAACTCAAAACTAATGAACCTATTTGGCACTATACTCATGGATATATGATGACTAAGAAGAGAATTCGAATTTGATCTCAACCTTTAGTTGATGATGAGGCATCCAAGTCACTAACTGTTTCCTTTCTTTATGCATTGTGCTCCAGTAATTCTGCAAACTTTGGGTCCAATGATACCTTTTTATTTCTCAATCCGAAATAGATATGTAAAGAGTGAAAGAGTTTATTTTAGATAAATATGTTTTTGAAATAAACCTCTCTCAGTTTCCTAAAATTTCTTTCCAGCTGTGCACCATAGGCTCTGCAAAAAGATGTGTAAAACATAGTTTTACAGAGTCTAAAACATAGGCTGTAAAGATGTGCATGTATCTCTCATTATGAAATAATTGTACAAAAAGTGAGATAGGTTTGTGTATATGGGTCTCTTAGCAACAAAAACCTCCTTCCGTTTTTTAAGATGTGTTTCAGATTGGCCACCATCTTCTCTACAAAAGGATGAATTAACAGGAATTTTCTGCAAAGAGATGTTTCCAATATTGTTTAATATTTCCCAAACCATAATAGTTGTTAGAAACGTGAGAGAGGTTTTTTTAGTGGGACACTGTAAGAAGATAAACCTCCTTCATTTTTTCAAAATGAGTCTTGTATTGGTCACAATAGTTTCTGCAAAACAATGACTTAAACATGATATTTCTGCAAAAATGTTCCTTCTTGTTATGTTTTCATCTTTTCACCTTTTTTGTTCTTTTAACTATTTTACTTTCAATTTGGATAAAATTCATTGTTGGTGAAAGTATTTTCATCTCTTTTTACCATTAATGACTCTCTTTTTACTTTTACTTTATTACCTGGACTGCTCTGAAACTTTGTTTAAACTTTCACTCTGACTTTTACCTGATACACTTTAACTATCCCTATGAATTCTCATTTCACTTTTACCATTCACTGTGCACATTTCATCATTCTGATATTTCTCTGACTTGATTTTATTCTTTATTTGTATACAAACTGTCTGTTGAATGAATCTTTTGAATTAAAATCTGAGAATTTGGAGCAAACAATTTTGTCAACTAGTATTGAAACTGTTGGACCAAATCGATATTCTGATGATAACCTGCAAAAATCAAACAATTTGTTAATGAAATCCAGGTTTGCAGGGAGGTGATTGAAGGCTTTTCAAAGACCTGTGGAATGGGATCTACCTGTGGAGGTTTAACTCTGTTTTTGTTTTTAGGCATTTTGGGTAACTACTGCAAGATTAGACTGTTTGAAGGAGTTTTTTACTTTAAACAGAGGGGTAACTGAGAAATTTAGGCCAAGTAAAAATGATATATTAAAGTTTTAACCTTAATAAAAATCATCATATTCAGCATTTTTTATAATTTCATTCAAATGAGGTAGGTGGATTAGGAATTTTGAATGCGAAAAACCACTAGTTGTTTTCACGTTGCATTTGGATGGTAAGTTGTTAAAAGAATTTGGAACGCAATCAAATAAGGATGGGACACGTAGCACTGAGTTGTTTTGGAAAACAACTTTTATCGTGTGATTTTGGAGAAAATTTACCCGATCATTTTCAGAGCGCGATATGGAATGCGGACCGTTAGATTTACTCCGATGATGCGAATGGTCAAGATTATTTGCTAAGCTGCGGGAAAAGGTAAGTGGGACCCGGAATATAATATAAGTCGTTGATCTGAAAATTTAGATCTATGGTGTCGGTTCAACGCGATATCGGGAAAGGAATATGAATAGGAGTGGTGGGGCATATGGACAGGGTATCGTGTTGACTTAGGACCGTTGGATCCAAAGGGATCTGGTTGATCGAGCGGCTAGGGATAAATGCAAAAAAGCACCAGGAAAATGAAGGGGTAAAATAATAAATCAAAGGCTCAACATTTTTTAAAACTTGGTTTAAAAAAAATATCTGAGGCATCAGGAAAGTTTGTTTATTCAATGATATATCTATATTCCTTACACTTTCCTTCATATTTTATTATATAGTTAATTTAAACCAAATAGGTTTATTAACTATAAGGGGGTAAGATATTTACATAGTGTTAGTCTAGCCAAAGGGAGTTTATTGTGGGCGCTTTATTAAAACATGTGGGATAATAGACTTTGGCTAAATTTTCTAATAGTGGGTTTTTCAAGTATATTTAGTAAAAGGGAATTATATTAATATGACAAGGATTTTTATAGGGAACAAATAAATAAGTTAGAGTTAATATGACAAAGGGAAATGTGAATACTCAAAATACATAAATATAACTAGTAAAAGTGAAAATTAAAGCAAAGCTTCATTATCATAGCTTAATTACTTTTACTTAGTATATAATGTACTTTTGAGGGTTTTTATGCTTTATGAGATGTAGGTAGTTAATCAAATGGGGGTTTTATGTATCATTAAGTAAAAATGGAGTCTTTACTTATGATTTTGCATGGTGATGAATGCATGAATGGTAAATGATGAAAATTAGGGATTATTATAGGAATTCAAACATTTTTAACTTAATAGTCATTGAGTCTTGGGTTCGGTCCCAACAGAAGTCAGAGAAATGCTCTAAGCCTCTTTGACTAAAAGTCTAGAATGCAGAATAACTATAGGGGAGGGAAATTAGTTATTGTAGCCTGGTGAAAGATATTTACACTGATTTTTCCACCTTCTTCTGCCTACCCAATCTTTAATCTAAAATTTTTTCTTCCATTTGTGTTGGTGCATTTGAGCTAGCAACCTTGAACATTTTATTCTTTTGAAAGCAGTAAAAACTATCTAATTCTACCTTATTTCATTCAAGGACCCAGATTAAACTGTTGGGTTCCTTTTTACTCTATACCTATCTACTGAATTGTCAGGATTATACTGTCTGACAATTCTTTATTCTCTCTCTAAAACAACTAAATTGAAACATGACAAGTCAGGATTAAACAATTCAACTCATCATGGATTATGGCATTTATTGACACTCTGCCATAATCATCAGCAAAAAGTAAAAAGTAGTGTCATTTGGACTTGAACACTTTCATGTTCTATTTCTTTTTCTTTTGGGGTCTATATTTTCTAAGACCTTTGATCTTTCCTTTAGGACATTTTACCCTCTTTTTTATTTTTTTTTATTTTTTATTTCTTTTCAAAATATGGGAAAACAACTTGCAGAAAGCAAGGTATGTACATATTTACAAGACTTATCAAAATTAAATTCAAAATGATGAATCGTATATTTATAGGACCCTAACAGGTACCATTCCCAATGAACTCGTTAAACTAGACATCATCCCCAGAACCAATGATATACAGTCTATCATCCCCTATCATTTCAGTTGCTGCATGCCCTAAGACAAGAACAAGAAAAAATCATCCATGACTTCCATTGCAAGGTTTTGAAGATTTTAAGTACATGTTATATCACCTATGAGCTCACCAATGCAGCCTCTCAAGGGACTAACTACTTCGCATATGCAGTTACCTTCATTCAAGGGTGCTCTACAAAGCAATTCCCTACATTCAAGAGTGTGTTGGTCAAATGTGAGTGAAATTCTCAATTTTACGAAATCTCCACATGGCCAGTGCCTTCTAGAAGAGTCAATATGTCTCAAACTTCGAATCCATGTGTCCATATAACACCTCTGAGCTTGGGAACATGTATTTCATATTATTATAAAGTCATTGATTAAGAAACTACCTTCAATTGCTCTATAAATTGAGCACAGATCCTAGTGCTTGAGAAGGGAGAAATTGGGTAAGGAAATTTTGTTGGATTCTCAATTGAGTGTGATTAGAGTGATATGCTACTGGTGAGATGTTTATTGTGATGAGGCTTGGATGAATGCTGGAACTGGTGACATCAAAAAAACCGCTGGTTGTAACCGCCCCCTTCTATCCATTAATAAATATTGTTGCTCATTTTCCCACATATGTATCTGTTTATGTTTCTATCTTTCATATCATGGGTTCTTAGTTGATGTATATGTTTCATGCTTCATTGATTTAACTGATTCAGATAAATAGCCATCTTTATATTTCAATCTCTTTTCTTTTTAGTGTTTATACTTGCAGGAACTTGTATGGCGATCAAAGTTGGATTGGAAGCTACAACAAGAGCGATAGAAGGATAATAGGAAGTGCTTGGATCACAAGAAATTTTCTCCATCTTTCTGTGTATCTATTTACTCTTAGAGAAATTGTCTGCAAAGTCTTCGATATGTTGTTCTAAATGCATAGCACCACATTTAGGGAATTTGTTTTATCCATAATCCATAATTCCACATAACAAATTGGCGACTCCATTGGGGAGTTTCCCTTCATCCATGGTGTGTTTTGCCTCTGATTATCCACTCAGTAGAATTTACCTTCAATTATTAGACTTTTGAAAAAAATAATTGCATTAGAAGTGTGTTTAGTAGCTTGAATTTTTTTCTCTTTTGTGCCCAACGCACTGTTGGTCAAGACAAAGTGCTTTTCATAGCACTGTCTCCCACTAAGGGGTGCTTTGCAACGCATTGTCTCCCCTTAGAGATTGTGTTGCCACCAAATCCAACCAAATTCCCTTTGAATTTTTCATTGCCATCACTTTTATCCTTTTGTTTGTTGTGTATTAAATTGTCTGATGCCTCTTAGAGACCCTTGAATTTGCCTAATTCTTCCTCCTTTGAAAAGTAAGTTTTTTCAATGTCTCTTTAAGTGTTTTTCTTTATCATTGGAAAATCAAATTCAAAGTATTTTATTTCTACATTAGATCCATTTTTTTTTGTAAAGGTAATTGTCGTTAAATTATTAATTTCCTATAGGAAAAATTGTAGTTCCATTCTTAATTTTTCCTAAAAGAGAAACTGTTGTTAAATTCATCGTTCTCAAAGAAGAAAGAATTTGTTTTTTTTTCTTGATTTGATGCATATAGTTTCCTTTTTGAATTCATATTAAGGGGACTGAAATTAAAAACCTGCATTTGAATATAGTGAGTTGTGTGTTTAGCATAGGAGAAAATTAGGAAATTTGCATATTAGTTTGTGTTCTTTGTTGTGTGCTCTCAAAACTGATTGCTCTTTCCCTTTACTAGCTAAGATTTTAATTGAAAAAGCTAAAATTGAAAATTTTTCTTATCATTTTAGTTTGTATTTTAGTAATTTCCATCACATCATCACAGTGAACCTTGAAAGGCAAATCGATAAACAATATCAACTTAAAATTTACATCAATTTACCTAAAAAAGCATTGAAACCATAACCATAACATTTAGAAGGTCTAGGCTAGAGACGTGTTCCGACATCATTAAACATAGCAGCTGTTTTTAATTGTCTGCGATACATTCCGAGTGTGATACCTCACTCCACATATGTAAGTATATCATAGCTCATCCACGTAACTTCGGGTATATCGGTGGTGTTGTAGTATGAAAAGTATAAAGGGGTGCTCTCATTGTGCGGTTTTTCATTAGACATTGCTAATATGGACTTGAGCCTCCACGTATCTTCAGGTATATTTGGGAGGAAAAATTTAGATTTCTATCCATCCATAATGAACTAATTTGGTCACCTTGTAAATTGTGATACACCGAACACATCATTCGGGGAGATTTCCTACCCATACTTCTTGGTTCGCTAGGAGGCATTTTGCAGTTCACTATTTATTGGTAAACCTTTTTCCTAGCATTACCCTTTTTTATTTTTTATTTTTTTTTTGGTCATAAAATAAATCACTCATCATGGAAGAAGAAAATCCCTTTCCCCATCATTTGCATAGAATTTTATTGAAACCACCTTTACCACCAAGAATCACTTCTATTCAGCGAAGGAAACATCGCTCTAACGAAACCAGTACCATCAGTACCTCTAGTGAAGCATCATATTCACACATACTAGAGTCGGCACAAGTTGTTTCTTCAAATCCTGGTTCATATACTGTCGTCGAGACGAAGTCCTCACAACTACCCGTGGTCACGATCCATCCAACAGTGAGACCATACCTCCCGAACCCGACGTTGTTCAACCGGAAGTTGATCCATATCTTGTCTCTTTTTTGCTAGAACATTTGCATCCCGAAGTCAAATGACCGGAAGTTATTCCTGTTGCGGTCACCCAAAAATATATTGTAGCCATTGAGACTCCCATATCACGTAGCTAACCTCCTGAAATATACTTTGGGTCTGATGATGAAATCGTTCCAAGTGGTTTAATTTCAATTAAAGAAACACCACAAGGTGAAACACCTTTAACTCCAAACCATTTTGGGGAGGATATTTACCTGTACAAGTATTTTCCTCAATCACCTGCCTCTTCTTTTTTTGATCCTGTGCCTAATCAAATTCTCGTCGATTCAGAAGGGTATACATTTGGTCAAGTAACGATGCCTGAACCGACATCTTTGGTTGGACAATATGTTCCAATTGTGTCAGCACTTACTCTCGCTACCCTATCGATGTTCACAACTTCACCAGAGTCATATTTACATGGAGGCCCTATGGTCTCATCAGGTTATAAATATTTATCTAGAATTTTCTCTAGTGCATCTTCAAGCCCATGGACTTCACCAATGTCATCATCTGGTTTTCTAACTGGTAAAACTATAGTGAGTACTTAACGGCTTTATCCTTTATATCCATCATCGGGGCAATATCAAGCTGGTCCATATAGGTCTATTAGATCAAGTTCAATCTCAACTAGACTCCCTGCATTTGGAGAAAAATATTTTCCGTCTTATTACGCTCCTCATGCTAAGGGCCAACCAATGGTCTCCTAGTTTGACAGTACTCCATCGTTTTTTGGTCAACCTAATGTCGAAATGAATGTTTGTCAATGGCAACCCACTCTACCTATCCAACCAAAAACATTTCCACACTTGTATCAATCAGTTCAACCTGTTGCACCCACATCAACTCCACTTGTTAATACATATTTACCCCTGTTACAGGCTCACACTATTGTACTGTTATCCACCTATGAATTTTTGACAAGAAAACAGGTGCCTAAAATGTTTTTGAGCCTTCAAGAAATACATTTCCCTGAAAAAATTTCATTCTTGAAGCCTCCATGTGTCTTTTTCCCTTTGAACAATCTTCACTACTGTTTCCATCTAAAAACATCTCTGTTTAGTGAAGAAAGATGCTGCAAAAAGGCCTCCATTTACCCATTTTGTCCCCTCAAAGCCTCTATTTTCATCACATTTTTTCCCTTTTCAAAATCCCTCATTAACCCTCCAAACCTCCTTAAATCCCCTTTAAAACCTCGTAATATCCGTTATTTGGCCTTAAAACACCTTTTTCCCTCTACCGAAACCCTCCTTTTGGCCTTAAAAAACACTTAATTTAAGCCAAAATGCCCTTTTTTCATTTGAATCTTGAGCCCATTTTAGCTAAGCCCTAACCACTTCCCCACCACGTGACCCGTGCCGAGGACCAGGTGCTAAATCTTCGACTGCTTATCGCAATCGAAGCATTCAATATGTGCGCATTTCTTTGTTAAATGGTTTTCTCCGATGTGATTGAACTTTGTTCTATGAACCTCCGCTTTGGTCTCCACCATTGATTTATATAGATCCGACAACAATCACTTTTAAAACTTCTCCACCCATCACCTCGTTGCATTACCCTCGATCATGATCTCTGCCATTGATTCCCCTTTAAATCCAATGGTCAAGCGCCAATCACATCGCCACCCCAATCACCAATCAGAAAAACCTTAAAGTGCCTCTTTTTGTCTTCTCCGATTGTGATTCTCCGATCCAATCACAACCGTTGATATCTTGAGATCCAACAATCTAGATTTCATCGCTCCCTGCTCATTGCACTCGTCTTTCTCCCCGCTGATTTAATCTCCATCGTCGATCTTGTTCCAGATCGGAAGGCTAGCACTCAATCGCACCATTTCCAATCGGGAGTTCTTAAAGTGTCACCCTCTGTCTCCCCCAATTGCGATATTTTGATTCGACTGTGACTGTCCGTTCAATCCAAGATCTACGGTCCATATTGCATCGCGTCTCCACCATATTTCTTCATCGGAGCCTCTATTAACTTCGTCACTTAACCTCCGCCTGTTGATCTCCTCTTGAGATCCAACGGTCCAAAGCTAATCTCCCTCCACCCGCTGGGTCCCACCATCCAAAGGCCCCACTTTCGTGCATTTTCCTCCATTTTCTTTGTAATTTTCCCAAGCGTTGAACTTTGGTTTTTTACACTATAACCTGTTTTCTCCATCTAACCTGCCTCCCCTATAAATCCTGATCGTTGATTTCATACACCCATCTAATCCAATGGTATGCGACCCTCTTTAACCAAGCTTTCAACAGCCCTGTTCTCCACCATTCCATAGTGATTTTCACTGTTTTCTACTGCTGCGACACCACTCCACAGGCCTCCACAACATTATCCCTCACTCCCCTGAACTTTTATAACAATTTTATTGCATTTTTATAGGGTTTACAGAGTGAGAAATGCACTCTGTCTCCACAGTCACAGTC
Source organism: Pinus albicaulis (assembly GCA_034641835.2). Lineage (NCBI taxonomy): Eukaryota > Viridiplantae > Streptophyta > Pinopsida > Pinales > Pinaceae > Pinus > Pinus albicaulis. The sequence continues at coordinate 57,973,764 of CM076579.1, read as the reverse complement.
ACTATGACTGAGAGCATAGAGAGACCATCACAGCAGTGGCAAACCGTAGCAGTAGAGACAGATCAAGAGATTTAAGCCCGTAATTGAGGATTTAATGCTCTAATCCCATGTTCAAAGGATAAAGGCGTGTTTTGACGACTAAAGCGCACATAAAGGTCATATCTGTGTTTTTACATCAGCATAACACTTTTTCTCCAGAAAGGACACCTCCTACAACGTTTTCCATGCCTCCTCCAGCCCTTAAAATCCATTACACTGACAAGAGCTTCTTAAAGACCGTCAACACCACAGTTATTGGAAGTATGGAGACCTGCAGACCTTTCTATCCCGGTTAGTTATTCCATAAGGCTACTCAGAGTACCAAGCAGCCAGAAAGGACTTCAAGAACACATCCGAGGTCAATATCGACCTGACAAAGACTCCCAGACCATACTACAAAGTACCAATATGTCAATACAGAGCCATTAAGCAGAGTGGGCACTAACACTTCCTCCACTCTTTCTTAATGAGTTAATTAAATTTACATCTACTACTATTGTTACTCATTCTTCTATAAGAACCCCTGAAGAATTCATTGTAAAGGGTTGTTGTTGTTAGTTGTAGGGATTCATTTGACTGTTAGAAAAGTTTTTGGAGGAAGTTGCTGAGTAGTTTGTAATTTAGTAGGCTGGGAGGAGAAGTTTGGATTGTATTCAACCATTGAGCTCAAAGTATGTGACTGATTTTGCACATTAATTGAACAAGCATTTCACAGGATCCTGGTCTATGTTACGGGTGATGTTTCCTTACTTATTTCATGTTTAATAATGTTTTCCATTTATTCTTTGATAAGAATCAGTAAATTAGGCTTAGGATATACCCATACATGGTACCTTAATTCCCACTACTCTTCTTATCTTTGATGTTTTCTGCTGATAGTGAATCGAAGAGAAAATTCATATAATTTAACCAGTCAAAGATGTTGGTCTAGCCCATGCTTACTGATGTATGAATTTGGAGTTTGTTGCTTAGATGTTCTTTTTGGGTTTAAGCTGGAATAATTAGGATACCAGGGATTTAGAGTTAGCCCTATCCACTGGGGTCCTTTTCCAATAGATTGACTTTTCTAAGATCTCTTGAGCTAGTGTCAAAAGAATTGAAGGTTAAAAGTCCTTCTCTGATCTTAGGCCTTGCTCTGTGTTAAATCTTAACTCTTTTTTTCCTTGAGATTATGTTGAAAGAAGGCCTAGAGTTAAATGACCTTTGACCTGATCTTAGGCTACCATTTTTGTTTTATTGAGAGTTTCCTTTGATTATGTCAAAGCAGGTCTGGATTTAAATGACATCTAACCTAATCTTTAGACTGCACTTGGGTTTCTTTCCTTCTTTTACTTTCACTCCTTAATGTTCCATTCCACCATCTATCTAAAAGATCCTTTGGTATAGATGAATTTCCCTATGGAAAACCTTGGTCAGTTTTTATGCAAATAATCTCCTTTCATGAGTCCATAGCCCAATGGACTGACACTTTCTTGACCTATCTTCTTTTGCCGAAACATCCTGTTACTTCGTTCCTTTTCATTCCACATAACCTTCTCAGTTAATGATCTCCAGCCCAACAACCAAATCATTTAAAAACCCTTTGTGCTTCATAACTAGCCTAATACCTCACTTAGAGCTTTCAAAGATATATCATTCTCTGCATTTATAGAGAGATCCCTCTCGGGATCCAGGAGGGCTAGATCCTAGGATCCCAAAGTGGTTTAATGTTGTCTTGTCTGTTGGTATTGCCAAATCTGCCAAAACACAAGAACCCCAACATAATGACGACTCCACTAGGGATAAAGGACCAATCAGCCTAGATTTGGTAGTAAATAGTTGTGGTGGATAGTAAACCTTCTTGAAACACTTTAAACCTTCCACCTGGTGACTCCAAAATTCCTTAATGAAAAAATACTTCACTGGTGATCAGTAGGCCTACTGATTATCTTTGATATCACTAGACTCCACTGGGAGACCAGTCATATTACAACATCATCCATGCTAAAGATCCAATCACTTCACTAATGGAAGACTCTGAACAATTTGCAGAAATGCATCCAAGTCTCATAGTAGAGTTTCAGTATGGAATATCAAGTGTACTAGCAAAAACTGAATGGGAGGACCTTCCAAAGGTTGTCCTTCTCAACTTAAAACTCAATACTCAACCTGAGCTTAAGAAAATGTTTCTAGATTTGGTGGTTGAGAGATATGAAGCTGAGATTGAAATATTGAATTCACAAGAAAAATCATATCAGTTCAGAGACCCCAGGGCATTTTTGGAAAGTATCCCTCCCCCTAAAAAAGAAGAAATTCCACTGCCTTTCGAAATGCAGGAAGAAGATGATCGGGCTCTCAAGAGCCACACTGAAGATGCAGTGGAAGATGCAGTGATCAAAGTTGTCCAGGATGCAGATAGCCTACCAGTCATGGAAGGCCTAAAAGAAGAAAGTATACATTATATGTTCATAGATCCTGTGGCAGAGTACATGGAGGCCCTGATTGGCTCAAGCCCCCCAGCATCGATCCTTTTTCAGGGGACGAATTCATCAAGAGTGCTCACCACTGATGGTGACCTGAGTTTTGAAGAACCACATGCAGAGTGCCCTATGGTTGTCTCTGATGATCAGTCAGTACTTTTACCCTTTTTTGTTACTGCTTAACTGGCTGCACTGGCATTATTGTATCACCTAGAACATCAGAGATTTCCAAGTAGAAGTAGGGTAGGTAGGAAGTTTCAATAAAGCTTATTCTATGAGAATTTAGTCAGTGTTTTTAATTTCTGCAAAGTTTCAGTCCATGAGAAATTTTTTCTTTAGGCCATGGCCCACAGCAAGCTAGACAGTCTAATCCTAGCTTGACTTTTTTTCAATTTCTGTCTTAGAATGTAGAGAAGAAATCTACTAGACAGCTTAATCCTAGCAGATATTAGTTTAGGTAGAGAAACTATGAGGCCAATAGTTTAATCTAGTCTCATGGAGAAATAAGGGTAGAAAAGAGAATAGGTTTATTTTCTTGTTTGTAAAAAATTGATGATGGAAACATTCTGCAAGTCCAAATGCACCTAGAAGAAAAAATGTTAGGACAATAGTATGATAGGTAGTTGTTCGGGAGAATATTACTGCTAATATGATGTCTTCATGATTTCTAGAAGCTGATCCAAGAAAGAAAAATATGTGTCAAGTATCAGGCATCTAGCCTAGTCTAAAGATTATTTTCTGAATTCTTGACACCTTCAAGAAGATTCCATCCCCATGTGGAGCCACTGTTAGCCACCTATGAATTTTTGACAAGAAAACGGGTGGCTAAAATGTTGTTAAGCCTTCAAGAAATACATTTCCCCTGAAAAAATATCATTCTTGAAGCCTCCATGTGTCTTTTTCCCTTTGAAAAATCTTCATTGTTGTTTCCATCTAAAACCCTCTCTGTTTAGTGAAGTAAGATGCTGCAAAAAGGCCTCCATTTCGCCCATTTTGTCCCCTCAAAGCCTCTGTTTTCATCACCTTTTTTCCATTTTCAATATCCCTCATTAACCCTAAAAACCTTCCTAAATCCCCTTTAAAACCTCATAATATCCTTTATTTGGTCTTAAAACACCTTTTTCCCTCTACTGAAACCCTCCTTTTGGCCTTAAAAAGAAGTCAATTTAAGCCAAAATGCCCTTTTTTCATTTGATGCTTGAGCCCCTTTCAGCTCAGCCCTAACCACTTCCCCACCACGTGACCTATGCCCAGGACCAAGCGCTAAAGATCTGGGCATTTATCGCAATCAGAGCATTCCATATGTGCGCATTTCTTTGTTAAATGGTTTTCTCTGATGCGATTGAACTTTGTTCTATGAACCTCCACTTCGGTCTCCACTGTTGATTTATAAAGATCTGACGACTATCACTTTTAAACCTTCTCTGCCCATCCCCTCTTTGCATTGCCCCCAATCATGATCTTCGTCGTTGATTCCCCTTTAATCCAACGGTCAAGCGCCAATCGCATCGCCACCACAATCGCCAATCGGAAAAACCTTAAAGTGCCTCTTTATATCTTCTCCGATTGCGAATCTCTGATCTAATCGCAACCATTGATCTCTTGAGATCCAATGGTCCATATTTCATCGCTCCCCACTCATTCCACCCATCTTTCTCCCCGTTGATTGAATCTCTGCCGTCGATCTTGTTCCAGATCAGATGGCTAGCACTCAATCGCACCATCGCCAATTGGGAGTTCTTAAAGTGTTACACTTTGTCTCCCCCGATTGTGATATTCCGATTCGATCATGATCGTCTGTTCAATCCAAGATATATAGTCCATATTGCATCGTGTCTCCACCATATTTCTTCATCGGAGCATCTCTTAACTTCATCACTTAACCTCCGCCTGTTGATCTCCTCCTGAGATCCAACGGTCCAAAGCTAATCGCCCTCTGCCCGCCGAGTCCCACCATCCAAAGGCCCAACTCTCATGCGTTTTCCTCCATTTTCTTTGTAATTTTCCCAAGTGTTAAACTTTGGGTTTTCACACTATAACCTGTTTTCTCTGTCTAACCTGCCTCCCCGGTAAATCCTGACTGTTGATTTCATACGCCCATCTAATCCAATGGTCTGCGACCCTCTTTAACCAAGCTTTCATCAGCCTTGTTCTCCACCATTCCGCAGTGATTTTCACTGTTTTCCACTGCTGCGACACCACTCCATAGGCCTCCACAGCATTATCCCTCACTCCCCTAAATTTTTATAACATGTTTATTGAATTTTTGTAGGGTTTACAGAGTGAGAAATGCACTCTATCTCCACAGTCACAGTCACTGTGACTGAGAGCATAGAGAGACCATCATAGTAGCGGAAAAGTGTAGTAGCAGAAACAGATCAAGGGATTTAAGCCCGTAATTGAGGATTTAACGCTCTAATCTCGTGTTCAAAGGATAAAGGCACAATTTGAAGACTAAAGCGCACATAAAGGTCATATCTATGTTTTTACATCAGCAGAACACTTTTTCTCCAGAAAGGACACCTCCTACAACGTTCTCCATGCCTCCTCGAGCCCTTAAAAGCCATTACACTAACATGAGCTTCTTAAAGACCGTCAACACAACAGTTATGGAAGTATGGAGACCCGTAGACCTTTCTATCCCGGTTACTTATTCCAGAAGGCTACTCAGAGTACCAAGCAGCCAGAAAGGACTTCAAGAACACATCCAAGGTCAATATCGACCTGAAAAAGACTCCCAGACCATACTAAAAAGTACCAATATGTCAATACAAATCCATTAAGCAGAGTGGGCATGAACACTTCCTCCACTCTGTCTTAATGAGTTAATTAAATTTACATCTACTACTATTGTTACTCATTCTCCTATAAGAACCCCTGAAGAATTCATTGTAAAGGGTTGTCGTTTTTAGTTGTAGGGATTCGTTCGACTGTTAGAACAGTTGTTGGAGGAAGTAGCTGAGTAGTTTGTAATTTAGTAGGATGGGAGGAGAATTTTGGATTGTATTTAGCCATTGAGCTCAAAGTATGTGACTGGTTTTGCACATTAATTGAACAAGCATTTCAAAGGATCCTGGCCTATATTACGAGTGATGTTTCCTTACTTATTTCATGTTTAATCATGTTTTCCATTTATTCTCTGATAAGAATCAGTAAATCAGGCTTAGGATATACCCCTGCATGGTACCTTAATGCTCACTTCTCTTCTTATCTTTGATGTTTTCTACTGATAGTGAATCTAAGAGCAAATTCATATAATTTAACCAGTCAAAGATGTTGGTCTAGCCCATGCTTACTGATGTATGAATTTGGAGTTTGTTTCTTAGATGTTCTTGTTGGGTTTAAGATGGAAGAATTGGGATACCGGGGATTTAGAGTTAGCCCTGTCCACTGGGGTCCTTTTCCAACAGATCAGCCTTTCTAAGATCTCTTGAGCTAGTCTCAAAAGCATTGAAGGTTAAAAGTCCTTCTCTGATCTTAGGCCTTGCTTTGTATTAAATCTTAACTCTGTTTTTCCTTGAGAGTATGCTAAAAGCAAGCCTGGAGTTAAATGACCTCTGACCTGATCTTAAGCTACCCTTTGTGTTTTATTGAGAGTTTCCTTTGAGTATGTCAAATTAGGTCTGGATTTAAATGACATCTGACCTTATCTTCAGATTTCACTTGGGTTTCTTTCCTTCTTTCACCTTCACTCCTTAATGTTCCATTCCACCATTGATCTAAAAGATCATTTGGTATAGATGACTTGCCCTATGGAAAACCTTGGTCAGTTGTTATGCAAGTAATCTCCTTTCATGACTCCATAGCCCAATGGACTGACACTTTCTTGACCTATCTTATTTTGTCGAAACATCCTGCTACTTCGTTCCTTTTCATTCCACATAACCTTCTTAGTTAATGATCTCCAATCCAACAACCAAATTATTTAAAAACCCTTTTTGCTTCATACCTAGCCTAATACCTCATTTAGAGCTTTCAAAGATATATCATTCTTTGCATTTATAGAGAGATCCCTCTCTGGATCTAGGAGGGCTAGATCCTAAGATCCCAAAGTAGTTTGATGTTGTCTTGTATTTTGGTATTTCCAAATCTTCCGAAACACAGGAACCCCAACATGTACAACAACCATTTCAAGCGGGTCCTTCAACTCAGTAACCTCAAGTATTAGGCCCTCATACTCCAACTCCTTCGGCTAATTTACAACAACCACCTGTACCCGGAATCATTTATTCACAAGCTGGATTACCATATTATGGGATTTCATAGCCACAACTAGGTTATACCTATCCTCAACCGAATCAAAGTTATCCTAATTTGGGTTATAACATTGGTGGACAGACCCCTTGGAAACCTAAGGCACAAATTCCACAACCTTCATTTCAATAAGTATCGTACCTAGTTTTTGGTTAACAAAATCCTCAAGAATTAAAAAAAACCCCTATCTGGGTTACCAAAAACATATTCCTTATGCCTGTGCCCAAAGGCCTATTTCCCAATCAATTTCATCATACCCTGGCTATGCTCAACCCTACCTCAATTGACAGTTTCCCTTTGTTGCAACTTTAGAGTTACCAGATTTAAACCGACTCACCAACGATCTGATTAACTATCCTCCTTGGTGGCCGGTGATACATCACAAATTACCCTCGGCTATTCCTAAGTTCAATGAAAACCCTGGAGAAGACCCATCGACTCATCCTATGAATTATCTTTTGTGGTGTTCATCTAACTCCCTGAATGATGACTCTGTTCGACTACGACTTTTCCAGCGTACACTCATTGGTCCGCTGCAAAATGGTACATTGAGTTACCTAGAGCTTCTTTCGATAATTTCACTACCCTAGCTACTGTATTTTTGACTCACTTCCAGTTAGCCATACAATATGAAACTAACAAAACTCTTGACTAATTTTAAACAGACTAATGCTACTCACATTTCTAATCATATTCATGAGTGGCATCGTCATCGTAGAATGGTTACGATAATTGTTCCTGATCAGCTCCTTACTGAGTGTTTCATTAAGTCCTTATTACCATCTATAAATGAGGATGTGGCTAAGGGTGGTGTCATCACTGAATAGTAGGTCATTGCTCATGCCCAATATTTAGACTTGATTTATACTCAGTTTGGCATGCTCTATGGGAAAATTCCTAATGCGTCGCGATCTAATTTTACTGTTCCTCCTTCATCAAAGGACTCTCATGCTGGATAAGGTATGATCAGTACTACAAGCACACAATACACTACTGCATCTGATCTCGTACCTTCTTCCAAAATCAATGTCGTGTCATTTGACAAGGGAAAAAGTGACAAGAAATCCGAAATTTAGAAAAAAGGGAAATCTAAGAAAAATCAAACTTCTACCCCACACAAAATATCAACTGATCAATTGTCTAGAAATCGGAAACCTTGTTATCCATGCATAATCTGTAATGAGGAACACTTTGTTTGAGATAATCCTCGCCGCAATGAAGTCTAAAAAATGGTTAAGACTTCACATGCGTCAACTATTTTGACAGACCCATTTCTGAATCTAGACACAAATTTGGTTGCTATGCATCCAACTTATAGTTCACAAGTGCTCATGTTGTCTATCACAAAGCCATGGAATGATGTTTTGGTATCAACACGTAATAAATATTACGGTCGTCAAGCTACTCATCAACCGACAACTTCGACCACGAATCTGTCTACAAAATCGGTACCGCCTCATGCTATTCCTAAATTGACAATAAAGCCACCAAAGGGAGTTGTTCATAAATTGACATATCATCCTCGAGCTCGAGCTGCTCAAAATTATAATATAGTTGAAGATTTGGCTCAATCCCCTTCAGCTATGTTAGTGCCTGAGGTATTACAAAATTTTCCCTCCCAAAAATAGGCTTTTTTTTTTTGCAATTGGTGGAATTGATCTGATAGATTCGAATCTCATAGTCTTTAATAATATGGGCTATGTGCCACAATTACCAGTAGAATTGACATTCACTATACAAGTAAATTTTCTCAATCACCTTGTTCATCGTATTGTTATTGATGAGGGAGCATCTACCTACATTATGTCCCTAAACTGTTGGAAATCACTTGGCTCACCACGTTTGTCTCAATCATCAATGACATTGAAATATTTTGATGGACGAACATATAAGCCTTGTGGTATTATTAATAACCTACATGTTGAGCTAGGGGGAAAAATAGTAAAATTTTAAGTCAAGGTTGTTAACGGAACCCTTGATTACAATATTTTACTCGGAATACCATGGGTATATGCTATGACTGCCATTGCTTCTACATATTTTAGAATGATCACCTTTCCACATAAAATTTCTATCATAGTCATCAATCAACTATCCTGCTTTGCCTCCTGTTCCCAGGTAACTGGAAGTATTTCGTTAGTTCACACACCCCAACTCGCTCTTCAGAACATTGGTGTAGGACTCTTAAGGGATTCCACTCTCATGGGAACCTTTTCATTACTGCCACCTATGACACCGATAAAAATTGCAAGTATAGAGACCTTCTACATGATCTCTTCCACTCCATTTGGCTTACAGAAGATTACAGGTGATTATGAAGTTGTTATGTTAGATGAGTTTCTGCTGCCCAGACCTATTAAGGTAACATAGAAATCAATCTATCTGGCTTGGGCGGAAAATCTGAAATCATCGTCGCCGATTGTTTGGGTTGATCGTTCACTAGATTTTGGTACTCCATCTGATCCTTTTTCTGAAACTTTCTTCATAGATGATAATATTTTTGAAATCATGATGTTAGAAGGAGAACCATGGGAAGATTATCATTTTTGATGTAATATTCCCAAATCGAGATAGCTAGCTAGGCATGACTGGAAAACGCATTTTCCAGTAATGGCAGCTACAGGATTTGAAACCAGGACCTGGATCCCTTATATCTATGCATATAAGACCTGAATCGAAGAGATGGCTCCAAATAAATCCTTCTAAGGTGGTTAAACAGATCTACCACACTTAGATGTCCTTAGAAAATTCCCAATGAAGGGACTGCAACATATACAAGAACAAGATATGAAGCAACAACATTATTCTATGAAGTCTGCATACATGAAGAAGTAGATAGCCAACATATATGTTATATAGCAGCAAATGTATACAATGTGTGGAGGAATCAATCACTCCAGCTAGGCAATGGAAGCCTCAATGTCACATATACATGAAAATGCAAGAGCATTGCTACACATGAAAAGCCTTGGCTAAAATAACACAGTTTATATGAGACACTGCAAAAAAATACATGATATGACAATGATGGATCAAATAAATGAGGGGGAGCAAGCTCTCAACCCCTGAGAACACTAATACAGCAATAATACACAATCCTAGGAAGGATTGGCTACAATATACATCAAAATGGAAAATCTGTAGAAATGTTGGAGTTGCTAGGTAGCACCTGCAACTCAATACTGGAAATACACGGAGATGGATGAATAAGATTTACAATCTGGAATAAAACTCCTCCAATGGATCTCTCAATTCAAGACTGATCCCGGCATTGAAGATCTTTCCCTCCAAGAAGCTGGTGCGACCTCTCACTGCAATTGTACACTGAAATAACACAGTCTTGAGGATGGACTGCACTGTCTATGATGGGAGATGTTGGCCTTGATGCCAAGATGTGAAAATTAGCTCTGAAATCCCTTTCACTAACCTCCTGAAGGAATAGGAACTCCCTCCTCTAAAACATGAGCCAAAGATAAGTGTTATGGAACCCTCCCTTGCAACACCTAGCAACGCTACATTATACTTCAGCAGAAATAATGAAATGAATGAATAATGGCTTTGGCCTTAAGCCAAGATGTGGAGAAGATGAAGTGAAATCCTTCAAGAAGCCTCTCAAGAAGGAGAGGAAATCCTAAACATGAATCCCTCATGCTAAGTGTTGGGGTTCCTGTGTTTCGGCCAGATTGGCAAGACCAAAAGACAAGACAACATCAAACCACTTTGGGACCTCAAGATCTAGCCTTCCTGGGTCCAGAGAGGGATCTCTCTATAAAAGGAAAAGAATGATATATCTTTGAAAGCTCAAAATGAGATATTAGGCTAGTTATTAAGTACAAGGGGTTTTAAATGATTTGGTTGTTGGGTTGGAGATCATTAACTGAGAATGTTAAAGAATGAAAAAAAAAATGCAGCAGGATGTTTCGGCAAAAGAAGATAAGTCAAGAAAGTGCCAATCCATTGGGCTATGGAGTCATGAAAGGGGATTACTTGCATAACAACTAACCAAGGGTTTCCATAGGGCAAGTAATCTATACCAAAGGATATTTTAGATAGATGGTGGAATGGAACATTAAGGAGTGAAGGTGAAAGAAGGAAAGAAACCCAAGTGCAGTCTGACGATCAGGTCAGATGTCATTTAAATCTAGACCTGCTTTGACATACTCAGAGGAAACTCTCAATGAAGACACAAAGGGCAGCTTAAGATCAGGTCAGAGGTCATCTAACTACAGGCTTGATTTCAGCATACTCTCAAGGGAAAAATATTCAAGATTTAACACTGAGCAAGGCCTAATATCAGAGAAGGAATTTTAACCTTCAATGCTTTTGACACTAGTTCGAAGAGATTTTAGAAGGGCCAATCTGTTGGAAAAGGACCCCAGTGGATAGGGCTAACTCTAAATCACTGGTATCCCAATTATTCCAGCTTAAACCCAACAAGAACATCTAAGCAATAAAATCTGAATTCAAACATCATTAAGCATGGGTAATACCAACATCTTTGACTAGTTAAATTACATAAATTCGTTCTCAGATATACAATCAGGAGAAAACATCAAAGATAAGAAGAGCAGGAAATAATTAGGGTACCATGCAGGGGTATATCCTAAGCCAAATTACTGATTCTTATCAGAGAATAATGGACAGTATGATTAAATATGAAATAAGTAAGGAAAAAATCTCCCGTAATATAGACTAGGATCTTGTGAAATTTGCTTGTTCAATTGATGTGAAAAACTAGTCACATACTTTGAGCTCAATGGCTTATTACAGTCCAAACTTTCTACTCCCAACCTACTAAATTACAAAATACTCAGCTACTTTCCCCCAATAACAGTTCTAACAGCTAAAAGAATCCCTACAACTAACAACAACAACCTTTGCAATGAATTTTACAAGGGTTCTTATAGGAGAATGAGTAACTGTGGTAGTAAATGTACATTTAATTGATTTCATTAAGACAGAGTGGAGGAAATGTTTGTGCCCACTCTGCTTAATGGATCTGTGTCACTGTATGTACTCTTTAGGCTGCTCAAGAAGTCCTGTCAGGTTAACATTAACCTCATATGTATTATTTGAAGTTCTCTCTGACTGTATGGTGCTCTGTTCTGCCTTCTAAAATAAATAACATGGATGGAAAGTCTGCAGGTCTCCATACTTCCATAACTGTTGTCTTGACAGTTCTTTAGAAGCTTTTGTCAGTGTAATAACCTTTAGGGGCTCGAGGAGGCATGGAGGACACTATATGAAGGTGTCCTTTAAGAGAAAATGCATTCTGCTGATGCTGCAACATAGATATGACCTTTATTTGCGCTTCAGGCCTAATTAGGCCTCTGAATCATCTTCATGATCTTCATCTGCATCTCTGTCCTTTAAACACGGGATTAAAGCATCAAATATTCAATTACAGGCTTAAATCCCTTCAACCTGTCTCTGTTGATACTCTTTGCCGCTACTGTGATGGCTTTTCTGCGCTCTCAGTCACAGGGCTGTGACTTTTGAAATGGAGTGAATTTGCCACTCCGTATACCCTACACAATACAATAAAATTCATTATTGAAATCTAGGGGAGCGAGGGAAGGATGCTATGGAAGCTTTAGGAATGATGGCACAACAATGGAAAACAGTGGAAACTGTGAAATAATGGCAGAAGAATGGTCCGACGGAGGTCTGGTGTGAAAACGGTTCTGGGCCGTCTGATTAGATAAGGCACTGGCGATCAATGGTCAGGATTGGCTGACGAAGTTGCTTTAGAGGAATTAGGTGGAGGAAACTATATTTAGTGTTAAACATAAATTTTAGCGTCGAGGTGAAATACAAAGGAAATCAATGAAAATGAATGGAAGTCGGGTGCCTATGATGGTGGGACCCGGCGGGCAGAGGGCGATTAACTGTGGGTCATTCGATCTCAAGAGAAGATCGACAGCGGAGATTAAAACATGAATTCTTTGGAAGGTCCGATGGAGGAATATGGATGAAAACACAATGGAATGAGGGCCGTAGATCTGGATTGGATCAACAGTCGCGATCGAATCGGGGGAGACAGAGGGTGACACATTTAAAAACTTCCGATTGGCGATGATGCGATTGAGCGCCAGCCATCTGATCTAGAACAAGATCGATGGTGGAGATTAAATCGGTGGGGGGAAGGATGAGGGAAAATGAGTGGGTAGTGGTGTAATATGGACCGTCAGATCAGAATGGATGACTGGTTGAGATCCAATCGAATCGGAGAAAGGCAGGGGCCGAAACTCCGATCGTTGAAGTTGGGATTAAATCCTGACCGTTGGATCGGTCGGGAATCAATGGTTCTGATTGGAGCGGAGATCACCAATCGGGGGGTAATGCAAAGAGGGGATGGGCAGAGGCGATAGCTGTACATCTATGTAGATCAACGATGGATATTGTAGCAGAAACATAGAAGAGGAAAACCAATTGCATCGGAGATTTTCAACTTAACAAAGGAGATGCGCACCCCTGCAAACTCCCGATTACGATAAGCGCTCGAGGCTTTAGCGCTTGGTCTCAGGCACGGGTTATATGGTGGGGAAGTGGTTAGGGGCTTAGCAGAAATGGGCTAAAGCCTGCTATATAGAAAATAGGGTTTTTTAGGCCAAAAAGAGGATTTTTAGGCTTAAAAGGGGTTCTGGTAGAGGGAAAAGGGATTTTTCAACCAAATGAAGGGAGGCATAAGGTTTTAAAAGGGGGAAATTTATGGTTTAGAGGGTTACTGAGGTATTTTGAGAGGAAATTTGTGAGGGGAAAAGGGGATGAAAAGTGGGGTTTTGAGGGAAAAAATGGGCAGATGGAGGCCTTTTGAGCAAAATTCTCTCACAGACAATGAGGCTTTTTGAATGGAAACAACAGTGAAGATTCTTGAAAGGGAAAAAGACATAGGAGGCTTCAAGAATGATATTTTTTTAGAGGAAATGTATTTCTTGAAGGCTAAAAACCAATTTAGCCACATGTTTGCTTGTCAAAAATTTCATAGGTGGCTAACAGTGGCTCCAAATGGGGATGGCATCTTCTTGAAGGTGTCAAGAATTTAGAAAATAATATTTGGAGTAGGCCAGATGCCTGGTACTTGAAACATTCATTTTCTTTCTTGGATCAGATGCCATAGATCATGAAGACATCATATCAGTAGTAATATTCTCCCCAAAAACTACCTACCCATACTATTTTCCTAACATTTTTTCTTCCAGGTGCATTTGGACTTGCAGACCCTTTACGCCATCAATTTTTTACAAACAGGAAAATAAACCTATTCTATTTCTACCCTTATCTCTCCATGAGACCAGATTAGACAGTTGGCCTCATAGCTTCTCTACCTAAACTAATATCTTCTAGGATTAAACTGTCTAGCAGATTTCTTCTCTACATTCTAAGACAAAAATTGAAAAACAGTCATGCCAGGATTAGACTGTCTGGCTTGCTGTGGGCCATGGAATAAAGACAAAACTGCTCATGGAATGAAATTTGTAGAAATTTAAAACAACTAACTAAACACTCATAGACTGGGCTTTATTGAGATTTCCTACCTACCCTATTCTACTTGGAAATCTCTGATGTTTTAGGTGATACAATAATGCCAGTGCAGCCAGTCAAGCAGTAATAAAAAAGGGCAGAAGAACTCACTGCTTTCCAGATATAACCATAGGGTACTCTGCACGTGGGTCTTCAAAACTGAGGCCACCACCCATTGTGACCACTTCTAATGTATCTAGCTCTTGCAAAGGATCAATGCTTAGGAACTTGAGCCAATTAGGGCCCCCATATATTCTGCCACAGGATCAGCAAAAACATGATATAAACCTTTTTCTTCAAAGCCTTCCATGACTGGTAGGCTGTCTGCATCCTTGATAGTTTCAATCACTGCATCTGCAGTGTGGCCTCTATAATAACACTCCTCTTTTTCCTTGTTAGGAGTATTTGGTAGGTAAGTGTCAACCAGGCATACCTCTTCTTCCACTGGATCAAGACAAAGATGTCTATGGGAAAGAAGGTCTCCCTCATCTTCAGTGAAGCCTGAACTAGAAGGCTCATCATGTATGGTAGGGCTATCCTCTTCTGACCTTGGCAGGTTCTGCTGAAGTGAACTGAACCCTATGAAGAAATTCACATATTCTTGAATGGGGGTTTCTTTGATTACCTCGACCCTTTCAGGAGAAGGTTTAGGATATTCATCTTGCTCAAGATTTTCTTCATTTCTTTCTTCCTTATCCTCAGCAGTAGAAAGCTGCTGACTTCCTTCTTCATGGCAATCATAACTGATGATCTGATATGTAACAGAGTGAAGATTCATTGAGTCTTCGTCTACTCCCAGGCTTTCAACATTTTCCTCATCAGTATCACAGATATCCTGTGTTGGGGTTACTATGTTTTGGCAGATTTGGCAATACCAAAAGATAATACAACATCAAACCACTTTGGGATCCTAGGATCTAGCCCTCCTGGATCCAGAGAGGGATCTCTCCATAAAACAAAGAATGATATATATCTTTGAAGCTCAGAATGAGATATTAGGCAAGTTATGAAGCACAAGGGGTTTTAAATGATTTGGTTGGTTGGTTGCTGGGTTGAGTCATGAGATCATAGACTGAGAAAGTAGTGGAAGGAAAGGAACAAAGTAGCAAGATGTTTCAAAAAAAGAGAATGAGTTAAAACTATGCCATCCATTGGGCTATGGAGTCATGAAAGGGAATTACTTGCACACAACTAGCCAAGGCTTTCATAGGGAAAGTCATGTACACTAAAGGATCTTTTAGATATATTATGGAATGGAACATTAAGGATTGAAAGTGAGAGAAGGAAAGTGACCCAATTTCTGTCTATAGATCAGGTCAGAGGTCATTTAACTCGAAACCTGCTTGGACATACTAAAAGGAAAATTTCAAAGGAGGGACAAAGGGGCAGCTTATAGATCAGACCAGAGGTCATTTAACTCTAGGTCAGCTTTAGCATGCTCCAAGGGAAAACAGAGATAAGTTGAACAGAGTCAGGGTCTATAGATTAGAGAAGGACTTTGAACCTTCAATGCTTTGACACCAGCAAGAGATCTTAGAAAGGCCAGTTGGTCGCACAAGGACCCTAGTGGACAGGGATAACTCTAATCCACAGTTTCCCAAATCTTCCAGCTTAAACCCAACAAGAACAACTAGAGAAATATTTCATTAATTCATACATCAACTAGCGGTCAATGACATCCACTACACTAGTTAAATTAGTTTGAAATCAATCCTCAGTTAACACATACAACAGAAAACATTGAAGGCAAGGAGAGCAGAGACATAGGGTACCTAACAAGGGTAAATCCTATGCCATATTTTTGATGCGAGCCTAGAAGACCAATGAACAACATGAAAATGTAATAAAAAAATAAGATAAGAAAAACATCACCCATAGTAATAGACCAGGATCCCAAGAAATGTGTTTGATTAATTGATGCAAAACCAGTCACATACACTAAGCTCAATGGCTGTTACAATCCAGAATTTCTCCTCCCAGCCTACTACACACAAACTACTTTGCTACTCCCTTCCAAGACTATTCTAACAGTAAGAATGAATCCCTCTAACAGCAGTCGGCAACAACCGAACAACAACCTTTACAATATGTTCTCAGGAAATATTATAGGAGAATGAATGACAGGAGTATATGGTATTCATTAACTGGATCGCATTAAGACAGAGTGGAAAAAGAGTTCATGCCCACTCTGCTTAATGGAAATCTGCATTGTTGTAAGTAATTTTTGTATGGTTTGTAAGACTCTGTCTGGCCATGATTGACCTCTGATGTTTCGTGGCTGTAAGGCCCTCTGTTCTGTCTTCTGAAGCAAGTAAGGTGACTAAAAGGTCTTCGAGTGTCCATGCTTCCATAACTGCGGTCCTGACAGTCTTTAAGAAGCTTCTATCAGAGTAATTAACTGTTTCTGGGCTCGAGTAGGCATGGAGACTGCTGTAGGAAGGTGTACCTCTGGAGAAAATGTGCTCTGCTATTACGTAGAGCTGATATGACTTGTTGGTGCGCTATTTGGTCTGCAAATTGTGCCTTCATCCCTTGAATAAGGATTAGAGAATTTAATCTTCAATTACGGACTTAAATCCCTCAAATCTGTCTCTGCTGCTTCACTTGGCTGCTATAATGGCCTCTATGCGATCTCTGCACAATAAAATAACCTTTCATAAACTCTGGGCAGTGGCGGAGAAATGTTGTGGAGGCCTATGGAGGAACGGCGGTGCGACTGTGGAAACAGTGGAAGAAAGGCGAGAAACGGAACTTGATGAAGGTTTGGGGTGAGACTGGGTGCGGACTATCTGATCATATGCTGGAGGGGTGATCAATGGTCAGGATTCGCAAATAGAGGTGTTAAATTCGAATGGATGGAGAAATAACGTGAAGTGCAAGATTCTTAAGTTTCGGGCGAATACAAAGGAGATGGGTCAAATGAACAGAGCCAGACCTTTATTGGTGGGACCCGGCTAGAGCGAAGGGCGATTAGTTTTGGACCGTTGATCTCAGGAGGAGTTCAACAGTGATGGTCGAAAGATGGAGTTGATAGAAGCTCCGACTAAGAAAACTAATGGGGGGCGTGATTAGATCCCAGCTGTCGGATCTGAAGAAATAAACGGCCAAGATCGAATCGACGGATCACAATCGGGGGCACAGGAGGTGACACTTTTAAACTTTGCGATTGAAATGGAGCGATTGAACGCTAACCGTCTGATCTGGGTTATATTGATGGTGGAGAGAAAGAAGGGCCACTGGGCGATGATGCAATTGTGCGATGGCCGTTGGATCGAAAGGAATGTACGGTCAAGATCGGATTGGAGGATCGCAATTGCAAGGGCGCAGAAGGGGGGGTGCGATTGGAAAATGCTATTGCAATTGGAACGGGAGAGCGAGGTCCGTCGAATCAACAACGGAATCGACAGTTCAAATGTAATCAGAGGGGCAGAAGGGAAAGGCGATGAGCGTGCAATGATTAGCGCTGGGCCGTTAGATCTATTCAGATCAACGGCTCAGATCGCAGAGGGAGCTGATCGAATGAAACTCTAATCGCAACGGAAGTTTTAAGTTAACACATAGAGATGCGTTCACCAATGGTTGCGATTGTGATAAGCGCTCAAGGCCTTAACACCTGGTTTCGACGCAGGGTTATGTGGGGAAGTGGTTTGTGGGGCTTCGCCGAAAGGGGCTTAGGCTTAATATAAGGTAGAAAGTGGGTTTTTGGCCTATTTTAATGCTTTTTGAGTCCAAAAAAGGGCAACGGTAGAGAGGAAAATGGTTTATTAGACCAAACAAAGAGTATTTGCAGGGTTTAAAAGGGAATGAGGATGATCTAGAGGGGTAAGTGAGGGATTTATAAGGGGAAACAAAGGGATGAAAACAGGGGTTGAAAGGAGGCCTTTTGGGCACTTCTTCACAAACAGAGAGGCTTTATAACTGGAAACAGCAGTGGGGATTTATCAAAGGACAAGGGCATAAGGAGGCTTTGAGGATGATGTGTTTTCAGGCGAAATGCATTCCTTGAAGGCTCAAAAAAAATTTAGCCCCCTATTTTCTTGTCAAAAAATTTATAGGGGGGCTAACAGTGGCTCCACATGGGGATGGCTTCTTCTTGAAGGAGTCAAGAATTCAGAGGATAATCTTTGGTGTAGGCCAGATGCCTAGTACTTGACCCATCCATTTTCTTTCTTGGATCAGCTGCCACAAATCATGAAGACATTACATCAGCAGTAAAATTCTCCCAAACAACTACCTAACCACACTATAGTCCTAACATTTTTTCTCCTGGGTGCATTTGGACTTGCAGACCCTTTACATCATCATTTTTTTACAAGAAGGAAAATAAAACCTATTCTACTTCTACCCTTATTACTCCATGAGACCAGATTAGACTGTTGGCCTCATAGCTTCTCTACCTAAACTATATCTACTAGGATTAAACTGTCTAGCATATTTCTTCTCTACATTCTAAGACAGAAATTGAAAAACAGCCAAGCCGGGATTAGACTGTCTGGCTTGATGGACTTTGCAGAAATTAAAACAACTAACTACATGCTCGCAGACTAAGCTTTATTGAACTTTTCCTACCTACCCTACTCTACCTGGAAATCTATGATGCTTTTAGGTGATACAATAATTCCAGTGCAGCCAGTCAAGCAGTAGCGAAAAAGGATAGGAACACTGACTGCCTGTCAGATATAACCACAGGGTGTTCTGCCAGTGGTTCTTAAAAACTGAGGTCACCATCAGTAGTGACCACTCTTGATGAGTCTGGCCCATGCTGAGGATCAATGCCGGAGAATTTGAGCTAATCAGGGCCTCCATATATTCTGCCACAAGATCAATGAACGCATGATGTACACTTTCTTCTTTCAAGCCTACCATGACTGGTAGGCTGTCTTCATCCTGGGCAGCTTTGACTATTTCTTCTTCCACTGCATCTTTAGAGTGGCTCTTGAAAGCCCGATCATCTTCTTCATGCACATCAAAGGGTAGTGGAATCTCCTCTCTCTTAAGGGGAGGGAGACTTTCCAAAAATGCTCTGGGGTCTCTGAACTGGTATGATTTCTCTTGTGAGTTCAGAAATTCGATCTCAGCCTCATACCTTACCACCAGCACTTCTAGAAAAATTTTCTTCAGCTTAGGTTGATTATTGAATCTTGAGCTAGAATGGAAAACCTCTGGAAGGTCCTTGCTTCTGAGTTTAGCCAATATATTTAATATTCCTCAACGAAATTCTTCAAGGGGACTTAGCTCAGAGTCTTCCATTGGTGGGCACAATGTTGTAATGCAACTATTCTCCCAGTGGAGTCTTGTGAACACATAGATAACCAGTGGCCTACTGATCACCAATGGAATCTTTTATCATTTAGGAACTGTGGAGTCGCCATGTGGAGGATTTAAAATTTTACTGTCCACCACAATGATTTACCAAATCAGGCTGATTGGTCTCATTCCCCAGCGGAGTCACCATTATGTTGGGGTTCCTATTTTTTGGCAGATTTGGAAATACCAAAAGATAAGACAACATCAAACCACTTTGGGATCCTAGGATCTAGCCCTCCTGGATCCGGAGAGGGATCTCTCCATAAAACAAAGAATGATATATATATTTGAAGCTCAGAATGAGATATTAGGCTAGTTATGAATCAAAAGGGGTTTTAAATGATTTGGTTGGTTGGTTGCTGGGTTGATTCATGAGATCATAGACTGAGAAAGTAGTGGAAGGAAAGGAACAAAGTAGCAAGATGTTTCGGCAAAAGAGAATGAGTTAAAACTGTGCCATCTATTGGGCTATGGAGTCATGAAAGGGAATTACTTGCACACAACTAGCCAAGGCTTTCAAAGGGCAAGTCATCTACACTAAAGGATATTTTAGATAGATTATGGAATGGAACATTAAGGATTGAAAGTGAGAGAAGGAAAGCGACCCCATTTCTGTCTATAGATCAGGTTAGAGGTCATTTAACTCGAAACCTACTTGGACATACTCAAAGGAAGCGTTCAAAGGAGGGAAAAAGGGGCAGCTTATAGATCGGACCAGAGGTCATTTAACTCCAGGTCAGCTTTAGCATGCTCCCAGTGAAAACAGAGATAAGTTGAACAGAGCCAGGGTCTATAGATTAGAGAAGGACTTTGAACCTTCAATGCTTTAACACCAGCAAGAGATCTTTGAAAGGCCAGCTGGTTGCACAAGGACCCTAGTGGACAGGGTTATCTCTAATTCCCAGTTTCCCAAATCTTCCAGCTTAAATCCAACAAGAACAACTAAAGACAGATTTCATTAATTCATACATTAGCTAGCAAGCAGTGACATCCACTACACTGGTTAAACTAGTTTGAAATCAATCCTCAATTAACACATACAGCACAAAACATTAAAGGCAAGGAGAGCAGAGACATAGGGTACCTAACAAGGGTAAATCCTATGCCGGATTTCTGATGCAAGCCTAGAAGACCAATGAACAGCATGAAAATGTAATAAAACAATAAGATAAGAAAAACATCACCCGTAGTAATAGACTAGGATCCAAAGAAATGTGCTTGATTAATTGATGCAAAACCAGTCACATACACTAAGCTCAATGGTTGTTACAATCCAGACTTTCTCCTCCCAGCCTACTACACACAAACTACTTTTCTACTCCCTCCCAAGACTATTCTAACAGTCAGAATGAATCCCTCTAACAGCAGTCGGCAACAACCAAACAACAACCTTTACAATATGTTCTCAGGAAATCTTATAGGAGAATGAATGACAGGAGTAGATGGTATTCATTAAATGGATCTCATTAATACAGAGTGGAAAAAGAGTTCATGCCCACTCTGCTTAATGGAAATCTGCATCACTGTAAGTACTTTTTGTATGGTCTGTAAGACTCTGTCTGGCCATGATTGACCTCTGATGTTTCGTGAAGCCCTTCTGGCTATAAGGCCCTCTGTTATGTCTTCTGAAGAAATTAAGGTGACTGAAAGGTCTTCGGGTCTCCATGCTTCCATAACTGCGGTCCTGATAGGCTTTAAGAAGCTTCTATTAGAGTAATTAACTGTTTCTGGGCTCGAGGAGGCATGGAGACTGATGTAGGAAGGTGTACCTCTGGAGAAAATGTGCTCTGCTATTACGTAAAGCTGATATGACTTGTTGGTGCGCTCTTTGGTCTGCAAACTATGCCTTCATCCCTTGAATAAGGATTAGAGCATTTAATCTTCAATTACGGACTTAAATCCCTCAAATCCGTCTCTGCTGCTTCACTTGGTTGCTATAATGGCCCTTATGCGATCTCTGCACAATAAAATAACCTGTCATAAACTCTTAGCAGTGGCGGAGAAATGTTGTGGAGGCCTGTGGAGGAACGGCAACGCGACTGTGGAAACAGTGGAAGAATGGCGAGAAATGGAACTTGATGAAGGTTTTGGATGAGACTGGGCATGGACCGTCTGATCATATGCTGGAGGGGTGATCAATAGTTAGGATTCGCAAACGGAGGTGTTAAAGTCGAATGGATGGAGAAATAACATGAAGCCCAAGATTCTTAAGTTTCGGGCGAATACAAAGTAGATGGGTCAAATAAACGGAGCCAAACCTTTATTGGTGGGACCCAGCTAGAGCGGAGGGCGATTAGTTTTGGACCGTTGATCTCAGGAGGAGATCAACGACGATGGTCGAAAGATGGAGTTGATAGAAGCTCCAACTAAGAAAAATGATGGGGGGCGTGATTAGATCCCAGCCGTCGGATCTGAAGAAATAGACGACCAAGATCGAATTGGCAGATCGCAATCGGGGGCACAGGAGGTGATGATTTTAAACTTTGTGATTGCGATGGAGTGATTGAACGTCAACCGTCCGATCTGGGTCAGATCGACGGCGAAGATTCAATTGGCGGAGAGAAAGAAGGGCCACGGGGCGATGATGCGATTGTGCGATGGGCGTTGGATCGAAAAGAATGAACGGTCAGGATCGGATTAGAGGATTGCAATTGCAAGGGCGCAGAAGGGGGGTGCGATTGGAAAATGCGATTGCGATTGGAACGGGAGAGCGAGGGTTGTCGGATCAACAGGGGAATCGACGGTTCAAATGTAATCGGAGGGGCGGAAGGGAAAGGCGCTGAGCGTGCAGCGATTAGCGCTGGGCCGTTAGATCTATTTAGATCAATGGCTCAAATCGCAGCGGGAGCTGATCGAATGAAACTCCAATCGCATCAGAAGTTTTAAGTTAACACATAGAAATGCGTTCGCCAATGGTTGCGATTACGATAAGCACTCAATGCCTTAGCACCTCGTTCCAGTGCAGGGTTACATGGGTAAGTGGTTTGCGGGGCTTAGCCGAAAGGGGCGTAGGCTTAATATAAGGTAGAAAGTGGGTTTTTGGCCTATTTTAATGTTTTTTTAGGCCAAAAAAGGGCAACGGTAGAGAGGAAAAGGGTTTATTAGACCAAACAAAGAGTATTTGTAGGGTTTAAAAGGGAATGAGGATGATCTAGACTGGTAAGTGAAGGATTTAGAAGGGGAAACAAAGGGATGAAAACAGGGGTTGAAAGGAGGCCTTTTGGGCACTTCTTCACAAACAGAGAGGCTTTGTAACTGGAAACAGTAGTGGGGATTTATCAAAGGACAAGGGCATAAGGAGGCTTCAAGGATGATGTGTTTTCAGGGGAAATGCATTCCTTGAAGGCTCAAAAACAATTTAGCCCCCTATTTGCTTGTCAAAAATTTTATAGGGGGGCTAACATCCTAGATGGGCCCATTGCTTTCCTGAAGTTGTTGGTCGTGATCTTCCTCCCTTGTATCTACTGATGATGGTCTTACAAGCTCGGCTTCTCTTAGGAAAAAATCACCATTAGACAGATCAAGCTTAGAGAAATCATAATTATAAGCAATGCCATCAGCCTAATCCATTGGATCCTCATCAAGTCTTTCTTCGAAATAATCTGCAAGTTCTTCCTCTGATTCAACATCTCGTTTATCATACATGCTTTGCATGCAACTCATGTCTTGCAGTGATCTAGTTTATTTTTCCTGAGGACAAGGTGTAGGTCTCATCCAATCATCATTTCTGGTTTCAACCTCATATTCTTCCTTTTCTATGTTTAGCAGGGTGTTGGCAGTCTCTATCAATTTTTCCAGCTTGCCTTCTAAAGAGACCTGCCTTTTTTTCTTTGTTCAGTCCTTCTTCTCTACTTTTAATCTTTCCTCCCTGCACTTTATGTTGTACTCGATAGTAATCGCTATGCTCTACATTTCTTCTAAGCTCAAAGGCTATCTTTCTCTTATATGGAATTCCACCTTGGGGTCAAAAGAACTCGGATAGTGCAATAAGGCCCATCCTAAAGGTGGTTTTATATCAGAAGGTATTGCATTGCATACCTTATTAAACCTGGCTGAAATTTTTTGGACTGTCTCCCCAGGTTGTCTTCTCAAATTCTGATATTCTTCTAGGATGAGGAAGACATTTACCGAGACTACCCATTTATCAAGGAAAACTTGAGAAAATTGTTGAAAATTGACTATGCTTGCAGCTGGAAAGTTTTTTAACCAACTTTTAACATTTCCTTGTAATGACAAGGCAAAAATTCTAATATGCAAATCATCTTCTTCTATTTCATACTAGTCAAGTAGATCCTCAAGATTTTGAACATGCTACTTAGCAGTGATCTTTGTATTCTCTCCGTCAAACAGGGATAGCTTATTGGTAAGTCCTGCAGGAAGGGGTCGGAAGATAAGAGGCAAAACCAAAGGCTTAGATATTTCTATGAACTTTGTGGGTGTAGGTGATGTAACAATAGATTCATGGCTGCTTGAAGTTTCTTTAAGAGTGAGAGATACACCATGAGGCTCTTGTTCCACCAGGTCTTTCACAGGAGTATAGGTCTTCTTATGGTCTGAAGACTGAGGCTTGAGATATTTCCCATACTGAATGTGAGTTTCATCTTTGTACACTTGATCAAGCTTAAAGTAGGACATAACATAGTGATAGATAAAAACAATGAATTATTTAAACCAAATCCAACCCAAATGTTCTATCCTCCTATGAGGTCTGGCCATATTTCAGGTTCTTCCTCCAGTGGAGTATTTGAGAGTTATGCAGTGTGGAGTCGCCAGGTGGATGAATTTAAATGTTTGAAGCAAGCTGATGTCCACCATCAGCAATTGAATAACAATCTAACGAGAGATCTTGGGTCTTCTGAGTGCCTAAGGGTCTCTAAGGTAAAATGCACTCAAACTCCCCAATAGAGTTGCCATTATGTTGGGGTTCCTGTGTTTTGGCCAGATTGGAAAGACCAAAAGACAAGACAACATCAAACCACTTTGGGACCTCAGGATCTAGCCTTCCTAGGTCCAGAGAGGGATCTCTCTATAAAAGGCAAAGAATGATATATCTTTGAAATCTCAAAATGAGATATTAGGATAGCTATGAAGTACAAGGGGTTTTTAAATGATTTGGTTGTTGGGTTGGAGATCATTAACTGAGAAGGTTAAAGAATGAAAAAAACAAAGTAGCAGGATGTTTCGGCAAAAGAAGATAAGAAGTGCTAATCCATTGGGCTATGGAGTCATGAAAGGGGATTACTTGCATAAAAACTAACCAAGGGTTTCCATAGGGCAAGTAATCTATACCAAAGGATATTTTAGATAGATGGTTGAATGGAACATTAAGGAGTGAAGGTGAAAGAAGGAAAGAAACCCAAGTGCAGTCTGAAGATTAGGTCAGATGTCATTTAAATCCAGACCTACTTTGACATACTCAGAGGAAACTCTCAATGAAGACACAAAGGGTAGCTTAAGATCAGGTCAGAGGTCATCTAACTCCAGGCCTTCTTTTAGCATACTCTCAAAGGAAAACCAGTTAAGATTTAACACTGAGCAAGGCCTAAGATCAGAGAAGGACTTTTAACCTTCAATGCTTTTGACACTAGCTCGAAGAGATCTTAGAAGGGCCAATCTGTTGGAAAAGGACCCCAGTGGACAGGGCTAACTCTAAATCCCTGGTATCCCAATTATTCCATATTAAACATGACAAGAAATTCTAAGCAACAAACTCCGAATTCAAACATCAGTAAGCATGGGTAATACCAACATCTTTGACTGGTTAAATTACATAAATTCGTTCTCAAATATACAATAAAAAAAAAACATCAAAGATAAGAAGAGCAGGAAAGAATTAGGGTACCATGCAGGGGTATATCCTAAGCCAGATTACTGATTCTTATCAGAGAATAATGGAAAGTATGATTAAACATGAAATAAGTAAGGAAAACATCACCCGTAATATAGACCAGGATCCTGTGAAAGTTTCTTGTTCAATTGATGTGCAAAACCAGTCACATACTTTGAGCTCAATGGCTTATTACAGTCCAAAATTTCTCCTCCCAACCTATTAAATTACAAAATACTCAGTTACTTTCCCCCAATAACAGTTCTAACAGCTAAAAGAATCCCTACAACTAACAATGACAACCTTTGCAATGAATTTTACAGGGGTTCTTATAGGAGAATGATTAATTGTGGTAGTAAATGTACATTTAATTGATTTCATTAAGACAAAGTGGAGGAAATGTTCATGCCCACTCTGCTTAATGGCTCTGTGTCATTGTATGTACTCTTTAGGCTGATCGAGAAGTCCTATCAGGTTAACATTAACCTCATTTGTATTCTTTGAAGTTATCTCTGACTGTATGGTACTCTGTTCTGCCTTCTGAAATAAATAACATGGATGGAAAGTCTGCAGGTATCCATACTTCCATAACTGTTGTCCTGACAATTCTTTAGAAGCTTTTGTCAGTGTAATAGCCTTTAGGGGCTTGAGGAGGCATGGAGGATGCTGTAGGAAGGTGTCCTTTCGGAGAAAAGGCATTTCGCTGATGCTGCAACACAGATATGACCTTTATTTGCACTTTAGGCCTGATTAGGCCTCTGAATCATCTTCATGATCTTCATTTGTGTCTATGTCCTTTGAACACGGGATTAAAGCATCAAATCTTCAATTACGAGCTTAAATCCCTTCAACCTATCTCTTTTGATACTCTTTTTCGCTACTGTGATGGCTTCTCTGCGCTCTCAGTCAAGGGCTGTGACTGTTGAAACAGAGTGAATTTTCCACTCGGTATACCCTACACAATACAATAAAATTCGTTATAGAAATCTAGGGGAGCAAGGGAAGGATGCTATGGAAGCCTGTGGAATGATGGCACAGCAGTGGAAAATAGTGGAAACTGTGAAATAATGGCGGAAGAATGGTCCAACGGAGGTCTGGTGTGAAAACAGTTCCAGGTTGTCCAATTAGATAAGGCACCAGCGATCAACGGTTATGATTTGCTGACATAGTTGTTTTAGAGGAATTAGGCGGAGGAAACTAACTTTAGTGTTAAACATAAAGTTTAGCGCCAGGGTGAAATACAAAGGAAATCAATGAAAATGAATGGAAGTCGGGCACCTATGATGGTGGGACCCGGCGAGTGGAGGGTGATTAACTATGGGCCGTTGGATCTCAGGAGGAGATCGACGGCAGAGATTAAAATATGAACTCTTTGGAAGGTCTGATGGAGGAATATGGATGAAAACGTGATGGAATGAGGGTCGTAGATATGGATCGGATCAATGGTCGTGATCGAATCGGGGGATCGCAATCGGGGGAGACAGAGGGTGACACATTTAAAAAGTTCTGATTGGCGATGATGCGATTGAGCGCCAACCATACGATCTAGGACAAGATCGACGGTGGAGATTAAATCGGCGGGGGGAAGGACAGGGGAAAATGAGCAGGTAGCAGTGTAATCTAGACCATCAGATCAGAATGGATGAACGGTTGAGATTCATTCATATCGGAGAAAGGCAGGGGCTGAAACTTCGATAGTTGAAGTTACAATTAAATCCTGACCATTGGATTGGCGGGGAATCAACGGTTGCGATTGGATCAGAGATCGTCAATCAGGGAAATAGGAAGTGGCACTTTAAGAATTTTCCGATTGGCGATGGCGCGATGTAGCGATAGTCGTCGAATCTGGCGGGGAGATCAACAGTTGATATTCAATCGGGGCGTAATGCAAAGAGGGGATGAGCGAAAAAAAGGTTAAGGGCGATAGCTATAGATCTATGTAGATCAACGATGGATATCGCAGTTGAAACATAGAAGAGGAAAACCAATCACATTAGAGATTTTCAACTTAACAAAGGAGATGCGCACACCTGCAAACTCCCGATTGCGATAAGTGCCCGGGGCTTTAGCGCTTGGTCTCGAGCGCGGGTTATATGGTGGGGAAGTGGTTAGGGGCTTAGCCGAAAATGGCTAAATCCTGATATATGGAAAGGTGGGTTTTTTAGACCAAAAAGAGGATTTTTAAGGCTTAAAAGGGGTTCCGGTAGAGGGAAAAGGGATTTTTTAACCAAATGAAGGGAGCCATAAGGTTTTAAAAGGGGGAAATTTATGGTATAGAGGGTTAGTGAGGGATTTTGAGAGGAAATTTGTGAGGGGAAAAGGGGATGAAAAGTGGGGTTTTGAGGGGACAAAATGGGTAGATGGAGGCCTTTTGAGCAAAATTCTTTCACAGACAATGAGGCTTTTTGAATGGAAACAACAGTGAAGATTCTTCAAAGGGAAAAAGACACAAGAGGCTTCAAGAATGATATGTTTTTAGAGGAAATGTATTTCTTGAAGGCTCAAAAACAATTTAGCCACCTGTTTTCTTGTCAAAAATTTCATAGGTGGCTAAGACTAAGCGGCACTACAACTCAGCTGAACAGCCAGAGTATGCAATTTAGTCTTCAAACTAAAATCAATATGCTCAAAAGATATCTCACTATGGCTGCCTCCTCCTCTTCTCATAAAAGTGAATGCCTCTTTTCCATGGACCCCACACATTAGGGTTTCATCCACAAGGAATCTTTCTCCCTCCAAAACTGCATTGTCTTCTCATGCAAGCTACACCTCTTAGGCAACGTTGTTGACTTGGTCAAAATTGACCTTGTCCTGATGAAAATTTCCCATTTTCACATTGGAAGGTGAAAAATAAGTTTCTCCAATGATCCTTCTCATATTATGAAGGATCTTATTCCTACTCATGGGCCTTTTACCCATTTTATTCACCTCCTAGATGAAATAAGAAAAAATTAATGTTCCAATTTTCTTTATGAAAAGTTTGGAACATTACAGTCCTCCCCTCTCAAAGATTGCTTGTCCTCAAACAAGTGCAAGGATAGACTGAATTATTCCCTCCTCTCCCTGTAGCATCCCTATATGATGATCTCCTCCAAGTGAAGTGATGCTATCTCATCCATCAAGTCTCCACAATGCTCCTCCTTAGCATGTAAGTTAGCTATCAAGCCATCATCATGTAAAGGTGAGATACTCAAGAGGATAAAAAATTGATGTATAGAGGTCCCCTTGTAGAATGGGATATGAAATATAATGGGAACTATCTTTCCCATATGGATCCTCCATCTCCAAACTATGAGCCATGAAAAATGAGTCAACTCCCAACTAGCCAACTCCTGAAAACTGTCTTCCACCTTTGGCTCCGGAAAATAAGGTGGGCTGAAATTATGCACATGGTAGACAATGTAGCCTACCCCATGCTATCCATCTCTCCACTTATGATAAGTGTAGAGTGTTGGTTTTCCATGGGCTGCAATAATTTTTCCCTCAAGTGGCAAAATGAGGACTAGACCTCCAAAGATCTCTCCCCCAACGTTGCAAATCAAGCTGGCCCAAGTATGTCCATATATGATGAGTTGGAAGTCATCATCGTATGGAATCTCCTCCATCATATGGCTCACCTCATAAAGAGAGAAATGTGCTATCAAGGTGACCATATCAGATCCCATGTTCCCCTTAGAACATGTAGCCCAAAAAGTGTGAGGAATTTCTCCCTCAAAGGACACATCCACACAATGTGTCTCTTTCACAAGCATGCTCCTCATAAAGACAACAACAATATAACCATAGGGAGAAAATATGAGAATCATGCTTTCTGCCATATGAAATAAATGGGAATGACAATGGTCCCTCAGATGCAACCAATGCAGCTTGACCCTCAACTGCAATGGAGACTGATCAAATGAGTGGCTTTTCAACCACTTGCTTGCTGCTCCAATCTCCTCATAAGTATGGAGGAAGTGAATGATGTAAGATGTACAATGAGCATGTCCTCCAGAGTGTATCTCTTCCCCAATTCCTCCTAGGGAATGGCCATCAATCATTATTATGGCCTCATCTAAACCATGTGGTCTAGAAAAAAGAATGCTCCTCCTTGGAGCATCATCCTGAACATGTATGGTTAAGGGGTGCATACATACATCATACAAATAATCATATAAAAAATAATGAATACCCTTACCATACCTCCTGATCATACAAGTGGAGTGGCTCATAAGTGAGTCTCCTCTCATCTCCAAAGGGAAAAGAGGGGGTTGTGCTAACTCTCTCAAAGATTTATGTCTCTCCTCCATCTCTATCTGATCCATGCATCTTCTCATATGCTGATATATCTCCTCCTCAATGCCCATCCAAAAATACCCCTCCATGATGGTGTGGTATGCTCTGATAGAACAAGTGGGGCTAAAAAGGAACTCCTCATGAGCTGCATGTAGCAACTTCTCCTTGAGCTTGGAAAATCTACGAAAGAAGACCCTACCATGATAATATATTACCCCAACTTTGACTGAATATGCCTCCTTCTGCAACTGGCCATCCAAGATCATGCAAGTAAAAAGATCCTTGGAATACTCCACCAATAGCTAGGAGCTCCAATATGGATCTATCCTCCATAGTGACAGCGATGATGATATCTCATGAAGAGCATCTGGAATATTTTCATCCCTCTCTTTGACATCTCCCATGCCAAAGATGCAAGTTGGAAGGTTGCTATCCTTCCCCTATTGCTTCTGCCGCAATGCAGAATCTAAAATGGAAGTGGGTGATGCTGATGTTGAGAGAATGCTCTCTTTTTTCTTGAGTCTACCCCAGACTCCCAGGGTTGTATCAAGCTCTCTCCAGGTCTCCAACCTCCTGAAATCAATTATTGGTGCCCCAATATGTGAAGCATCCATCCTCCTCTGCTGATCCAGTGGTATCCCTGGCCAAATGTCTCCATGCAATGAGACATCATCATCAAGAGATGACTGAATAGATGAATGGAGATAACCCTCCATGCTTCCACTGTGCAATCCAATCACCTTCTTAGGTGCATCAACCTCTAAAAATGAATAGGGATGTATACTCCTCATCTCATGATGTTGGGTCTTCTCCCTACCTTTTTGTTTCTCTAGGGTTTCACACCTTCTCAATAACGGCACAGATATAACATGAGTTGTGCCTTGATCTCTACACATGAGATCCTGGGGACTTTCTTGCAAAGATGCAAGCATCCCTCTTCTTGGAGCAAGAGATCGTCCTTCCTCTGTATGAGGTGCTATATAAAATCCAGATATAACATCACCATTTCCATCAATATCTGAAAAATGAGTGGGCAACCTCCCAATGATTTGATCCCTCTTTGAAAAAGAGACCCCCCTGCTCCTCTGCTGAAAAGTGTGAGAAGAAAATCTTCCTCCCGGAAAAGTATGGTGAAAGCTTTCATGCAAGGGTTTTGCTTGAGTTTTCTTGTTTACTTCTACCATGTGTGTCTCATGAATCTCTTTATCAAATATTTTCACTAATGCCTTAGTGAAATTTGCATAAGATACAATGTTTAAATTTCTCAAAGAAAAAGGTTCAAAGTTCCACCAGGCATAAGCCTTAGCTCTCAAATGCAGTGCTGCAACTTTGATGGCTTCATCCTTCAGTATTTGGTGCTGTTGTAGGAAGGCATATAACTCCTCCACCCAAGCTTTGGCTGAACATGTAGGTGAACCCTCAAATATAGATAGAAGAAATCTATCCTACTGCGCTTTTTACTTCACCTTCATCTTGTAAAACTCTGAAAAACTGAGATGATCTCTGAATTTCTGATTTTGAGACTAATACTCCTTCAAGAAATCACTAAGGGTTTCCCTCCTAGAAACTTCGTCTTCTCTTTCCATCTCCCTTCCAGCAATCCTGGGCATGTGACTGCATTGAGTATTAGGGTGTGTAGCTGCATGCTCACACTCCTCCAATCTAGAGTTTGCTTGTGAATCAAACCCTCTAGGAGATTCTTCATGCATCTTTCTCATGATATCCTTGAAATATTCATGGATAATATGTACATATTTAGGAATAATATTTGTAAGCTCATCCCCTTTTTCTTCTCCAAAAGATGGAGTCTTTTTCCTACTTATTTCTCTATCTCCTTGATGAGAATAGGAAGTGCAGGGTTCTTTGTTAGGTCCCTATATCACTAGTATAGCCCCTTATTATTGTTAGTGTAAACCCCTTATTGTTATTATTGTACCCTTGTAACCCCCATTTTGTTATTATTGTGCCCTTAAATTATTATTGTTAGGTCGGCTAGGATTACATTGTGGCTCACTAGGATTACATTATGGCCCCATGGACTCCTATATATAGAAAGGAGG
Organism: Pinus albicaulis; assembly: GCA_034641835.2. Lineage (NCBI taxonomy): Eukaryota > Viridiplantae > Streptophyta > Pinopsida > Pinales > Pinaceae > Pinus > Pinus albicaulis. The sequence continues at coordinate 57,942,019 of CM076579.1, read as the reverse complement.
TTTTGTGAATTGTATCATCCAAGAATTTTTCATTTATGTAATGTATTGGAGGTTGTCCCCTCGAAGTGGCTCATTTCTAAGGCGTTTATATCTCTTTTCTTCTCTTTTTGAGTTGGTTACACAACATTTGGTATCAGAGCTTTTGGATTCTAGGGTTTCGCTGCTCCAAACAGGTCATCGTGGCATTTTCGCTATAACTATTTTTCTACGAAGCTTCAGAAGCTGAAATTTTTAGGGTCCAAAGCTGAAATCTTGAGGAAGGCTGTCTAAAAATTTCAGATCTTGGTTCGCCATATTTGAGGAGATATCATCTGTGGAAGTTAGGTATTGTTTCAGGCTCATAAACAGGTCATCGTGGAATTTGCGCTATAAATTTTTTTGTACGAAGGGTCAGAGTCTGAAATTCATATGGTGCGAAGCTGAAATCCTGAGGAAATTCTTCAAAACATTTCAGAACTTGGTTCGCAATATTTTTGGAGATATGATCTGTGGAAGGTAGTGCTTTTTCAGGCTCCTGAATTTCATCTCAAAGAGGGGATCGTGGGAAAAGTTCAATAACTCTCTCTCTGAAGATTGGATTGGAGTGCCGTAAAAAGTGGTCACAATTACACAGCCTTTAGTTTCTTTGCTATCAATTTCAGAGACAAAGGACAAAACAGTGACACGTGGCAAGTCGTACAAGTTCGCTCTACTGAACCAGTCCAGAATTAGGTCATTGTGGGAGATTGGACACAACTTTGTCTTGGAGCATCAAAATCATGTCAGACCTGTGGCATTTGAAAGAAGCTTCAGAGGGCTACTACAGGGCTGAATTTCAGATATCGAATATTTTCAAGCACAGAGATAATACAATTTCAATATCGAGCTCCTCAAAGCTAGTAAAAGGTGTGTATTTTTTTCCCGAATTGCATAAGTCTTGTTTGAAGAATCAAGTTGAATTGATTGCAAGGGCCTATTGTAGAATAGATATCAATATTGGAGTCTAAAATGGCCCCTAAAAATAATTCAACACCCATTAAGTCTGAGTGCAGGAGCACCAAGACTTCTTTATCCATTTCAGAATATGGGGGGGTGATAATATTAAATTTGTAAATATGGGGTGTGATGATTTAAATATTTTATTAATTAATTTGAATTAAATAGGAGAAGGTGAGGATTTATGTAAATATCTTTTTATTAATAAAAGGATATGAGGAAAATTAATAAATTGAAGGATTCTAGGGATAAAAACCTATCCTTTAGGGATGTTGAGAGATTTAGGGGTTTGTTGAGGATTTTAAGTGATTGAGCATTTAATGTAATGATTCTTTAAAAATTGTATAAATAGGAGGGCTTTTTTGTGAGAAGGGGAGATTGTGAGAGAGTGAGAGGAGTAGAAAGCTAGTTTGGAACAACCAAGGCTGTAAGCCTTTGGTAAATTGTAAGGGCCATCAATCTGGAATATCAGGCCAAACTAAGTTGTAAGTAATTTTGTTTTGATTTCAGATATATATATTTGGTGACTGGTTGTGGAGGTTATATTTATCTCTAGTTAAATGTATATATATGTTTGAAACATTGGTTGTTGGAAAGTTCGATTAAAAGAAGTGTGAAGAATTTTTAAGATTGATCTATGCGCTCAAGCATCACAATTACTGTGTTGAACAAATCTAGGCATAAGTTTGTTTGTGGAACTCGATTTTGAGTTGGTTGATATGTAATTTGGAAACTGAGCGTAGGAGGGCGCAAAATTTTCTCTGCTAGAATTCAATTAAAAATTATGCAGTGACATAGTTTGAATAGAGCAGTAAAGGAGTGACTATGGCATTTGAAGTTTGGAAAAGTCGATTTTGAGGTTTGTATAGATATGTGAATAACTGCAGTACTGAACAAAGGTATGTTGAAGCCGTAGGCATGTTGAACGCTGTTTTCAATGTGTATCGATTCAGCAGTTTTAATCGATCAAAAAGTAAATGCAGAAGGAAATCAATTCGCAGGTGAATTGGTTTAATTTCCTGAATGAATTAATTTGGATGTGGAAATGTCAAACTATAATCCCCAAGCATTGAAGGCGATCTCAGATCTGGAAAGAACGCAGGTTTGAAATAATTTAGTGTCAGCGTTTCCAATGAAATTCGATTTTTCAGTTCAAATGTATAGCTGTGGGGAATTCAATGTATATTGAGATTTGATGTGATATATGGCGCTGAGTTTGTATCAAATTGAATTTAAACCACACGCTGTTGCAAGAATTGCATAATCCATGAGAAGTGTTGAAACATCTGTCTTAAAACGGAATCCGGCATTAAAGCTTCTGTTGGGTCGATTTCATGGCTCTAACAGAGTTTAAACTCATAGTTTGTTACTAGATACAAAAATGCTGAAGTTGCATAGTTTGTTGATAGCGCAGAGTTTGTTGATGAATTGATAGCGCAGAGTTTGTTGTTGTTGATGAAGTTGCATAGTTTGTTGATGAATTGAAAGTGCAGAGTTGAAGAACAGGATCGATCTACAGTGATGATAATTGCAGAGTGAAATCGTGGTCTGAACCAAGGTAAGAGAAATTGCCAGATTGCAATATTTAAATCTGATTGAATCAATTGCCTGGAAATATATGGCATAAGCGCACCCTTTTGTTTTTGCTGGATGAAGGATCCAGTGTTGAAGAAATTATGTATTTGGAAGTGAATCTTGAATGGACAGAATACGTTGGGTTATTAAAAGTCAAAATCGTTGCAGCGGAGTGTATGCAGAGAGCTGTGAAGTCAATCGCTGAAACTGCAATTGGGAACACCGAAAAAAATCGTGGTAACTCCGGGTAAAATTCCAGATCTATTTCTATGCGTTTGACATTGAATTTGTATGAAAGCGCTGTGAATTTGATGACAGTGTAAAGGCAGAACGATGTTACAACCCAGAAGCACGGTAATTGGAGATAAATGAATGCAGGTCACTATTGAAAAGAAATCGAACTAAACTAGCACAGGTTGAATGGCAAATAGAAAGTTGACAGAAAGGAAAGCTGACTGCATGGGTAAGTTATATATGTGTTATTGAAATTGCAATGAATTTTGTAAACATTGGGGTTCCATTATGAAGATGGTATTGGAAGCTGTGGCATGAAATGTTTATTTTGATTGTATTAAAAATCCATGTTAATGTCAGGATGGAAATGAGGAGTTCAGATTTTCTAAATCTGATATAGGTGAGTATTTAAATGTTAATTTAAAAGATGCATGTAAATCCAAGATTTGGTTGGAACTTAATCAATGGGTTTTTGAGAAGATGGTTTCATGGTCATGGTTTTAAAACCATAAACCCATATAATGGAAACTTCCGCACATTGAAATGCTAAAGGGATGAATTTGCCAGTGATTGATGATTTTGAGTAAATGCTGAGTATGAATTTTTATGTATGGGAATATGAAGATCTTGGATACCTTCAATTTGTCAGAAAATTGAAACAAGCTTCCACATATGAATGGAGATTGCCAGAATATGAAATCTTCAAGATTAGAGTGTTAGTTGGTAAAGTGAGTTAAATGCATTCTTATATGGGATATATTAGAGATGCATTCTTGTATGCATGGTCCTGGGTATTGCAGGCTGGCCTAGCTTGCGTCAATTTTTGGTATCAGAGCCTGGCTCTGTTGAAATGAAGAATGTTTGTTTAAAGACAGAAGATTTGTTAAACAATGATGAAGTAGCAGATGTGCATGAAGGCAAAGGAGGTCAGATTCTAATCTGACAGTCAAAGCAAACCAGAGTACAGCTGAAGAATTGGGCAGGTATTGGGTGTGGTTAATTTTGATTTGAATTTTACTGACAAGAAATGGAATGAGAATTGATGATTGCAGCAAAGAAGAAACTCAGCAAGGAAGGGATTGTTGCTGACAGCTAAAGTTTGCAGATCAAGCCAGAAGGTTGGAAGAGAGAATCAGATTTTAAAATCTGATTGACAGTGAATTTGTGCAGAGGAAGAAATGAAGATGCTGAAACAAAATTGCAGGAATGATGAGACTGAAGTGCAGGAGAATGGAAGGACAAGATCAGCCGAGATCTTGAAGGTAAGGTGATCTGGGTTTATTTGAATTTGAAGATTGTAGTCTTTGCATTAAAGCAGAAGTATTTTTGCAACTCCCAAAAGGAAAATCCATAGAAGACATGTTTAAAATTACTAACAGAAAACTGGTGAAAGCATAGGTGTGGCAGAACCTTGAAGAAATCCAATAGAGATTGGATAAGGAGGACAGTTGTAAACAGGCAGATGAGTTGAAGCCAAGAAGAGAAAAGAGAAGTGCTCAAAGGAGGTTCCAGGGGTAGAACCAATTGCTTGCCAAAAGACCGAGTGAGGAGGGCTTGGTGAGGTAAGTGGCAGCAAAACAGGACTTGCTGCTGAAGAGGCTTTAGTGCAACTCATAGTAAAGTGAGTAAGGGACTCATAGAGATGGAAATGATGATGACTAGTGACAGTCGTCACAGAGGTTCTGAAATAAACCACATCAGAAGACAAAAGGGAAAGGATGCCAAGGCAGTTGGCATACAGAGACAGTTAAGCAAAGAGGAATATGAAAGGGAGAAGGCTGAAATAGTAGTTCAGCTTGAGGTGTTAATGGAGATGTTGCAAAGAAATGAGGAAAACCAGAAGCATGGTTATGTCATGAGAAAGAAGTTGAGATGGAAGAGGCTACAAGAGAAGTGGAATCATCAGGTAAATATGCAATTGATAAAGGAACTAAGGGAACTTGAACGGGTTATAGATGCCAGACAGAAGAAAGAGAAGCTCGAAACAGTTGAGCTACAGCAAAAGGAAGATGCTGAAGAAGATGTTGAAGTTTCCATATGTTACCCAGAGAGTGGACCATTACTTTCTGAAAGTGATGAAGTGCTGGAGGAGTTGAATCATATGAATGATTCAAAGCAGCGCAAAGATTTGATGACTGAAGCATCAAACAAGACCGTAAGGTCTTGTGATTTTAAAACTAATGATTGGTGTGTGATTGCAGGTTTGGAAGAAGATAGGCAGTGTTTTGAAGTTGACAAAGAAGTGGAAGAGTACCTTCCAGAAGATGAAAGTTTTGAAGCAGAGGCTGGGAAAGAATCAGTTCACTACAGTGGAAAAATGCTGGAAGACATCATTGAGATAGCTGATGAGAAGTGGAGACTAGCTGACAGTCTCAAGAGTTCTTTGAGTTTGGATCAGCATACTGATATGCTGACAGAAAAAGAGAAATCAACGCAACATACTGAAGTGTTGCTAAAGGGAAAAGAGGTACAGAGGCCTTATTTTTTTTATAATGATTGTCTTATGATTGAAGATGTTGTTGCAGACGCTAGAACATATTTGGCACAGGTGGATAGTCAAATGAAAGAAGAAGAGGAAGAACATCTACTGAAGGATGTCCAGGATAGATTGCTGAAGAAGGATGACAAAGTAGTTGTCATAAATGATAATCAAGAAGAAATTGCAGATAAAATTGCAGATGACGAGCAAAGGAATGTTGCAGAGGGAAAGGAAGATTGGGAGGCCGCAACATCCATAGTGACAGCAAGAGCAACATGTTTTATTGAAGATGTTGGAAACAATCAGCGGACAGAGGACATACTGGACAAAGAAATTGAGATGATAAGGAGATTAATGATAAAGACATCCCAGAGAAAGACAGCCGAAAGAAAGAAAAGGAGCGACAACAAGAGAATGACAGTGAAAGATTGCAAGAGCAGAGCAGGTGGAGCACTACAACACAAAATATGGAAACCTGGAAGACAACAGCAGATAACCACAGCAGTGAAGCAATCAACAAGCACGGGAAGATTACAAAATAAAATTTGGGATCCCGGAGGAGATATCCAGACTTATGACCAGGTGGTCATGAATTTTCTTACATGGGGAGTCTGATGCAGGAGCATCAAGACTTTTTTTATCCATTTGTAAATATGGGGTGTGATAATATTAAATTTGTAAATATGGGGTGTGATGATTTAAATATTTTATTAATTAATTTGAATTAAATAGGAGAAGGTGAGGATTTATGTAAATATCTTTTTATTAATAAAAGGATATGAGGAAAATTAATAAATTGAAGGATTCTAGGGATAAAAACCTATCCTTTAGGGATGTTGAGAGATTTAGGGGTTTGTTGAGGATTTTAAGTGATTGAGCATTTAATGTAATGATTCTTTAAAAATTGTATAAATAGGAGGGCTTTTTTGTGAGAAGGGGAGATTGTGAGAGAGTGAGAGGAGTAGAAAGCTAGTTTGGAACAACCAAGGCTGTAAGCCTTTGGTAAATTGTAAGGGCCATCAATCTGGAATATCAGGCCAAACTAAGTTGTAAGTAATTTTATTTTGATTTCATATATATATATTTGGTGACTGGTTGTGGAGGTTATATTTATCTCTAGTTAAATGTATATATATGTTTGAAAATATTAAGTTGGAAAGTTCGATTGGTTGGAAGTGGCCAAGAATGCAAATAGATCTATGCGCTCGCCATCACACTACCGTGTTGAACAAATCTAGGCATGTTGTTTGTAGAACCCGATTCTTGAGTTGGTTGAAGTGTAATTTGGAAACCGAGTTCTGAGGCGTTAAAATTTTCTCTCGCTAGAATTCAATTAAAATCATTAATGTTACTTTGTTTACGTTGTATATCAATGCTATATCACATGGTTCCATAATGTCCTGATACCTGAGAAGATATTTTAATGATCATGACTGAACAAAGGTATGTTGAAGCCGTAGGCATGTTGAACGCTGTTTTCAATGTGTATCAATTCAGCAGTTTTAATCGATCAAAAAGTAAATGCAGAAGGAAATCAATTCGCAGGTGAATTGGTTTAATTGCCTGAATGAATTAATTTGGATGTGGAAATGTCAAACTATAATCCCCAAGCGTTGAAGGCGATCTCAGATCTGGAAAGAACGCAGGTTTGAAATAATTTAGTGTCAGCGTTTCCAATGAAATTCGATTTTTCAGTTCAAATGTATAGCTGTGGGGAATTCAATGTATATTGAGATTTGATGTGATATATGGCGCTGAGTTTGTATCAAATTGAATTTAAACCACACGCTGTTGCAAGAATTGCATAATCCATGAGAAGTGTTGAAACATCTGTCTTAAAACGGAATCCGGCATTAAAGCTTCTGTTGGGTCGATTTCATGGCTCTAACAGAGTTTAAACTCATAGTTTGTTATCAGATACAAAAATGCTGAAGTTGCATAGTTTGTTGATAGCGCAGAGTTTGTTGATGAATTGATAGCGCAGAAATATATACATGATGAAACTTGCATAGTTTGTCGATGAATTGAAAGTGCAAGAGTTGAAGAATTGTGATCGATCTACAATGTGGATAATTGCGAGTGAAATCGTATCCAACCGTTAGGTAATGAGAAAATCATTAACAAGATTACAACCTGAATTTGTTCAATCATCTGAAACACATGACAACTCAACACTTCTGTTTTGTTATGCTTTGGATAATTAAACGATCCTGTTGAAGAAATTATGTATTTGGAGGTGAATTTTGAACATGGCTAATACGCTAAGTTATTAAAAGTCAAAATCGTTGCGAAGGAGGTAATGCAAAGAGATTGTGAAGGTGACTCATTAAATCGTTAATTGGAATAATTCTAAAAAATCGTAGTAATCGTAAAATTCCAGATCTATTTTTATGCGTTGATATTGAATTTGTATGAGCGCCGTGAATTTGATGACAAAGGTAAAGTGCAGAACGATGTTACAAACCAGACTCGATAATTGGAGATAAATGAATGCAGGTCACTATTGAAAAGAAATCGAACTGAACTAGCACAGGTTGAATGGCAAATAGAAAGTTGACAGAAAGGAAAGCTGACTGCATGGGTAAGTTATATATGTGTTATTGAAATTGCAATGAATTTTTTAAACATTGGGGTTCCATTATGAAGATGGTATTGGAAGCTGTGGCATGAAATGTTTATTTTGATTGTATTAAAAATCCATGTTAATGTCAGGATGGAAATGAGGAGTTCAGATTTTCTAAATCTGATATAGGTGAGTATTTAAATGTTAATTTAAAAGATGCATGTAAATCCAAGATTTGGTTGGAACTTAATCAATGGGTTTTTAAGAAGATGGCTTCATGGTCATGGTTTTAAAACCATAAACCCATATAATGGAAACTTCCGCACATTGAAATGCTAAAGGGATGAATTTGCCAGTGATTGATGATTTTGAGTAAATGCTGAGTATGAATTTTTATGTATGGGAATATGAAGATCTTGGATACCTTCAATTTGTCAGAAAATTGAAACAAGCTTCCACATATGAATGGAGATTGCCAGAATATGAAATCTTCAAGATTAGAGTGTTAGTTGGTAAAGTGAGTTAAATGCATTCTTATATGGGATATATTAGAGATGCATTCTTGTATGCATGGTCCTGGGTATTGCAGGCTGGCCTAGCTTGCGTCAAAGCCTTTAGAAGGCTCTACTATTACTCATGAAGATGAAGAATGGCAACATGACATGTCAAAATTACAAGAGCAAATGCAACAAATTTCGCTCTCGCAAAGAACAACAAAAAATGAAATGGAAGTTTTGAAGAAAGGCGTGGAAACTAAGATGAATGGTTTGGAAGCTAAGATGGATGCCATGGAAGTCGGCATGGAAGCTAAGATGGATGACATGAAGAATGATCTAAAAGCATACATGAAAGGCTTGATGACAAGCTTAAAACCAGAAATGATTCCTAATGGCGGAAATATAGGAGAAGAACCTCCCGATGAGAACAAAATAAATGTTAATCATGATTCCTCGAATGTTGGCGGAAAGAACCACCATATTCCAAAAATGGATATGAGGAAGTTTGATGGAAAGGATCCTATAACCTGGATACTACAGATGGAGCAATATTTTGATCTCCATAACGTGCAAAACACGCAAAAGGTACGCATTGCAACTTTACATTTAGAACAAAATACACTTGTATGGTATCAATGGCTTTGCTCCCGTAAAAAAATTGTCACTTGGTCAATTTTTACGGAGGAAATGATAGCACATTATGAGGATACAAAGAGCAACACCTTCTTTAGCCAATTGATAAATCTCAAACAAAGGGTTTAGTGGGGCAGCACATTGAGGACTTCCAAAAATTGAATATAAGGGTAACTGATATTCCAGAGGAACACAGGATTGATCTCTTCATAGGCACTTTAAAGGATAACATCCAACATGAAGTTCGCGTTTTGGAACCTGATTCATTGGAGAAGGCATTCGGGTTGGCAAGAAAAGTTGAATGTAAAATTATGGCGACAAGGAAGCCTACCACTCAATTCTATAAAGAAGGAAGTGTTGCTACGCCTAGATTTCCACAACCTACAAGGTTGACACCACAACAATTGGAAGAAAAAAGAGCAAAAGGGCTTTGCTACGGTTGTGATAGCAAATACACTAAAGGTCATAAGTGTGCCGAGAAGAAATTATTTTACATAGATTGTGAAGAAGAAGAAGAAAATGAACAAGAAGAGGATATACACCAGGAACCACCCCTAGAAGAGGAAGAAATGAATCCGACCATATCGTGTAATGCACTGGCAGGAATTACCACTCCTCAAACTCTCGAGATAGAAGGACATATAAAGAAGAAAAGGGTAATAGTGTTGATTGATTCAGGTAGCACCCATAATTTTATTCATTATAAGGTAGCCAAGGAATTAAATTGTTTCCTATACCCAGCACCAGAATGTCAAGTGATGGTCGCAAATGGAGGAACTATAAATTGCTCTGGAAAATGCCATAATATCAAGCTAACCATGGGGGAATATGTATTGACTAGTCCAATGCTTTCCATTCCTATGGGAGGTGCTGATGTTGTACTAGGAGTACAATGTTTACAATCTTTGGGGACGGTAGCTTTTAATTTTCAAGAACTTTTCTTGAAATTTTTTTCAGAAGGAAAGGAAGTCGAATTACGGGGTATTGTGGGGAAGCCAGGAATGATAATAAGCTCTAATGTCATGACAAAGCTTCTAAAGAAAGAACGGCGAGGCGTAATTGCACAATTATGCTCACTAGAAGTTCCAACATCAAAATCATCTATTTCTGCAGATCTCCAACAAGTCTTGGACAATCATTCCAAGGTGTTTGAAACTCCCAAAGGACTCCCACCTATTCATGATCATGATCATGCTATTCATTTGATTCCGGGAAGTGTTCCTCCAAACATCGGGCCTTATAGATATCCTTATGTCCAAAAGAGCGAAATTGAACGTATGATTGCAGAAATGTTAGAGGCGGGTATAATTCAACCTAGTCAAAGTTCTTTCTCTGCTCCTATAGTATTGGTACACAAGAAGGATGGATCATGGTGCATGTGTCCGGATTATAGGGAGCTCAATTAGCTCACCATTAAAGATAAATTTCCCATTCCTGTGATTGATGAATTATTGTATGAATTACATGGAGCAATTTATTTTACCAAGTTGGATCTTCGTTCAGGATATCATCAAATTAGAATGAAGACTGAAGATATTCCAAAAACAGCATTTCGAACTCATGAGGGTCATTATGAATTTTTGGTCATGCCTTTTGGCCTTACCAATGCACCTTCTACATTTCAAGGGTTGATGAATCCCATTTTCAAACCCTTCCTTAGAAAATTTGTGCTAGTATTTTTTGATGATATACTAATCTACAACAGGTCTTGGAAGGATCATGTTGAACATGTTGACGGGGTGCTCAAACTATTGCAGGAGAAACAATTATATGCAAAAAAATCCAAATGTTTCTTTGGAGTACAAGAGGTGGAATATCTGGGTCATATTGTATCTCACGAGGGGGTTAAAGTGGACCCTAACAAAATTAAAGCCATTAAGGAATGGAAAGTTCCCACAACCATAAAGAAGTTGCGAGGATTTCTTGGGTTAACAGGGTATTATCGCAAGTTTGTTAAGAATTATGGGAGAATAGCATCACCTCTAACAACATTATTGAAGAAAGACACATTTTCATGGATTCCTGAAGCAACTAAGGCCTTTGAATGTCTTAAAGAGGAAATGTGCCTAGCACCGGTCTTAGCTACACCAGACTTCACAAAAGCCTTTATTGTGGAATGTGATGCCTCAGGAAATGGAATTGGTGCAGTTTTAATGCAGGAAGGAAGACCCATTGCTTTTGAAAGTCGTCCAATCAAAGGAAAGTATTTACAGAAACCTATTTATGAGAAGGAAATGTTAGCAATACTACATGCATAAAGAAATGGCGAACTTACCTAATGGGAAGACACTTCAAGGTAAAAACTGATCATGATAGTCTTAAACACTTTTTGGAACAAAGACTATCGTCAGAAGAACAACAAAAATGGGTCACAAAGATGTTGGGTTACTACTTTGAAATAATCTACAAAAGAGGAAAGTTGAATGTTGTTGCAGATGCCGAACTTACCTAATGGGAAGACACTTCAAGGTAAAAACTGATCATGATAGTCTTAAACACTTTTTGGAACAAAGACTATCTTCAGAAGAGCAGCAAAAATGGGTCACAAAGATGTTGGTTTATGACTTTGAAATAATCTACAAAAAAGGAAATCTTAATGTTGTTGCAGATGCACTCTCAAGAAAGAATGAAGAGGTGGAAGCATTGCTTTGTGCCATTTCTATTATCCATCCAGATTGGATAACCGAAGCAAGAGATGAATGGAAGAAGGACAAAGATGTATGGACACTCATTCAAAATTTGCAGCAAGATCCTAGTACATATCATACATTTAGTTGGAAAAATGATTCCTTATGGTACAAAGATCACTTATATCTTTGTAAGAATTCCCAACTGAAACAAAAGATTCTTCTGGAATTGCACACTTCTCCTTTAGGAGGACACTCAGGATTTTTAAAAACTTACCACAGGGTGAAGAAAGATTTTTTTTGGGATGGCCTTAAATCTGATATTCAAAATTTTGTGGCGTAATGTTTGGTTTTCCAGCAGAATAAAGTGGAGACAATTAAGACCCCGGGACTTCTACAACCTTTATCCATTCCAAGTCAACGTTGGGAGGAGATTTCAATGGATTTTATCACAGGTTTACCGAAGTCCGAAGGCAAGAATGTCATCATGGTGGTAGTTGATAGACTTACCAAGTTTGCACACTTTTGTGCATTATCTCATCCATTTAAAGCAAGTACAGTTGCTACTACATTTGTGGATAGAATTCAAAAGCTACATGGAAGCCCAAGGGTTATTGTGAGCGACAGAGATCCCATTTTTACTGGAAATTTTTGGACGGAGTTATTTTCTTGTTTGGGTACTCAATTAGCTCATAACTCATCTTATCATCCTCAATCTGATGGTCAAACGGAGATAGTAAATAAATGTTTGGAAGGATATCTTCGTTGTTTTGTATCTGATAAACAAACACAATGGGTCAAGTGGTTACCTCTTGCTGAATGGTGGTATAACACTTCCTTCCATGCTGCAGCAAAAATGACCCCATTTATGGCACTTTATGGATATCATCCACCATCCATCACATCATCTTTAAGGGAAAATTCGAAGGTTCAAGCAGTGGAAGATCACATCGAGCATCAGCAAGAAGTTCTCCAACTCTTAAAGGATAACCTGAATTTGGCACAAATCGAATGAAACAACAGGCAGATCAACATCGTAGCGAGAGAAGTTTTGATGTAGGAGATTGGGTATTTTTACGGCTACAACCATACAAACAAATGTCCCTCAAGCAAGCAAAGAAGGATAATTTATCGCCAAAGTACTATGGTCCTTACAAGGTGTTGCAAAAGATTGGTACTATGGCATACAAATTGGAGCTTCCTGCTTCTTCGCGAGTACATCCAGTTTTCCATGTTTCATGCTTAAAGAAGGTTATAGGTGAAAATATTCCAGTTCAAACAATATTGCCAAAACTTGATGAGGAAGGAAAAATCATATTGGAACCTGAAGCGGTCACGAAAACAAGAACTCGACAGCTACGGAATCGATCAATTTCACAGTATCTCATCAAGTGGAAGAACTTACCCACTGAAGATTCTACATGGGAGGATGAGAATTTTATATAGAAGCACCCAGAGCTACTCAAGCGTTGAGGACAACACTTTTTGAAGGAGAGGGGCATGTTAGGTCCCTATATTACTAGTATAGTCCCTTATTGTTGTTAGTGTAACCCCCTTATTGTTATTATTGTACCTTTTTAACCCCCATTTTGTTATTATTGTGCCCTTAAATTATTATTGTTAGGTCGGCTAGGATTACATTGTGGCCCACTAGGATTACATTATAGCCCCATGGACTCCTATATATAGAAAGGAGGTTTTGTGAATTGTATCATCCAAGAATTGTTCATTTATGTAATGTATTGGAGGTTGCCCCCTCGAAGTGGCTCATTTCTAAGGCGTTTATATCTCTTTTCTTCTCTTTTTGAGTTGGTTACACAACATTCTTCCTCTTCTTTCTGCTTACCCTCCTTGGGGAAGTTCTTCATGGATCTGAAATATGATGAGATAAAAATCATCCTCCTAAATCTTCTAATCTTCTTGGGCTTAGACTCACAGGCTGAGCCAAGAAAGCAGCTTTGATACCACTGTAATATTCCCAAATCGGGACAGCTAGGTAGGCATGACTGGAAAACATATTTTCCAGGAATGGAAGCTACAGGATTTGAAACCAGGACCTGGATCCCTTATATTTATGCATATTAGACTTGAATCCAAGAGATGGCTCTAAATAAATCCTTCTAAGGTGGATAAACAGATCTACTACACTTAGATGTCCTTAGAAAATGCCCAATGAAAGGACTGCAACATATACAAGAACAAGATATGGAGAAACAACGTTATTCTATGAAGTCTGCATACATGAAGAAGTAGATAGCCAACATATATGTTATATAGCAGTATATTTATACAATGTGTGGAGGAATCAATCACTCCAGCTAGGCAATGGAAGCCTCAATGTGACATATACATGAAAATGCAAGAGCATTGCTACACATGAAAAGCCTTGGATGAAATAATGTAGTTTATATGAGACACTACAAAAAAATACATGATATGACAATGATGGCTCAAATAAATTAGGGGGAGCAAGCTCTCAACCCCTGATAACACTAATACAACAATAATACATAGTCCTTGGGAGGATTGGCTACAATATACCTCAAAATGGAAAATCTGCAGAAATGCTGGAGTTGTTGGGTAGCAGCTGCAACTCAATACTGGAAATACATGGAGATGGCTGCATAAGATTTAAAATCTGAAAGAAACCTCCTCTAATGTATCTCTCAATGCAAGGCTGATCCCAGCATTGAAGATCTTTCCCTCCAAGAAGCTGGTGCAACCTCTCACTGCAATTGTACACTAAAATAACGCATTCTTGAGGATGGAATGTGTTTTCTATGATGAGAGATGTTGGTCTTGATGCAAAGATGTGAAAATCAGCTCTGAAATCCCTTTCACTAACCTCTCATAGGAATATGAACTCCCTCCTCTGAAAGATGAGCCAAAGAGAAGTGTTGTGGAACCCTCCACTGCAGCACCCAGCAACACTACGTTATACTTCAGCAGAAATAACGTAGTGACTGAATAATGGCTTTGGCCTTGAGCCAAGATGCGGAGAAGATGAAGTGAAATCCTTCAAGAGGCCTCTCAAGGAGGAGAGGAAATCCTAAATAGTAATCCTTTTTTTTAAGAAGCACTGCAACTCAGCTGAATAGCCAGAGTATGCAATTTAGTCTTCAGACTAAAGTCAATATGCTCAAAATATATCTCACTATGGCTACCTCCCCCTCTTCTTATACAAGTGAATGCCTCTTTACCATGGACCCCACATATTAGGGTTTCATCCACAAGGAATATTTCTCCCTCCAAAACTGCGCTGTCTTCTCATGCAAGCTACACCTCTTAGGCAGCGTTGTTGACTTGGTCAAACTTGACCTTGTCCTGATGAAAATTGCCTCTTTTCACACTGGAAGGTGCAAAATAAGCTGCTCCAATGATCCTTCTCACATTATGAAGAATATTATTCCTTGGGAAATTATGGCCAGCATAGCAATGTGATCACCCATTCTTCATCTCTTGGTGGATTTATATATTGGATTTCAAATCCTCCTTCCTTCCCTTCATACATGGTGGATGGTGACCCAATGGAGAGGTATGATTCCATCGTGTGCTCCAAATATTCCTTTGTGTGCTCACATAGTGTCTAAGGAGGTGTTGGTGGTTGTCCTTAGGCAGCTTTATATAAGGAGTAACTCTCCTTTGCTTTGAGTGGTCTCGGAAAGCGACATTTTTCCACTTTCAGAAATGCGTGCTTAGCAGGAAAAAAAAGGTGCGCAGAAGGCGCTCTTCTCGAAGGATTAAGCGAGAAATTTAGCATTTAAGACTAGTTCAAATCTGATTTTCGCAAAACCTTAGAGACTTTAAATACTTTCTTGATTCCATAATGTCTTCCTACCCTGTAAATCCTTTGGCTTAACATTAATTAATGTCATCTTCCATTGTACAATTTTCTAGTGTTAATAGTTTCCCCCTAATGTGTGAGGCCTAGGAAGGACTGTATAGCTGAAATACATTATATTTTATTTTCTGTATCGTGCATAGAGAGAGAGAGAGGTCTGTGTGAATCTTGGAATTGACAACACCTTGCACTATTTCCAAGATGGCCATGGCCTAAGGGACCCCTGGAAGCAAACAAAATATACAACATATATACAAAATTTCAATGAGGCGGGCATGTCCCATGCTCGTGATGCTATGGCTAGTTAAACAAAATTGATAGATACATGTGTTTTCTACATCACTACTATGGTATTGATGTTGGCGGTTGTTGACGATGATTGTTGATGCCCTCAAGGGTGTTTTTTATTTGACGATAGGTGGAATGTGGTACCCATATGCATAAAATTAATGTGGCATATAGCTGCGCAATGTACGCATATGTACTGGCTGGACCTTCCCGTGTAAACATTGTTGACAAAGATGCTTATGGGGGCATGGGTCTTCGACGGATATTAATCAAAGTGAAATGGTTATAAGGTACGATACCATCGTGACATGAAAGCTTTTGCTGTAGTCGAATGTTAGGAGGATCAATGACATCTTTGGACAATGATGTCTCCCACAGTGCCACCTGAGGATACCCCTTTGCATGGGGAGAGGTAATCCAAGGTACCGCTTCCTTTTTGGAAAAGAGGTGTTGAAGGCAACAAAAAGGAAGCCTTAACTGAACCATGGGTCCCTGACCTAAGGGGTCGGGGACCTGGATGTGATTGGTTTAACATAGAAATGTTGGTGGGAGGTGCCTGAAAACAGAGGATGGGGATTCAGTGGCCCGAGGTCAGAGTATACTTTAGCACCTTTGTAGAACTCATAGTTATTTATGTAGGGAAAATCCCTAGAGTCAATAGGACTTCCAGGGCAGGTGTGAACCAGCTATGAATGTCGTGATGGTGCATGCGTGGGGGTGAAATACTCCGACCAAGGGAATGATAGATTTCTGCCATGGGGGAAAATATGAAATATGAGCGTGAAGGGGCGAAGTGCATCATTTGCGGCCTTTGTAAACTTACCAAAAGAATAAAATAATGAGGTTTGGTTTGTAAAAAACATAGAGACGGGTACCCCAAAACATGAAAGTGTTCACTCACTGGAGGCGTGAGGATGGTGTTTTGCTGGGTGTGGGGGTCCCATTGGTTGGTCTCATGTGTGGAGTTGATGAAGCAGATGAAGAAATTTCGCAGATGGGATTATGCTGGTGGGGGTATGGTGGGCCAAATGCAATGCACAGGGGTGCGCTTTTGATCTGCTTGTAAAACCTGGTCATCTGGGAAGGGGGTTTCAATTTGAATGGTAAACGTGACCTTATGAATGATGAATGGATGGGCACGAGGTGCTTCCTGGACTGCAAAGGTATGGCCATGGCGTCACTTTTGCTGTGATATACGGTCTACTTTGGGTGACGAGTGCCATGGAGGGGAGGCTCTACCGACCAACGCGGATGTTTATCATGTGCAGGCTGAGGTGATGATAAACGCGGTTGGATAAGAGGACCCTATGGTTTATTTCTGATGGAGAAATGATGTCAGTATATGCAAAGTTTTCTAGGACTCTATCATGCTGGGGGTAGAATGATACCTGCTCCGGAACCTTCAGTGGATTGTGTTGTAAGTGGTTTGCGAGTTCTTCTTGCAAAAACAACTACCTCAAGTGAAAGCCTATTCTTTTCATCAAATATCATTGAAAGGCATGAGCTTTAAAAGAGAATACGAGAGAGGGCATACCTGCTAGCACTGAAAAATTTATTTTTTCGAGAGTGCGAATGTGTGGCATCACCTCTGTTCCCTTGGGAGCTATTACTTGGCTCCTAGTTTTGATTTCAGTTGTGGTTACCCCTAGACTAAGATCATGCGGGGGGCATTGCTAGTTACTTCCCCCCATCCAGGATCTCCCCGAATACAGATTACTGCTGCGTAGGTGTCCTTAGGTCAAACACTTGACCAAACCATCTACAGTAATCAATGCGCCCAGTAGCTCAAGAGGATGAGGCAACCAGTTCCCTTGTCCTTGGTTGGTGTATGGTGGTTTGGGGGGAGGAGAGACAAATGGTTATCTTTCTGGTGACCGTTGTTCCTCCTGTAGGTATAGGGTGGTACGAGGTTCATTTCCCGCAGACTGGGTGGGGGGATCCTCTTGATAGGACCACTCGATGGCATGCAAGGCGTCCCTATATCGCAAGATTTCTAGGCAATGATAAGTATAGTGCCCATAGATGCCATAGAGAGCGCATGCGTGATTTGTACACAACGGTTTGCATTTACCTTTGGTGGTAGGTTCCTTTTTATGGGAACACAGAGTCGAGATGTCCGCTTCGAAGTCGAGGAGTGGTTTTAACTTGTCCAACTCTAGACATATATGGGTAGGGTGGCCTATAACGTCGAATATGGCCCAGAGTGATGGTTCCCTTTGAATGGTGGGGGTCACCATCTTCTTTCCTCTGTTCGTGGTTTTCTTGGCTGTGATTACTGGTTTCGCAATGGGAAATTCTTTTGCAGGGGTGGTCTCGACCATTTCTTGGGTAGATTGGGGCTCGTCGGGATTGAGGGAATTTAACCCTATGGCAGTAATGTTGGTGGCTCCTATTTTGGAAGGGGGAATGAGGTACCAAACTAGGAATGGCAATGATACGTTGGGTAACAACAATGTTTTCAAAACCTACTAGGAGACGGAGCCAGCTGGGGGGTACAGAAAAGGGGTTTGGGAGGCAGTGTAGGCTAGAGAGGCTACCGTGGCCGATGCCTCGGTGTCATTACTGCTTGAGTCTGTATCCTAAATAACCTCGATGCTTGATGTGGACATAATGCACACCGAGGCCCCTGTCGCATCGGGTGATGCCTCAGAGATGACAAGAGGATCTCCTAGGAATGACCCTAGAACATACGATGGTTTGAATTGGCTAGGGCCATATTATTGGTACCATAAAATACCTTCCGAGGCTGTATCTACATAGGGTAGAGTTACGTCCGTGTTGGTTAGGGGATGCTTCTCACTGTCTGTCAGCTGGTCTACAGTAATGATGCGATACTTATGGGGGAACATCATAATGTGGAAGACAGAGGATGTTATGGCTGACATGGCGTACATGTTACTCCATCCGAGGAGTATATTGTAATCCAAGTGAGCATCCAAGACTTCAATGTCTATGTGCACCATCTTTCCGTCTAAGCAGACCGAGACATTTTGGTAGAGACCAAGGGAGGTTGAGGGATGGTTGTCGTAAGCTCGAAGCATTATGACCGAGGTTTTTAGTTCAGGAGAACCCAACTTCTGCCAAAATTTTTTTGACATGATGCATGTCGATGCACCCTTGTCAATGACACATTGGTGAATAGTGATATTCTGGACCAATACTGGTATCTGGAAGGTGACCATAGAAGGAAGCCTAGGGGTGGATTTATCGAAGTCAAAAGCCATCATGTGCGTTTCGGCAGAGTCAATAGCGCCTAACGCAGAAAGTAGGGCTTTCCATTGCTTTGGGCACGACTACAGTACTTCTAGCGCGGACATAGCAGTGGGTGATTGAGCTAAATCATCCACGATACTATAATTATGGGCCGCTTTGGATTAGTTACCCGCTCTCCTATTAGGTCCCTTTTCCATCTTTGAAAATTGTTCTACAGGCATCTTAGAAATGGTCAAAGGTTCCGTCAGCGCACTAGTACTAGCCCCTGACGTAGTGGTGTCTGGTGGGGTGTTGTAACTATGGTTCCGTGTTTGGAAAAACATTTCTTCCCGAGTCATGTAAATTTCATGGTTGTTTTTCTCGGAATCATCTAGGTTTTGTTGCTGAGTGCTGACCATCCCTTGGTGGGAGAAGGGTTCTTGCATAACAGTGGGTTGCTGGGAAGATCCTCCTTGTCCTTGGTTACTCTGCAGTTTTTTTAGCTCAAGGAGATTGGGACAGTGGTGAGTATAGTTCCCATACTCACCACATATTGAACATGAGTGGTTTGTTCCCAGAGGTTGCCTTTTGCCTTGCCGTTGGGCATTTCTTGGCTCATGGTTCTCATTCCTGTTGGAGTTTATTCCAGCCTGGGATCACGGTGGGTGCTATTGGTTGCTGCCCCCTGTCTAGGGTTTCCTTTTGGATTGTTTTTTGACTTTTTATTAACCATGTTAGGAGGGTATTTATCCTGGTTATGCTGGTGTGGTTGATTTTGGGACGGATGCACAAAGTTCAAATGTGCATTGGTTTGCGTAGCTGGGTCATGTGCTTGGTACTGAGCATAACGCTGTCCCTTGTTTTCACCTGGCTGTTGGAGGGGAGTTCTTCCGTCAGTGTTTCTTTCTACGTACTGGGACCCTTCAGCTATAGTATAGGGTCCTCCTTGGCGATACGTTTGTGCCCTACTAGTAAAATATTGCTGAGGCATATGATGAATTTGAAATCTGGGTTGAGGCATTTTCTGAGCAGAATTATATGCGTAACCGAGATTTTGACTACTGCTTCCTAGGTAACCTTGGGTCATTGACCCTATTAATCCGTCTACAGATTTCGATGTGCCTGGAAATTCTTGATAATTTTGCAGGTGTGGGGCGTTAGGCAGGATGTTGTAAATGTATCCTGACTGTGTATAAATCAGTTCAATCTTCTGGGCTTTACTGATTGCATCCTCTTCAGATGTGGGGTATTTTTGTGCCACGTCCTTTCAAATCTCCACCGTCAGAGTTTTCAGAAATAAATCTAAGAGGACCTAATCTTCGAGTTTAGCTTTATATAAACTATGACACCGCCTCCATTCATGGAGATGGTCTGAGATATGTATGGCAGGGGTTTGTCTAAAATGAATCAGTAACTCCATTCCCGAAATCACAGTGAATGGGTAACTGAAAATATGTGACGAACGTGGTAGCAAGGTCGCTAAAGGTTCCATGTGAAGCAGGATGTTTCTCCACGTACCACTTCGCAACTACTCGTATAAGAGTACATTGAAAAATCCTCAATCAAATAGTGTTTTCAATGATACTATTTGATGAGCACCATAGGTGAAAGGTCATTACATGATTACCTGGGGCTTCCGCTTGCTTGGCTTTGAACTTTGGTATATCCGAAGGGATCTTCGTGGGCATGGGAGGCCATGAGTGTTAGTATGATTCTTTCGTCGTAAAATATCACTTTAGCTACGCATACCAAGTAGCACTAACATCAATAATGGCTGCAAAATATCTTTAAGTTTGCTGCATAAAGTTAGATCTAAGCACAAAAGACATTAAGCAGATAAAATATAAAATGGCTCCATGAATCCAATGGACAAGACAAGAACAGTATATTTAAAAAGAATCTTATATTATATTAAAGAATGGGGCACCTGAGAGGAAAACAAGAAAGGTGTTTTCCGGTTCTCCTCAGTGGGATGGGTTCTTGGAAGTCCTCAGTGTTCCAGATCTAACATTTCTCTCTCTTATGGATGTGGAAAAGCAAACATGGAACTCAATGGGAGTTCACAAAACAAAATGGAAAATGGTGACCAAGAAAAGATCCAGAGTGATCTAATGCAATGGAGGTGACCAATGAATGGGGAAAACCCCCCTATTTATAACAAAGTATTGGGGCGGTCTAGAACTCGGTGCATGAATAAAATATTATTAATCGAAGTCTAGAAGCACCTTTTAGGAATATTTTATTATATTTGTTGGAGGGAAAAGGATTCTTGACTTGGGTCAATTCCTTTATTTGTAAATAATAAATAAATAAATGATTTCTTTATCATTTTAGGGGAATGATGGGAATATAATTAAATAAATAATGGTTTATTTAATTATTTATGGATGATTTAGTCAAATTTAACTAAGAATATTATTTAAATAACTTTTTCTTAGGAAATAATTAAATAAATAATGATTTATTTAATTAATTTCTTTGTTCTGGGTTAAATATGACCAAATAAATTATTTTATATGGTGAAAGCAATTTTACTTAGGGTAAAATTGGTCTTCCATGGTGTACTTGGGTTCATATAATAATAATAGGTTAGATGACCAAATAAATGGTGTAACATATTGCCCCCCAACGTATGAGTGTTAGGAACAAATCATATGAATGAAGTACATTGTAAGAACTCAATCACTAGATATCAAAAAAGAAGTGAGAGAGAGAAGTGTAATGTAGTCTGATGTGTGAAAGGACTAGACCCTGAGGAGATGAGACTTACAGGTGCAACAAGTCTCTAGTGTATGAAGTGGTACTTGTGCTAGAGGCGGCGAGGGAGGCATACTTATGCCCGCTGAGACAAAGTACAAAGATTAAAGCACCCGAAAAACCACGAAACGCGATAATGAAGCATGTGCTTGCCTAAACATGAGCCAGATAAATAACATGATGAATCCCACATACATGCGATGCCTGGAATAATCGTCAGGACTTATACAAGAATCTGGTAGTACATGAGATACAAATACACCCAAATTCCCCCTACACGTGGGGAAGGGCTCGCAACATCTGACTGATACGTGAAAATTGAAGAAGCGCTGCAAGCGGTGGAGGCTGATATCATCAAATGGGAGGAGTTGCATCAGGGGCGGAAATGAAGACATCTGGGCATGTGGGGGGCTACCTGTAGGGCCACCCCCTCATGAGGGTTGAGACATCTCACACATGCCTGGGAATCACCAATAGCTGCTGCTGCATCACTGGACGATCAAGTGTATAGATCACGATCATGCTGATAGGAGCTCGAACCAAGGTACACTTCCCCCTAGACCTGGCTTTTGGAATAAATGAGCTGATGTCGACAGAAGGAGGTCCTGCCATAAGTGAGGCAATAAGGGAACCCCATCGAAGGCACAGGGGAAAATAGTAGAGCGATGACAAAGTAGACACTAATGATGATGATGGAATGAGAGGAATGGAGGAGCGGTTGGACGACTTCCCTTGTTAGAGCATCAGGTGGATGAATGGCTTGGCAGCGATGGACACAATTTAGTGAGGGATAGGGGACAGGGGCACTGAAGGACATAATGTGTGACATGAGAGAGGGACCAAGAAGGAAAGGATGGAGGACTATGGTGGGGTACAAAGGGACTCGGGGTAGGCTTCCATGAATGTGCTAGTGACTCGACACGGATGCGTGAAACAAGGGAGACTCGATGGTGCTACCTCATAAATCAGGTCCAATGAGGAACTGTAAAAGCATGAGTATAATAGAGTAACTCATGACAAAAATCAACACGAACGGAGACGAGTAAGGGGGAAAAGTGGTGCCCCAAGTACAAGTGTCGTAAGTGAAGAAATTCGATTTTGAGAAGAGGTGAATAGACCTTTCATGGAAAAAATGTGTCATGGTGAAGTATCAAAACATAAAAAACTGACAGATACCCATTTGAGTGCTCGGTGAGAGCTTTCCAACGGTGTGGACAGTGTGTCAAACGGGGCTACGGTTTGGTCGCAGCAGGCGAAAGATAAAACAAGGGTTTTCTTCTAATAGAGTGTTTTCCCTCCAAAATCATTCATTTGCTTGTGTAGCTGTGGTGAGTGTGGAGAGGAGAGAAGGCCCTAAATCTTGCGGCGATCGTAGTGAACAAAACGACCATTGGAATTGTGATCTTTCAGTTGGAGGTAAGAGACCTAATCTTAAGCTTTGTTTTTGATGGATTCAAGTTGTAGATTTGGGCTTGAAATCTCAGTAAGTGCCCCTACTTCATCCTTATGGTCGGGTTGCACTTTTTAGGGCAAAAGATGCGACCTGGGACGCAGGTTTTGGCCTGAAAAGTGTGACCTGGCCCAGGTTTAGCCCAAAAAGTGTGACCTGTGAGATGTGGGGGTTTTAGTGCTGTTATGGGCTGAGATTCTGTTTTTATGTAATTTAACTCAGTTTTGTTGATCTGGAGGCTGAAAAAAATGATGTTTTTGTGCAGATATGGAAAATCTACGGATCTAGTGGAGAGAGAGAGACTTAAGTACATTACGGATGGAGATCCAAGCGGATCAGGGTGTCCATCATGTGTTGGCCAGGTACGGGGTTCTGAATTTTTTGGAGAACCCTTTGATGAGGGAAGGAGAGCCCTTGTTCGCCCGGATTATCAGTTATTGGGATTTAGATCATGAGGTGTTTATAGTGCAGGGGCATAGGATCAAGCTGACAGTCCAGGATTTATATTTCTTGACTGGACTCCCTCCATTGGGGATGGTGGGGAATACATAGCCAGTGTTACCGCGGGGGCGTAACATTATGGAGTTTTTTGAGCGACATTGTCGACCAGGTGTTCGAGTCAAAGGGACTCGGATATCTATTGGGGATCTAGAGAGGTTGGAAACCCGGGCAGTGGCCACAACAGTGTTGCGGATTGTGGGCAGTCAGGCACTCCATCACATCACGGGAGGGCAGATGATGATTGTAGAGAGTGTGTTGGGTGGGACCTACAATGGGTGGGCCCAAATGATGTTGGTGTCACTGAAGCGATAGTTGTCACTATGTAAACGGCAACTGAATCATGATTGTGCGTATGGGACAGTATTGTGCTCTTTCTTCTTTTAGAAGATCCCGACCTTACGACCTCATATACAGTTTCCTGATGGGGGTCCGAGAGAGCCCCGGATGTGTCGGTGGGGATGACTACTGAGTAGAGTAGGAGGAGGGGCGGTCGGCAGGGTGTTTCGACCAGAGTTCTTTACCCATTGGGATCAGATGTTGTTATACATAGACGACTATCCTTATAGTGGGATGAGTTATTGGGGAGATCCAGACTTGCCGCTGCCACCTGGTCGAGTATGGGGACCGGATGGTAAGTGAAAAGTAGCTAACCTGTTATGTTCCTTTTTATAGTTTGTGACTAGTATTCATGGTGCTAATCCTTATATTGTTTGGGATGCAGATGTAGCTTCGGTAAAACTGGCTAGATATATGGGACGACCAGCAGCAGCAGGCGCTACAGGTGCAAGTGGATTGGGGACAGGACAGAATGAAGAGATGGCCGCACTGGTAGAGGACCTCCGTCGTAGATGTGAGGGACTGCTGACCGGTGTGTCGGAGCGTGGTTAGTAGGATTTAGATGACCGATACATAGAGCTGTGTATTGGGCTCCCCTCGGAATGGCGAGGGATCATGCGACGTATGGCGATGGCCGGGAAGACGGTGTGTGATCTACAAGCTGCAGGAGCAGAGCCGTTGGCTCGGGATCCTCCAGAGAGTGATTAGGTGTGGGGCAGGTGGTGCCCACTAGTAGTGATGTAGGGGCAAGTGTGCCCCCCATTTTTGTAGTATTTGTTTTTGTAACATGCGATGGGCATGTCATATGTTTCAAAGTATATGGAATTTAAAACACATGTTATATATATATGAGTTTTATGTGCATTTTGTGGATGCTATTGTCTTGTGTGTGATAAATGCCAATATAGAACATGATTTGCGATTTGATCTATGTAGTGATTTTGATCTCTTGGTATGTGGTGAAATGTAATGAAACTAAATTCATGTATCAAAATTTTCACTCGTAGATATTGTCTAAACAGGAGGGGGTTATGCACATGATAGACACCATTAAGTTGTAGGACAACAAGTAGGGAATCTAAATGAACATGCAGATGGAGGATGCGGTCAGACAGGGCATCGGCTAAGAGACCATGAACTGCATCATATTCGGCCTGATTATTGGTGGTCGTACCAATGAAGACTCCATCTGGAAGGACCAGGGTATGCAAGGGGGTAAAGATGGCCCATGTTGCGGAAGCGAGATGACGGGAATAGCGACTTGCTCCATCGGCATAGCCCAAATTAGGTTTGGACGAAAGCGCCAATGTAATAGTCGCATAAGTCAGGAAAGGGGAAGGATGAAACAAATGAGGGCAGCGTGAGTGGAGGATAGACCTCCAAGGATGGCTACGGGAGGGATCAGTTCGAGTAGGAAGTCTAGGACTCATGGGTCGATGAAAAGGGGAGGAAGGAGAATGATGTGAGGGAATGTGGGCACTCAGGTAGCGACGAACATCGAAGATACGGATGTTATGATCGTGATGAGGAGAGGGAATGGGAGGGTCAAAGAGACCAGACGATGTTGTAAAGGTACCGAAGTCATCATTAGGGGAAGAGATGCACAGATACGGGTCATCATGGGGAATGAGAGAAGAGCAAGTACAAATATAGTCAAAATATGAGGAACCCGTGTCTGGAGGAGAATCGAGCAGAAGAGGTGGAGTGAGTTCAGAAGGAACGTACTCCGAGGAACGCACGGATGGTGATAAGTATAGAAGAGGAGCAGCGGGGTCAGAAATTTCGACATCAGGGGGAGGAATGTCAATGGTAGAAGGGGGATCCTCAAGTAGACTGGACGTATACTGAGCAAGGATGGGGGAGGCGGATTGATTTTGTTCAACCTCGTACTCGCGGATGACCTCTAAAGAGGCTCGGTAATGGGTGAGGTGAGGAAAATGGTGAGAATAATGGCCATGGACACCACACAGAGCATAGGGTTTGTTCGTGCGGAGTGTCTTCAGGTTCTTGGCTATGGATGAGGAAGAAACAGAGGTTTCAGGGATCGTAGATTCAGGGAATGTGACTTTAAACATGGCTTGGATACGGGGCAACTCAGGACAAGTATGGGTGGGATGACCGATACCATCACACAAGGCGCAAGGCTTGGTGGGTGGGGGTGGGGTAGGGTCAGGTGCGGTGGCCTTGTCATTGGATGCCCCCTTGCGAGTTTTTCGTTTCTTGCCAGTAGCTGTCGTAGCATGAGGAGGGTGCTGCAGAGGATCTAGGGGTACTGTGGTGGTAGAAGGAGCGAAGGGAATCAGTTGCACTGGTGTCACGGCTATGTATGGTTTGGGGTGGCCTGTTGGGGTCTCGGCTGGAGGAGAAAGATACCATATCGAGATTCCCAAGGTTAAATTAGGTAGGGAAAGGGTGGCCATGACAGGGACCGAATAGACGCCAGGGGGTGGGCCAATGAACGATATTTGACTGGCAGGGTAATGACCAGGGGGGACGGCTCCCAGATGGTGGAGACTTGAGGGAACTGACTCAGGGGGTGGGGAGGTACCAGAGTGTGATGGGAAGGGTCAAGTGAAGAAGGGTCGGTTGACGAAAGCGACGGGCTAGGAGCAGGAGGCGGTGGGTGAGATGGAGGTTGCTGAATAGCCGTAGCAGGCTGCGGAAGACTAGCCTGAGACGATTGCATCATGTAAACATTCGTTGAGCTAGGGTCAGAGACTGGAGGAGGGGGAGGACCAGGAGAAGTTTCGAGAAAATAGGAGTCTTTGTAGACGCCAGGGAAAACACTGGTCAAGGAATCAACCCTTGGTTTATTGGTGACAGTAGAGATGGTGGACTCAGGGGAGGTCTGAGATTTTGGTTCATGGTAGGTTAATTGGTCAATGGTGACAATATTTCTATTATGGGGGAATAAAATCTTGCGGTGGACTGCAGATGGGACGACAGACATGGCATAGGTGTAACTACGCCCCAAAAGGATGTTATAGTCAAGAGGGGCGTCGATTACTTCAACGTCAACACAAAAAATCTTGCCGGCAAGGGTAATGGGATAGTTAGGGAATAGGCCAATGGGTTGGGAGGCATGGCCATCCCAGGCATGAAGGGTGATGGTGGAAGGGGCCAGTTTAGGGGATCTGAGTTGCTTCCAAACCGAAGCGGACATTACGCAGGTAGATGCCCCCTCATCAATAATACATCGAGCAACATTGGCGTTTCGGATCTTGACTGGGATTTGGAAAGCAACCGAAGGGGGAAGAGGGGGATGTTCTGACTGACGGGCATTGAAAACAATCAATTGGTCATCAGCAGGATCTACAGCACCCACGGCAGATAGTAGAGTCTTATTTTGAGAAGGACACGACTGGAGGAGCTCCAGTGTTGAAATGGTAGCAGGAGAGTGGGCCAGATCATCGACGATGCTGTATGAATGGGCAGCCTGACCGGAGGCAGCATTGCGGTGTAATGGTCCCTTAGGAGGCTTTGGATGAACCGCGGCTTTGGGCAGAGGGATTTGTAAGGGACCATTGGGTGTCGATAGAGGCTCTATAGGACCTGACGATGGAGACTCAGAGACAGATGGGACGGGAGGTGTGGAATACTGACGGGACCGAGTTTGAAGGTTGAGGTCGACAGGGAGAGGAGGGTCAGAGGCCATCATGAGAATCTGGTAATTAGTGGAACCAGAAGGGGAAGAGTGAGTGGTGACTGGGGCATGAGGATTTTGAGTGGCCACGAATCCTTGTTGAGGGAAAGGATCGGAAAACACAGCGGGTGAGGAAGTAGTGGGAGTGGGAGGGATAGGAGGGGAGGAATGTTGCCCCCTCACGGTGTCTTGAGAGTCCCACATCTGCCGCATTTGTGGTAATAAAGGACAATCATGAGTGTAGTGACCATAAACACCGCAACAAGAATAGGGCTTATTGGTGCGAAGCGGCCAGTCGGGTTTGGGCTGAGGGCCCTGTGGCGAATTGGCGATGGTAGAGTCAAGACGGGAAGGGGTGGTTCCATGATTACCAGAAGGTGGTGGGTTGCCTCTTCTCCTTATTTGAGAAGGAGGGAAACTAGGTGCCCCCTGTTGTGCAAATACTTGCCCTGGAGGGGGTAGTAAGTGCGATTGTGGGGGTGGGAAAGGCAAGGGAGTAAGCGGTCCAAATGCTGGAGGAGCTGGGACACCAGGTTGCGGATATGGATAAGGAGAAGCGATAAGATAAGTAGGAGGGTGGTCAAAAGGAGGAGGCATGCCATAGCCTGAATACATGCTACTTAGAGGGGAAAAAATGCCGGAGGGGCTAGCCCCTGGGGGAAAACCATGGCCCGAAGGAGGTTGGGCAGAGGTATGCGACAGAGCTCCAACAATACCGTCGGCAGAATGAGATTCCCCCGAGGCATTAGGGCCACTGGGTTTAGGAAGTTCAGGAAGGACGGTATAAACATAACCAGATTGGGAGTAGATAAGGTCATACTTTAAGGCTATTTGGAGGGCGGCTTCTTCGGTTTGGGAAAAATGGGACACGACATCTTTGCCTATGGGAGGTAGGAGAGAGCGAAGGAACCAGTCCATGTAAACTCGATCTTCAAAGGGGGGAGCGCGACACAAGCTCCATCTTCACCGCCATTCTTGGACGTGAGCAGAAAAGCGGGTTGAGGAGGATTGCTGAAAAGAGGTTAAGAGTTCAATACCAGTGTCATATCAGAGGGGGAGCTAGAAATAATATAGAAAGGCTTGGGCGATGGTTGCAAAGGTGGTATGGGAAGAGGTGGCTTGGTCAACATACCATTTAAAAGTTTCATCGGTAAGCGTGCATTGGAACAGTCGAAGACGGATGGAGTCATCGGTGATGGAATTGGAGGAACACCACATGTGGAAGGATCAGATATGGTTGGAGGGATCCTCACTAGCAAGGCCTTAGAACTTGGGAATGTCGGAGGGGAGCTTGGTTGGCATAGCAGGCCAACTAACATCATGGCAGATAGGGTCATTAATCAGCTAATTGAAGTTAGGGAGACTAAGGCCGGCCATATAAGGGAGTAATGGGGAAGTCGAGGTAGGTCCTGCGGTGGTTCCACTAGAAACAGACCCAGTAGTAGTACTGGGGTTACTGCTGGTAGTAGGCCCTGAAGTAGACATGGTGAAAGTGATAGAGGGAGAACCAGAACTAGGGGGAGAACCTGAAAAATCATAGGAAGAGTCGGAGTGTGGACTCGGGGGAGGACTTACTCTATGACAACGGGAAGGAGTAAGTCGACCAGGTGGAAACTGAGGATGAAGGCTAAGAATTCTCTGGGAAAGGCGCCTTGGGGGCGAATGATGACGGGAAGAAGGAAACCGACAAGGGTAGGAGGGGACAGAATCAAGTGAGGTCAAGGGCAGAAAAGGTGCAGTGACAATTGATTTTAGAGTCTTTGCCAGGCAGTGTTAACCAGGCGCTTCTTCACTTAGGGTTAGTGTGTGGCGTGCGTTAATTTTAATTGTTTAAACCCAGACGTTTTGAGAGTAAAAGAAAAAGTGTGCTGCGTAATGGAAAAGAAAACTGCAGTAAATGAGACTGAAAGAACAGAAAATTAATAGCTAAAAATGCAGCAAGCTAACCTAAGGAGGTGGGTCTCTCAAAACTAGTCGATAAGAGGGAAAAAACTAGGCGAAGCATGCTGAAAAGAGGCCAATAGATCTAAGTTCCAGAGGGACTGGGATCTAAAGGGTAAGTCTGCTGAAAAGTGGTGCAGAAAACAACAAAGAGTCAGAGGCAAGGTTGCAGCGAAAGCGGAGGAGATCATCTAAATATAGAAGGGGCAAGGCAGTGGCCGTAGAAATGAGCCCAAACAACACGATATGAGGTGTTTTGAGAGGGGAAAGAGCTGATCTAAAGGGATCTGAAAAAAGAGGTATCAGATCTGAGAAAAATAGGGTTGAAACTCTGTAAATGCAAACTTCTGAAACAACAAAGACTCGTCCACAAAAAGTGGAGGGTACTAGAGCCATAAGGGGAAATATTCCCTCTTAGTTGAGTGAAGCAGATCAGAAACAGGTCCAAACGGGCAGAGACAGAGGCTGGAAAACCCTGACAAAAGCTGCAGACAAACCTAGAAAAAGGGCTGAAAAAGTTGCAGAAAAAGTGCAAGTCGCAGGTTCTGACCTGTTTTCAGTCCAGGTCGCAGGTTTGGGGCAGAAAAGTGTGTCCTAAGGCTCAGGTCGCACTTTTTGGGCCAATAAGTGCGACCTGTAGATCCGGCTGTCTCGGCAGCAGATTTCAGAAAAATTTTGTCGTCTCAGCTGCGGTTGATGTCTGTCACCTGCGCAATAAGGCCAAAAACACACGGAAGTTAAAAATTTGATTGTTTGAGGTTTTTAGGGGTGAAAAACACCACAAAAATAGGAAAAACAGAAAATGGAAGAGAAACCCTAGGGTCTGAAACAGCTGAATATGCAGGAATATATAAAACGACAGTGGTCGCAAAAGAAAACCCGTGTGGAGTCGCAAATTGTTAGTATGATTATTTCGTCGTAAAATATCACTTTAGCTACGCATACCAAGTAGCCCTAACATCAATAATGGCTGCAAAATATCTTTAAGTTTGCTGCATAAAGTTAGATATAAGCACAAAAGACATTAAGCAGATAAAATATAAAATGGCTCCATGTATCCAATGGAGAAGACAAGAACAATATATTTAAAAAGAATCTTATATTATATTAAAGTATGGGGCACCTGAGAGGAAAACAAGAAAGGTGTTTTCCGGTTCTCCTCAGTGGGATGGGTTCTTGGAAGTCCTCAGTGTTCTAGATCTAACATTTCTCTCTCTTATGGATGTGGAAAAGAAAACATGGAACTCAATGGGAGTTCACAAAAAAAAATGGCAAATGGTGACCAAGAAAAGTTCCAGAGTGATCTAATGCAATGGAGGTGACTAATGAATGGGGAAAACCCCCTATTTATAACAAAATATTGGGGCGGTCTAGAACTCGGTGCATGAATAAAATATTATTAATCGAATTCTAGAAGCACCTTTTAGGAATATTTTATTATATTTGTTGGAGGGAAAAGGATTCTTGACTTGGGTCAGTTCCTTTATTTGTAAATAATAAATAAATAAATGATTTATTTACCATTTTAGGGGAATGATGGGAATATAATTAAATAAATAATGGTTTATTTAATTATTTATGGATGATTTAGTCAAATTTAACTAAGAATATTATTTAAATAATGATTTAAATAACTTGTTCTTAGGAAATAATTAAATAAATAATGATTTAATTAATTAATTTCTTTGTTTTGGGTTAAATATGACCAAATAAATTATTTTATATGGTGAAAGCAATTTTACTTAGGGTAAAATTGGTCTTACATGGTGTACTTGGGTTCATCTAATAATAATAGGTTAGATGACCAAAAAAATGGTGTAACAATGAGGGATCATGTGCGATGGGGTCATTTGTGAGCTTGGTTAAATTGGGTAGATTCAATGCAGCTAAGAAGGGTGACTGGGAGGTTGATGCCATGGAAATGTGTGGAGACACAAATTTCTCATTAGAACGAGGGTGAGTCTGTGACATACGTTGATGTGTGTTCAATTGGCTTCCCGAATGGGACACACTCCTCTGCCCCTAGGGGTCGAGGGGGGAGTGGTGTGTGGTGTGATGTTGGGAGACTGGCTAGGGTTCCCAAATATGGTTGCTCCAATGAAGGATGAACCAATGACGGTGGTAGCATTCTGTCTTTGACGCCTGAATGGCGAAATACCTGGAACCCCTGCGTGTAATGGGGGGAGGTCCAAACGATGCCTGGATCGATGAGGTTCCATTGGGACCATTCGGGTGTCGACCAGGTTCGGTTTTGGGAAGCTTTGAGAGGATAGATTCTATGATCAAAGCGATTTTATGGCCACATACATAAAACAAAATGAAAATAAAATAAATTTTCCCTTTAAGTTAATCTATGTGATCAATGAAGCAAAAAAAAATGGTTTTTGTTTGTTTGCACATGATACTCAAAATCATAGAAGACCTATGCATCCTCACACACTCAAAAGTAACTGGGCCTTGAGAATATTTCTTGCGAGTGCTGGCACAGTGTTCCATAAGAGCTGGCAACGCCCCCAGTCAGCCGAAGAGAATCCACCAAGGTAAGGGTAGAGGGTCTGAAACTTGCTTGAACCGTCAACTATAGCGTAAAGGATGCCCTTGTTTTTGGCCACCAAGAACCATTGTCCCACATGAGCGTTTGAGTCTTGGGCTTCTTGGTAGTCATCTAACAGTACCGAATATCATCCGGGTCAGGTAGCCCCAGCTGATACCGCACGCACTGCGCCTAAGCCTAACCCCCTCTGAATCGGTTCTCTATCGCACTAGGGTTTTCTTTGTCGTGGGATGATAGGTGGATTTGAAGCTCCCTAAATACAAAACTTCTATGTTTCAATATGAATTATGATCAAGGTGGCTTATTGGATGCCGACCCCCTTGATCCTAACTTAAACTATAAATTCTTTTGTGGCCCCTGTGGGGAGAATTTAGTGAGCTTGGTTAAGTTAGTTTTTAGGTGTCTTCCTTTGCTTAGTGGGTGAGTGTGTGCGAGCATATGGTGAAAAATGTCATAGTTTGAACATATGGATATCGGTAATCCCTTACAAAATTCCCCTAGTTAAACTACGTTATATGGATCCTGGCTCAAATGGAAAACATTTGCAGATAAAGGGCCTCTTTCAAATTTTCCTAGTTAATCTATGTGACTAACTAAAGGGAGATGGAAAATTATAAATATAGAGCATTCATATGCTTACCTAGGATCACCGGAGGGTGCAAAGGTACGGAGATTACTTGCTCTAATCGACAATTCAATCCTAGTCCCGCAACTTCTAATGCAAAAATTGAACTAAACTAAACAATTTTTACACTAGAAGAATAAAACTAGTTATGCATGCATGGTCTTGGGCCACTTTCTTAGACTAGTTTATCTAAGTGTGAATAACAGAATTTTCAAAACATAAATTGTTTGGAATACAATGGCTAATTTCCCCCCTACTTAAACTATGTGAAGATTTTTCGCAAAAACCAACTTTGCAGTGAAACTAACTCTAAGCCTACATAATGAAGCTAAAAGTGAGTTCTTCGAAGCTGTGGGGTATCAACAGAAGTGCTGGAAGATACATTAGGGGCTGCTTAGCACACTTACAAGCAGAAAAATGCAAAATATAGGGAGAAAAATCTCATTCTATAATTTGCGCAGAAAAGGCTGTGACATGTGTGCTTTGCTGCTCGCAGGTCAGTCCTGAACGCGTGCACTGCACGTCTGTGAGAAACAACTGCGCGCAAAAATCCTACAAGTAAAAATATTACAAGCTACTTTCTTCAGTCTGTCAGTCCAAGTGAATCTAGGGACTGTAAGATGGATCAGAGGACTATCAACTCCACTCTCCAGCATAGAAAAAGGTCTCTTGCAAGAGATGGCACAATCGCATAAAAATGTAAAACATTAGTGGAGTCACAAATCTTGTTGTGGTGGATATCACGCAAGGATGTACGAAATCACACCAGTTTAAGGGGTGTGGTCTACAACTATAAACTATTGGTAATAGGCAGAAAGTGGTGGACCTCAAAAACATATAATCTAGAGGAAAAAATATACGAATGTATGCTCAAAGTAAACTAAAAACTAAAACACAAATATACAGAAGCTATTGAAGAGAGTCAAAATGATAATAATGTAGATGATGGCTTAAGGCCTCTTCTTATTAAATGTTTGATATGGAGAACAAATTTTACACACTTGCCAAAGGGCCCCTAGACAATGGTTCTAGGTCCCAATGCAAGGATTTTGTTTTTCCAAGTTCTGCCTCTGATGCAGTCTCCCTCTCTCTCTGCTGTGATGGACTAGGACTGTTGGGTGGCCAAAAATCGAGTCCCCTCTATCTCCAGCTCTGGGTCACACACTGCTGGTATTGCTTGGGCAATTCTGGCCAGCATAACAATGTGATCACCCATTCTTCATCTCTTGGTGGCTTTATATAAGGGATTTCAAATTATCGTTCCCTCCCTTGGTACATGGTGACCCAAGGGAGAGGTGTGATTCCATTGTGTACTCCAAATATTCCTTTGTGTGCTCACATAGTTTCTAAGAAGGCACTGGTGGCTGTCCTTAGGTGGCTTCATATAAGGAGTAATTGTCCTTTGCTTTGTGTGGTCCCGAAAAGCGAAATTTTTCCACTTTCAGGAATGTGTGCATATCGGGAAAAAAGGCACGCAAAAGGCACTCTTCTCGAAGGATTAAGTGCACAATTTAACATTTAAGACTAGTTCGAATCTGATTTTCTCAAAACCTTAGAGATTTTAAATACTTTCTTGATTCCATAATGTCTTCCTGCCCTGTAAATCCTTTGGCTTGACATTAATTAATGTCATCTCCTGCTGTACAATTTTCCAGTGTTAACAATCATCATCGTTCCCATCTTCCTGTTTATGAAGAAAATAATATTAGTGAACTATATCACACATCGATCAATTTTTTTTTTTTCAAATTCTTTTCCTATTAATGCAATCGATTCCGAACAAAATTTGTCAAATATTGAAGAAACCATTTCTATCGATATTTTGACCAAACCTAGCATGGTAGAAAATATTCATGTTGGCGTGTCTTGTTATCCATCAAAACTCGAAACATATCGCTCTCTCTTTCATGAATTATGAGATATATTTTCCTAGTCTTACAAGGAAATGGCAGGTATTGACATGTACCCTGATGTCAAGCCGGTATGTCAACACATTCGTCATGTTCATCTGAAGAAGGTTGTTGCCATTAAAGAAGAAGTTGTAAAAATTTTGTGTGTTGGTTTCATTTACCATGTTCCCCTAACTGAGTGGGTTTCCAACATTTTTCCTATTATGAAAAAAAAATGAACCATCAGAGTGTGCGTCGATTATCGGGATGTCAACCTTGCTTATCCAAAAGACAACTACCCAACTCCCTTTATCGACCAGATTATTGATGATTGTGCTAGATGCGACATCTTTTCGTTCATGGATGGATTTTTTGGCTACAATAAAATCAATATTTGTCCATAGGATCAATATAAGACAACATTCATCTTTCTGTGGGGCACATTCGCTTATTGGAAACTACCATTTGGTTTAAAGAACGTTGGGGCTAATTTTTAGAGAGCCATGGATTATCCATTCAACGAAATCAAGCACATTTTTCAACCCTATCTAGATGATTTACCTGCACATTCATGACATCAGACTGATCACCCGATTCATTTGAGAGTCATCTTCTTACATTGCCGACACTACAAAATATGCCTCAATCCACATAAATGTGTGTTTTTTGTTGGTTATGGTCATTTTCTTGGATTCTTTGTCTAAAAATAAATAATTTTAATAGATACATTGAAGGTCCATGCCATTCATAATTTTCCTGTGCCCTCAAATTTTCTTTAGATACAAAAACTTCAAGGAAAGGCTAAATTCCTAAGGAGGTTCATACCCAACTACACCGAAATGGCTAAAGGATTTAATCGGCTCTTGAAAAAGGGGGTTACCTTCCATTGGGACCAAGCCATTCAAGCTTATTTTGATGTTTTCAAGGATACTCTTGTCTAGGTGTAATATCCCAAAATGGGAATCACACAGCAAGACTTATGAAATAATGTACTCCTGAGAATTCAATGCACTTAAATGAGTTTGAAGCTCCTGGATCCCTTAGATCAACTCATCTAAGATCTAAATCCAAAAGGAGAGCAAAATAAAATCAAGCTAGGTGGGTTAAACAGATCTCCCAAATCCTAGTCTAGATGAAAAACACCCAGAGAGAGGGGCTGCAACTATATGCAAAGACTGCTATAGAAAAAAATGCAGTTCCACTGAAGCAAAGCATTAGGATTATATGGAGGTTCAAATACCAGATGTATAACATCAAATTCGATTTATATTACAGCCCATACATTGTACAAGAGAAAGAATAAAACTATATAGGAAAAATCCTCAGAAATGAGGTGCTACAGCCACAAGAGAAGTCTGCATAAACTTGACAGCGTTATTTTAAAAGGCTAAAACAATAGTAAATTATAACTCAAATCAAGACAATATATGTACATAAAAATATAAATATAATTCAAATCTCTGTACAAGAAGAGCTCATCTATACATTCCCCTTGGGGTTTTGTGCAAATCATGAAGCACAGAGAGTAGATATGAGATCTAGAGTTGAGATCTGCAGAAATATTCAAAAATTACTGAATCATATAATATAACAGTAGATTAGATCTAAAACAAATAGGGATTGGTTGGCCAATCCATCGATCACCACAGTGAGAGGAAGGATCCTAATGCCGGATATCTCTCCTCCAAAATGCAGAAAAAACACCCTGCAACTGCAAACTTGCAAATAATGCAGTTTAGGGATATAAAATGCACTATAGGCTCTGAGAATTATTTTGCCTTATGCCAAATTCTGGATTTGAAGCTCAGTGACTAATGCATTCTTCTAGGAGGTTAAAAGACACACTCACTGAGAAGAAGCACTAGTACAATCTAGATCTGAGCAGATCTAGTGTCTCCACTTGCTGCAACTCACAAGGACAACCTAAACCTCAATAGGATCAACGCTGTAGGTGTAAGGTGGAGCTTGGCCCAAGCCTAATAGTGGACAAGACAAACACGACTCCTCCAAGAGCTGCTCAAGGAAGGAGGTGGGAATCCTAAATAGGAAAACCCAAAGAGGAGTGTTCAAATAGACAATACCTTCATAAAATAATATCTTCAACAACCCCTTCATGCTTCTCTCCTCTTCCTTTTATAAGATTGGAGTCTTGTCAAACCCTAAACCACTTCATTTGTTTAGCCCCTTTCACATGTAGAGCCTCCATCTAGAACTGGGTTGTGCCTCAAGGAGGCTCAATGGATCTGGACCGCGCTATAGATATGGTCATGGTTGACTTGGTCAAGTGATCAACCTCTTTCACACTCAAGTGTGTTTTATAAAATGGCCCAAATTTAGCCATGTTCACTTTGGGCATTGATTTTTTTCAGGAATTTTACATGTCCTCCTTTACATTTTATTCATCAACATGAAATAAAAAACAAAACAAGGAAAAATAGAATATTCCCATTAGCTTGGGCTAATTGGGAATATTACAGTCATCCCCTCCAAGAGGTTGCTTGTCCTCAAGCAACTGATAAGGTGAGTGCTGCAAAATCTCCCCTTCTTCTCTTGTGGCCCCCTCATCCAATAGTCCCCACCATTGCTTCAAATATTTTGCAATAGTTCTGTCTGCCAATGGTCCCTCCCCAATGTGCAAGTTGGCCTTTGGTGAATAAACCCAATGGCTCTCATCATGAAGAAATGGAAGTTCTATGTGGAAACCTCCTTGCTGATCCATGGCCCCCTCAAGATAGAGTTGTTGACAATCACGGGGAATCTCATCATCCATGAAAGACTCCCATCTCCATGCTATCATCAAAATGAAGTGGATCACCTCCCAGCATGGAAATCCATAGAAAAAATCCTCCCCAATACATATGAGAGGCATGTCCTAGACAACCATATGGCTCACCCTACAAAGAAACAAGTGGTCTACCATAGTAGCCACATAATATCTCATGCTCCATCCATGTTCCAAGCAGAGACAAGAAACATTTCATCATATGGAATCAGAATTAGAGTCAAGCTAGCTTCCATGTGCAATAATGGAGAAGGACAATTGTCCCTCAAGTGCAACCAGCAGATTTTTACTCCTAACTGCTTTTGAATATGATATGACAAGTGTTCTCCCCAACACTTGTTTGCTGCCTCATCCTTCATGCATGCTTAGAGAAGGTGCATAATAGTAGGTGAAACGAATTCACACCATGAATAGTGTTTCATCTTTCCAAGATTCTTCAAGGCATGATCATCATCAATATAGTTCATGGCCTTAAGGAGCCTATGATACCCATCATAAATAGTGCTCTCTCTTGGAGCAAAGCCCTGGAATTGAATGTTAGAAAAATGAAATAATATAGGAAATACATCATAATATTTAGAGATATAATCACTTCCACACACTTGTTTCTCATTAGTGAGGTAACTCATGGAAGGGTTCCCTCCCAAATTCAATGGGTAAGGAGGTGTGAATGATGGCTCTTCCCAAGAGCTATGTTACTCCTTAGCTAAAAAATAATCCATGCACTTATTCATATGAGAGTGCACCTCTTCTTTGAAACTCTCCCACGTGAATCCATCCAAGATAGTATGGTATGCTCTAATGAAACCAGTGGGTTTGGAAAGCAGGATCTCATAGGTTGCATTTAGTAGTTTCTCCTTGAGCTTGGAGCCCCTCACCAAATAAATATGTTCATGGAAATAAATGGCTCCCTCAACTCCCTTATGCCACCCATCCATTACCTTTCCATCAAGAACCTCACATGTGAAAAGGTCCTTGGAGTATTCCATCATGAGTTGGGAATCCCAATAAGGATCTAGGCTTCGCAAGAATGACAGCACTGTAGAGCTCTGAAATGCAAACCCTGTCATATCATGGCTCTCCTCCTTGACATGCTTGACATCAAAATCACATGTTGGAGCATTATAATCTTCCTTTCGTTGCCTCTTTTGTAGCTTATCTTGCTCAAGAAAATATTTAAGCAGACGGAAATCAACTTCCCCTCAGAAAGTCCTTGTCTTCCAATACTTCCTTAATTTGGCCCATGCATGCAAGAGTGTTAACATCCTATTGTCATGTTCAGAAATCTCTTTTGTGAGTGAAGATACCATGGGATGCCCCAAAAATATGGAGTTTCCATGTTTCCTCATGTCCATGCCATCATAGACTTCTGATTCCTCCTTTCTCAGCACAGGTGATTGAGTGGGAGATAGCAATGCCCCTTTCAGGAAATTGCTTACCTCTTTTCTGAATTCATGAGAGATTATTTGTGATGTGCTGGCTTCTCCCAAGGCTCCTTCCTTAGCTAAGTATGCAAATGCTACCCATAGTTGAGAGAACACTTTATTTTCCCTCCAATCAATAGGTGCTTGAGGTGCTCTTGTTGTGACTCCTCTTCAACTATTTAAGTTGCCTCATCATCAATAAGAGGCCTCAGATCTCGGTATTCTATTAGAGGAGGAATATTGATGCCTTCCTCTTGAGAATAAATCCCTTCATCAAATGGAAATCTTTCCCTTGGCAAGATTACACCCTCCTCCATGGTTCTCAAAAATGGAATCGGATCTATAGACCCTTCCAAATCGTGCAAAAGATTTGTTTGATATGGTTTGATAGTTTCAATAGAAGATGTTACACATGAAGTTTCATCAAACCTTTCTACTAATATTTTAATAAAATTTGAATAAGTGGATGTATTTTCATTCCTTAAGGAAAAAGATTCAAATAACCACCAAGAATATGCTTTACCCTCAAAATGCAACACTGCCACTTTGATGGCTTCAATTTCTGAAACTTGGTGTTGCTGCACAAGGTTGCCTAGCTCTTCTACCCAAACCCTAACTGGAAATTTAGGTGATCCATCAAAAGTAGATAGAGAGAATCTACCCACACCATGCTACTCCAACCTTGTGCTTCTATCATCCTTGATCTTGCAGAACCCTTGGAAGTTCAAGTTATCTTTGAACTCCTTAGATTGGGCTAGATATTCCCGCAAATACTCTCCAAGAGTCTCCTTCTTGGGCACACCTCCTTTCTTCCTCTTCATGAAGAAATCACTGACAGAAAATTGGAGATTTGGTGATATGGCTGAGTTCACATATCCATGAGATCAGGATTTAGAACTCTCCTCATGTATAGATCTTGTAGATCTTGTTGAGGGATCTTCCTTCTCTTCCCTCCTCATTTCTTTGATGTCTTTTCTGATACCTTGCAGAGCTTGAGATAGAAGTTTTTTGAACCTATTTTCTCTCGACAACAAGGGTTTGATCTAGTTTCTCTTGCAGATTGCCTCCTCCCCATGATAATACTACATAATTCTTGAAGCTCATAGGCTAAGCCAAGGAAAGTTGCTCTGATACCACTGTAATATCACAAAATGGGAAACACACAGCAAGCCTGCTGAAATAACGCACTCCTAAGATTTCAATGCACTAAAATGAGTTTGTAGCTCCTGGATCCCTTAGATCAGATCATATAAGATCTAAATCCAAAAGGAGAGCAAAAAAAAATCAAACTAGGTTGGTTAAACAAATCTCCCACATCTTAGTCTAGCTGAAAAACACCCAAAGAGAGGGGCTGTAGCTATATGCAAAGACTGCTAAAGAAAATAACACAGTTCCACTGAAGCAAAGTAGTAGGATGATATGGAGGTGCAAATATCAGATGTATAATAGAAAATTAGATTTATATTACAGCCCATACATTGTATAAGAGAAATAATAAGACTGTACAGGAAAAATCCTTAGAAATGAGGTGCTACATCCACAAGAGAAGTCTGCATAAACTTGACAGTGTTATTTTAAAGGACTGAAACAACAGTATATTATAACTCAAATTTAGATTAGATCTGTACATAAAAATATAGATCTAATTCAAAACCGTGTACAAGAAGATCTCATCTATACATTCCCCTTGGGGTTTTGTGCAAATCATGAAGCACAGAGAGTAGATCTGAGATCTAGAGTTGCAGATCTGCAGAAATATGCAGAAATTACTAAATCATATAATAGAACAGAAGATCAGATCTAAAAAAAATATGGATTGGTTGGCCAATCCATGGATCACCACAACGAGAGGAAGGATCCTAACATCGAATATCTCTCCTCCAAAATGCAGGAAAAACACCCTGCAGCTGCAAACTTTCAAATAACGCAGTTTAGTGATAGAAACTGTGTTGTAGGCTCTAAGAATAATTTGGCATGATGCCAAAGTCTAGATCTGAAGCTCAACAACTAATTCATTCTTCCAGAAGGTTAAAAGACACACTCACTAAGAAGAAACACTAGTACAATCTAGATATGAGTAGATCTACTGTCTCCACTTGCTGCAACTCACAAGGACAACCCAACCCTCAATAGGATCAACACTGTAGGTGTAAGGTGGAGCTTGGCCCAAGCCTGATAGTGGACAAGACAAACAAGACTCCTCCAAGAGCTGCTCAAGGAAGGAGGTGGAAATCCTAAATAGGAAAACCCAAAGAGGATTGTCTAAACGGACAATACCTTTAGAAAATAATATCTTCAAAAACCCCTTCATTCTTCTCTCCTCTTCCTTTTATAATATTGGAGTCCTGTCAAACCCTAAACCACTTCATTTTTTAGCCCCTTTCACATGTATAACCTCCATCTAGAACTGCATTGTGCCTCAAGGAGGTTCAATGCATCTAGACTGCGCTGTAGATATGGTCATGGTTGACTTGGTCAAGTGATCAACCTCTTTCACACTCAAGTGTGTTTTATAAAATGGCCTAGATTTAGCCATGTTCACATTGGGCATTGATTTATTTTTTTATTTTCAGGAGTTTTACATGTCCTCCTTTACATTTTATTCATCAACATGAAATGCAAAACAAAACAAGGCAAAATAGAATATTCCCATTAGCTTGGGCTAATTGGGAATATTACACCAGGCTAGTGGAAATACTAACAGGGGGGGTGAATTAGTATTCCTTTCAGTAGTATTATTATTAATCTTTCAGAGCATTAGTTAATATTCAATTATTATCAGTGTTTGTACAATGATAGCATTAAACAAAAGGAACACAAATGCACATAGTTTTTAACGTTGAAACACTCTTCGGGACAAACACCACATGAATTATTTTCTAATAATTCTTTAATATTCAATTCCAATTGAAAATAAAGTTCCAACTTCCTAGAATCTAGAAAATCATTCTTCTTCAACTCCCACTGGGTGGGTGCTCCAATGCCTGAGATTCTTTAGTAGTCAACTAAATGGATGCCCCAACACCCAATGAGCTACAACTCACCCTAGCACTGCCCTACCACCCTAAATTTTTCACAGGCTTGAACCTGTCGGTGACTTCATGTACTAGCCTAGCACCACCCTACCATCCCATAGAAGAATAAAATAAGAATGGACTCCCGTACCAAGGAAAATGGTCCACTTTACAATTATATAGAATGATGTAGAATAAGAAGAAACAATATACCATAAACCCAACTATGACACAACCACCTAATGATGATCCTAGACCTCCTAACATTGCCTCTTCAACTCTTGGTAGATAAACACTTGTACAATTTTTACAATGATGCATTTACAATGACTTAGTACAATGATACCTTTACAGTGATTGTATGCAGTGCTTCCCACTTGAAGACCTCATGCGGTGAACTTCTTGCTAATGCTACACACCTTGATTTATGCTCTTGTCATGCTACCCTATTTTTCACCTTTCTTTGCTTTGCTACCCTAGAAAGTCTCATCCTTTGCATCCCTTGACAATACATGATGTAGCGTTTTCTTACCCTCTAGGAGCTTGATATTGAATATGGTGTATCTGTTTTATTACAGATCTCCAATATGTGATTTTTGGTCATGTAGTAATCCTATGAGTCTTCTTTCCAATGCCATAGGTATGACCCAATTTGGATTCTTCAACAGAGAGTTATCCCCAATCTCTCACAATGCCCTAATTATGGAATGGTTCAGTAGAGCGAACTTGTATGGTGTGCCACATGTCACTATTTCTCCATTCATCTCTGAAATTGATACAACGAACACTATATTTCATGCACTATCTATAAATTTTTACATAGTTCCAATATGATACTCAAAGAGAGAGTTATGATGTTTTTTCCAAGGTCACTTCTTTGAGATGAAGTTCAGGAGCCTGCAAAAATACTGACTTCCACAGATCATACCTCCGAAACTATTGTGCACCTTGATCTGAAATTTTTGCTGGAGCTTCCTTAGGATTTCTGCTTCACCTCATAAATAGTTCAGCTTCTGAAACTTTGTAGCAAAAAAATTATCGCACAAATTCCACGATGACCATTTTTAGGTAGCGAAATCCCTACATGAGGAGGATATGACGATCACAATTTATATAAATGCTTATGTTCATAGGGACTTCAACAAGTGAACATGGGAGGGATTTTAGGAGCTTAAAAATTATTAATTATTGAATTACAAATGACCCATTCCACAACCCCATGGGGTTTTAGCCCACTAACTGGGGTTACAAACTTCAAACATGAATATCTCTCAAACCGTGAAGAATTACATGGCGTGCCATATATCAACAAAAACTTATCGACAAGTAG
Organism: Pinus albicaulis; assembly: GCA_034641835.2. Taxonomy (NCBI): domain Eukaryota; kingdom Viridiplantae; phylum Streptophyta; class Pinopsida; order Pinales; family Pinaceae; genus Pinus; species Pinus albicaulis. The sequence continues at coordinate 57,898,869 of CM076579.1, read as the reverse complement.
AAACCATCAAAAATATTATAGACCCATAATATAGTAATTTGGTAGGTCAAAAATTACATGCAAGATCAAGGTAGCCCCTGGTGCTGCTTGGGTTGACATCAATGACAACCACTGATAAAAAATATCCTCCTTTCACATTGATGGCAACACAAGTAATCCCCCTGCGATCATGAAACCTCTCCCTACAACATTCTATCCCCCTTTCAAATCAATGGCAAAGGGTAACTCCATCTGATAGACAACCATCCTGTGGACCTGTACACACTTCCACTCCCCCTAACACACAACCATCCTGCGGACCTATACACACTTCCACTCCCCCTTTATATTCTGAATAAGGAAAATGTAATGAGAACTTGGGAGAATCCCAAGCTTCTGGAAAAGATATTGAAATGATTCACGAGGTAAAGGTTTAGTGAAGATATCAACGATTTGTTTTTTTGTATCAATACACTCAAGTTTAATATTCTTTTCGGCGACTTGTTCTCTAACAAAATGATATTTGATCGGAATTTTTTTTTGCTTTTGAATGCATGTCAGGTTTCTTGGAGATGCTAATGGCATTGGTGTTCTCATATAATATGGGAATAGGTTCACTAAATTGTACTTGAAGATATTGCAAAGCTTGTTTCAACCAAAGGAATTGAGTACAACATATTGCCGCTACAATTTATTCTACTTCTGTTGTAGATGACGAGATTGAGGTTTTCCTTTTGCTCAACCATGATACGAGTAAACCAACTATATAGAATGTTTCTCCACTAATACTCTTACGATCATCAACGCTTCCTCCCCAATCTGCATCTGTAAAGGCTTGAATAATGAGATTGTTACCCTTGGGATACCACAAGCCATATTCTTCTGTGCCCTTTATATATCGAAGAATTATTTTGATGGAAATAATTTGTGATTCTTTTGGTGCTGCTTGGGATCTTGCTACTTGTCCAACTTATTTCATAACATCTGGCTAGGAGGCTGTTACATATAGAAGTATACCAACCATAGATCTGTACAACCTCTGATCCACATCCATATATGAGTCATCTATTATCAATTTGCAACCTATTACCATCGGAGTAAGGATGGGTTTGCAATCTTCCATTTTGAATTTCTTGAGCATTTCCTTGATGTACTTGGCTTGACATATAAATATTCCTTTCTCTTGCTGAGATATTTGAAGCCCTAAGAAGTATGTAAGCTCACCAAGTAAAGACATCTCGAAATCACTTTGCATATTTGTAGAAAATTTCTTACTTATTGGATCATCATTCTACCAAATACTATATCATCCACATATACCTCAATGATTATTAAATTATCTTTATCTATTTGTACATAAATATTGCTATCAACAGTGCCTTTCTTAAACCTGTTTTGACGTAGATATCCATCAATACAAGCATACCATGCTCTAGGAGCCTACTTGAGACCATATAGAGTCTTCTTTAACCTGCAAACATAATCTTCTTTTTCTGATAGTAGAAACCCTTTAGGTTGTTCGATGTAAACTTCTTCTTCTAATTCTCCATTTAGAAATGCCGACTTAAAATCCATTTGGCAGACTTTGATTTTTCTTGAACATGCATAGGTGAGAAACATTCATATGGCTTTCATTCTTGCAACTGGTGCAAATGTTTTGTCAAAATCAATTCCTTCCACTTGTGCATAGCTTTTGCAAACCAATCTTGCTTTTTTTCTGGTAACCGGTCCATCTTCATTCAATTTGTTCCTGAACACCGATTTAGTCCCAATGCCATTTTTATCTTTTGGTCGTGGAACTAATTCCCAGGTGTTATTCTTCTCAATTTGATCTAAATCTTCATTCATAGCTGCTACCCAATGTTCATTATGGCTAGCTTCCTCAAAAGTACTAGTCTCAAAGGTTGTTGTTAGAAAATTATATATATTACAGAGCAATGCAACACATAAAATATGTGGAAAAAACAAGTACACAAAACACATAAAACCAGAGAGACACAGATATACGTGGTTCACCTAGTTTGGGCTACGTCCACCCTGAACAGCTAGTCCTTCCTTTCTATTATCCAGCAAAATGAAGATACACAACCTACAATAGATTTGTAATATCCTCTATTCTCTCTCACAGTCTCCCTATTTGTTTCTCGCTCTGAGAATACACATACAATGCACAGCCACAATACAGTGCCCTCATACAAAGAGAGGGGTTGCCTTCTAGGGAAAAAACGCTAAACTAAACGTAACTTATACTGTCAGATCATCTACCTAATGAACGGCCTAGATTGACTAGAAATTAATATACTTTTACAAGGAAATTTTACATTTGTTTTTAGCTTTGGGGGCGCTGCCCTCGAAACCCCCCACCAGTGGGGGGCTCCATAAAGTCGCAGCCACCCTCCCTGGACCCCCTAGGCAGCATTTAATTATGGGCATCGTTACTACCACATTGAGGTATAGGGGTCCAATGATGTGATACAAAATAAACAAGATAATCAGGCTTCACACCCAACAATCTCCCACTTGGAGACTGATTGTAGCAACTCCACTGCTGCTTCATTTGTTGGACAGTGACTCCTCTTTGGACCTGGTTGTTTCTCATCTTCATCGTCATCCTTGAAGACCAATTGAAACTGAGCATAATCTCAATTTATCCCTAGTTACAACTTTTTTTATCATATCTGCAGGATTCTGGCTAGTGTGTATCTTTTCCAGTTTCAACTGTCCATCTTCCAATACTGACCGTATGAAATGGTACTTGAGCTGTTTGTATTTAGTCCTAGAATGAAATGTTGAGTTCTTTTCAAGATGAAGGGCACTTTGGCTATCATTGTATAACGTTCCCATATCATGCTTCTTTCCCAATTCATCCATAAACCTTTGTAACCAAATCATTTCTTTACTAGCCTCTGTAGCAGCAACATACTCTGCTTCTGTTGTTGAAAGTGCAACAACACTTTCGATTTTTGAAACCCAACTGATAGTTGTTCCACCTACAGTAAATACATATCCTGTAGTGCTCCTCCTGTTATCTCCATCACCTGCCATATCTGCATCAACATATCCCTGTAGAACAATGTTTGAACCACCAAAGCATAATGCTTGATTTTTGGTACCTCTCAAATATCTGAGAATCCATTTTACTGCCATCCAATGTTATTTTCCTGAATTGTTCATGTACCTGCTTACAACTCCCACTGCATGTGCAATATCAGGCCTTGTGCATACTATGGCATACATTAAGCTTCCAACTGCTGATGCATATGGAACTTTAGACATATAGTCCATTTTTTCTTGGATCTTGGGGCACATCTCCTTACTAAGTGTGAAATGGATAGTAAAGGTGTACTAACTAGTTTTGCATTCTGCATATTAAAACTTTTCAACACCTTTTGTATGTACTCATTCTATGACAGTGCTAATTTGTGATTTTTCCTATCTCTACTTATTCTCATACCACGAATTTGTTTTGCAGCTCCCAAATCCTTCATTGCAAATGAATTTGTCAATTTTCTTTTGAGCACATTTTTTTCCTGCATGTTAGACCCTGCAACAAGCATGTCATCTACATACACTAACAATATAATATAGCTGCCATCATTTTTATTTTTCATATAAACACAATGGTCAGAGTGACATCTGGTATAACCTTGTTCAGACATAAACCTGTCAAATTTTAGATACCACTGCCTTGGAGCCTGTTTTAAGCCATACAATCTCTTCTTTAACCTGCACACTAATTTTTCCTTCCCTTTGACTTCATATCCTTCTGGTTTCTCCATATAGATCTCTTCCTCCAAATCTCCATGGAGAAATGTTGTCTTTACATCTATTCGTTCAAGATGTAAATCTTCTGCTGCTACAAGTCTTAAAATAGTTCTGATTGAAGTCATCTTAACAACAGGAAAAAACATTTCATCAAAATCAATACCTTTCTTCTATGAAAACCCCTTCACCACAAGTCTAGCTTTGTACCTCTGTTTTCCTCCATCTTCTTCCTTCAGCCTGTAATCCCTTTATTCTGCAATGTAGTTTTACCTGCAGGCAAACTGACTAAGTCCCAAGTCTGGTTATGCATTAAGGAGTCCATCTCTTCTTCGATGGCTAGCTCCCACTTCTTCCTTCTTTCAACCTGCATTGCTTCTTCATAACATTCAGGTTCACTAGAATTAGTCAACAATAAATAATATAATGAAGAGTATTGTTCAGGGGGTCTACTTATCCTGGTAGATCTTCTAACACCACTTTCAGGTGTTTGAGGTGCCTGTTGCTATTGTGGTGGTTGTTGTTGTTGTGGCTCTTGATTATTATTATTTTCAGGCACCTTTACCTTTTCTGTGATCTCATCAAGAACTATGTATTCTTTGTTTTCTTTTTTTTCTATTTCTTTTCCTGCAACTGATTATTATACAATACCTTTTCATTGAATATTACATCCCTGCTCCTAATGATTTCGTGATTTTCATAATCATATAAGCGATAAAAATCATTAACATCATATCCAATAAAGGTAAATTTCTTTGATTTTTCCTCAAGATTTGTTCTGTTTTCTTTATTAATATGGACAAAGGCCCCACAGCCAAAAGGCTTTAAAAAAGAGTAGTTTACCTTTTTACCTGTCCATGCTTCCTCTGGAATACCACTATCCAAGAAACTTGAAGGCCCTATGTTTATTAGATAAACAACATTATCTACAACATCTACCCAAAATTTTAAAGGCAATCCTGCATGCAATCTCATGCACCTTGCACGCTCCATGATTGTTTTGTTCTGTAATATCCCAAAATAGGGATTTTCTACAACAAATAGAATACCTTAAGGTATACCAGAGTTTGAGATGTAGCCATTAAGCTCATAAAAGATATTAAATCATATTTTCTTCAATAATATGTAGAAAAAAAAACATTATGATTCATTTCTTCAACCCAAAGTGGGGAAAAGCAGTTATTTTAGCCCTAAAAACATTAATTTCAGAGATTTGCATAAAAATAAGGGCAAAGGACGGTGGGATCCCTTAGTTCAGGTAACAAGAGACATACATACCAAATTTTAGCTAAAAAAAATGACTCTGGCTATGTTAAACAGATCTCCCACTCCCGATATGGCTTAAAAATGCCCAATCCCCATGACTTGACTCAGCAGAAATTAACTGAAACACATACTGCATGATTTACTGAAGGTTTTAGGCACAATATGGTATAAAATCAGATATAGAGTTTATTATATTAGAATATGGAAGAAAATGGAGATGAATCTCCTTTTACATATCAGAAAGGTGACCCGACAAGGGTTTCATGGAAGCACAATATACAAAGAGCATATCTGGAGATCTAGATCTGGAAAATGCAGTTTACTACAACACTGAATAAATGTAGCTGAAATATATAGATGACAGAAGAATAATAATATACAGATCTTTCCAGAAGAAGGGTTGGCCCTTCCTCCAAGGGACAAGCTCACAAGCAAGGGATCAAACCCTGCTACTGCAGCACTCTAGAAAATTGTAATGTTCCAAATTAAGGAATAGCTACAGATTGGGAATAATTTGAGTTATTACCAATGTGGAGCTATAGACATATACTTCATGCAGGTTTAAAAAAACTTAACCTTCAGTTAAATATGCAGCAGCAACCTTATACAACGTTTTATAGACCAAAAGGTGGGGAAAAGTGATGATCTTGGCCCTAAAATGAATGAATTTAGAGATATGCATAAAATTAAGGGAAATGGAGGGCGTTTATTTTATATTAGGTCATGAGGGACCTATGCTCCGAATTTCATCTTAAAAAAATAATTCTAGCTCGGTTAAACAGTTCCTCCTTCCCAAACTAGGCTTAAAAACCAGATTTCCCATGGCTTAAATGATGCAGAAAGTGCTGAAGCTTCTACAACGTGATTTTCTGAAGGGTTTAACTGAAATAATGATGGAAAATAAATATGAAAAGTTCATAATATGATTCAATGGCTTTATATGAGAAAACATAGATTTATACATGAAGAAAGGCCTCAAAACTAAGCAAAATGCTTCAAGAAAATGCCCAATAAACTAGACAGCGTAATATTTAGGAAGTTGAAGCAGTGTTTCATTATATTTTAGAACTAAAATAAATATTAATAGAAAATCATAGATCAGAACGGGATCTATATGCAAAAAGAGCTTTTTAGTACATTCCCCTTGGGGATCTCAGCAGAAGATGAATAACAATGAATAGATCTAAGATCTACACCATAGATCTGCAGTAATCTTCAAAAATTTCTGAAGAATATGATGCATAGTATATCAGATCTGAAATAGGACATGGATTGGTTGGCCAATCCATGGATCACCTCAGTAAAGGAAAAGAGCCCTTTCACCAGAGATCTCTCCTCCAAACTGATGCAAAACCCACACTGCAACTCTGCTTGCAAAAGGACATAGTTTCCTCAAGGGAATGTGCTGAATAAGTGGAGAACACTTTGGCCTGATTCCAAGATAAGAATTTGAAGCCCCAAAACAGCTATTACACTCTTTCTAGTGATTTAGATGACTTCCCCACTGAAAAGATGCAATAGAACTCTTTAGATCTGAATGGATCTGATTCCACTTACTGCAGCTCACAAGTCAACTCAACTCTCAACATGAGAAGCACTGTAATGTAAGGTGAAGCTTGGCAAAAAATTCCGATAGTGGATCAATGCAGCACAATCTCCTCTAAGAGACCCTCAAGGAAGAAGAGGAATTCCTAAACAGGAAATCCCTCACTCTCTAGCTAAACAACCAAGAGAGTTTGAGTTTCTCAAGCAATCTCAAAATCAAAATATCATCAACAACCTTTTACTTGAGCCTTATCCTTCCTTTTATAAGATGAGGATGTGCAAAACCCTAAACCACCTTGAATTACTTAACCCCTTTCACATGAGGTCCTCCTTCTAGAACTGCGTTGTCCCTTTAGGAGATACATTAAACCTAGACAGCGCTATAGATTTGGTCCTGTTGACCCATTCAAATAGCTCAAACCTGTTTCACACACAAGTGGCTTTTATTAAGAAAGCCCTGATTTGTCTTTGTTCACATTGGGCATTGATTTATTTTTATGTTTTAGGAGTTTTCCATGTCCTCCTTTACATTTTATTCATTAATAAATAAAATTAAAGACATAATGAAATATTCCTATTAGCTTGAGATAATTAGGAATATTACAGTCCTCCCCTCCAAAATTGTTGCTTTTCCTCAAGCAAATGCAAGGTGAGTGCTACAAAATCTCCTCCTTGGTGACACCAACATAAGATAAGCTTCCCCTAGAAGCCAAGTGCTCACCAATCCATCCATCCATTTCTTGCTCCTCCAAGGTTCTCATGAGATGCAAATAGCTCATCCCATAAGGAGACAATAGATGATATGAAACAAACATGGTTTGCCCCCATGCTCTCCCTGAAATAAGAAAACATAAAGTACATGGAGAGTAGCCATCCCATGAGGCACATGCCATCCTTCCTTCTTTCCCCATACATCCCCATAGAATTACAAGTACATTATCAAGATAAGGAATCAAAACAATGTGCTTGGAAATAGAAAATTGCACATATGGAGGTGGTCATAGCCCCACATGTGGAACCAATGCATGGCATCCCCTGCTTGCATCAAATGTAGATATGGTAAGTGGTTTTCCCACCACTTACTTGCTGCCCACACCATATCACCATGGCTGAAAGTGTGATATATGTTTGGTGCTTTGGGGAAGCACCCATCATCTTGAAAAATCTCCCTTTTCTTCTTAAGGGAGTGGCCCAATTCAGAAATTTTTGGGGCCCAATATTGGCCAAGAGGCTCACATGATATAACACTCCTCGTTGGAGTCATGCTCCGCAAAAACATGGTGTAAGAGTACATGAAATCAGAATATAAAACATATGTAACATGATCATGTTTTTCAACAACAATCCTCCTCCCATCAATGTAGTGGTGCATGGATCTATTCTCTTCCTCGAAAGAAGAAAGAGTGAGCTGATTTGACTCTTCCTTTTGGCCCCCTTCCATGCCAGAGATGTTATGTGGAAAGTTTCCCTTCCATGCTGCTTCAAATCATAGCATAATAAGGGGCCATCCCACCACTTTTTTGCTGAAATAATCTTCTTTAAAACTTGGAAATGATAGAGGATAATTAGTGTTGGCTGAATGGAATTCAAGCAACACATGTCAAGCTCCAATTTCTCCCATGTGAGAGACTTCCTTTCATGAAAAAAACTCAATACATGACCTTTTGCATAAGAGAACACAATACACAATGCAGCAGCCATATAAGGTTCCATCCTCTTCTTGAAATACAAATGAATATGGGGAATTTCACTCTCAATGGATACATTCATCCAGTGTATCATTCCTCCCCTCATGTTTACAATAAATATTTGAGCATCATTAACATCATGATATAAACATGCTCCCATATGTCATTTCGTGAGAAGGTTGCATCTTTTCCCAACCCAAAGTACATACATGATTATGATATTCATTCTAAATAGAAATACATGTACATACAACATGAATACAAGTAGATGTATGGACATGAAATTCAACATGTGGTGTCCATACTCTCTCCTCATCAACCTGTTAGCCTCCCTATGAAATTCTTGACAAGCAAGTTGGGAGGCTAGGTTGTTTTGGGGCCTTCAAGGAATGCCTTTTCCTAAAAACCCATCCTCCTTCAAGTCCCTTTGTGCTATGCCTAACATAAATCCTCTCTGTTGGTCCATTCCTCAAAAGGCCTTCATTACCCCTTATCCCCTGCCAATTTCACATTTTTCCCCTTCACTCCCCTCTGTCAAAATCCCCTCGAAATTCCCCTTTAAATCCCACTATCACCTTTTGTTTCCCTAGATCCCCACTTCACCTCCCTATCGTTGCTTTCATTGGGCCCAAAAATGCATTAAAATCGAATTAAAATGATAAATTTCACATATATGGGTCCTAGCCCCTTCCCCGCTAAACCCTTCTCCTTTTTCCCCCATATAACCTGATCCTGGGACCGTCCGCCAACTCCAAAGGTGCCTATCCACTGAGTTTATCAGGCAAAATTCCATCCATAGATCTTGGCAGATCGGACGGCGGTCATTAAATCCCCAGTGCCCACGTCTCCCACGTTCTTTTTCCCTTGATGAGCCATCGTCGTCCAAATACATGACGATATGACGGTCTGCATTCCATCCGCCTAGTGGGCCCCACTGTGCACTATTCCAAAACCATTGGTATTCATCGCACCGCCTTTGTGCGGATGGCAATTTTTCTCCATCGCCCAGCGATTCCACTCAGCTCTTGACACGTGGCCCCGACACTGTTTCAAAACTGCCGGTTCATCGCGTGTTAACATTCGGTACAGGATGCCGAGTGATATGCGTAATATTCGTTCGATCCTGAGCCCTTCATCCGACAGTCGACGATCGACGAAGCTGCGCATTGTTTAACCCCCGACCGCCGTACCCCTGGTCCGCCGTCCGTCGTCCTCCGCCGTCGATCTCCACCGCGATCGACGGTCCATATTTGTTCTTCCGCTGACGACTGTTCCACTGTCCCTGTTCCGCCACGTCATCTCCACGTGTGCCCTCCATAATTTCTCCCATTCAGTTTCGTATATTTGGTTCTTTTCGTGTTTTTCAATGTTTTTGTTGTGTTTTCACTCTGTATTCCTCCAACCTCCACCAGAGCGATTTTTACTATTTCCTCTGCAAATTCCTCCTCCATTTCATCTGCATGGCCATTTCCTCCATCCACACTGCATCCATTGCCCCCGCCCATGATTTTCTTCATAGGTTTATTGTTTTTGCAGGGTTATCAGAGGCGGAAAACCGCCATGATGCATATGTACCTCTTCAATGGCGTGTTGTGCGGGCAGAGAGCTGATATGGGAGCTGGTACTCCAAGGAAATGTACAGAAAGGTGGCGGAGGTATAAATTTCATCAAAGGACAAGTTTTGAAAATCCGCAACCAGATCCGGTGCCATTAAAGCCCAGATCTTGCAGAATCGAAATATTTATGGAGCAGTGGAAAAACCAGCTTATGACTATAGTATTCAGTGCTCAAGACTGAAGATTTGGATCCATAATGCAATAATTTAAGGAGCAAAGCACCAATTTGAAAACCCCAAAGGTCAATCAGAAATTTAATGCACTTGAAATCATACTACTAGGTTTCCTATAGCAGCAGAATTTTTTTCTTCATTAGAGGACAAAATTCCCATGCAGTTTTGATTATGTATCGTGTCCCTGAAGTTTCCTACCCTGACAGCAGTCCTACAGGATCAGGATCATTTATTGCACAAGTAGGGCGGATTTCACTGTTCCTTATTTTATTTCACCACATGTACCACAAAGTACCGCAGTCATAATGCCTAAGCCATACTAGGGATGAATGCAGAGGTTTAAAATAGGATGGGTTTCGGCCCTTTATTCTTTTCCGTGTTTAATGTTACATTTAGTGTTCACCTACCTCCTCAGTCAATCTTCTATTCATCCTTTGCTATAAAGCACAGAAGGAAATTATTGCAATGGTTGTTGATTGGATATCAGTAGATTGCAAGCATTTTCCTCTTGAGACAAGTTCTCTGTGTAATATTGTAAGATAGGCTGAGATTTGATGTATTCAGACTGAATGTTCAAGGTGTGGGCAATGATGTACCTGATTGGTGTTGCTTTTAATATGACAAGCACATTTCTTTTGATACTGATCTAAAGCAGCTGGTGATGTTTTCCTTTCTCTGTATTTGTGATTGACTTGCTTTCATTTCATTACATTTCTTCAGGCTCGCATCAGAAGTTTGGCATAAGATTTACCCTTGATAGGTACCTTATGTTCCTACTCTCCCAGCCTTTTATGTTTTCGGCTTATATGTGTATCTGAATATTGATTTCAATTGATTTAACCAGTGTAGTGGATGTCATTGCCTACTCCCTGATGTATGAATTAATGAAATCTATGTTTAGATGTTCTTGCTAGGATTTAGTTAGATGAGTTGAGAACACTGGGAGGTCTAGAACCCTGTCTCTGCCTCACTAGGATCTTTCCATCTCATTAAGCCTTTCTAAGATCCCTTGTCTTGCCTTTGGTTTTGTCCAAGCAGGTCTGGAGTTAAATGACCTCTGACCTGATCTATAGACAGAATTGGCTGGTTCCCCTTCACTCATTTTCAGTCCTTAATGTTCCATTCCATCAATCATCTTTTAAGATCCAAATGCTCTAGATAACTAGCCCAACTGAAAGCTTGCACATTGAACACAAGTAAAGCCTTTCTTGACTCCATTGCCTAATGGCCTTGATGTTCCCTAAGTTATCTATCTTTGCCTAGTTTCCTCTTTGCTCATCCTTGTCTTATATTGGACCTTTCTTTCCTGATTCCCAACAGCCAAACACAAAAAATCAAACAAACAAACCATGTGCCTATAACTAGCCTAAAACCTTAACATTTGAGCTTCAAAGACATAAAACCTTCGACTATCATAGAGAGATCCCTCTCTGGACCTAGGAGGGCTAGATCCTAAGGTCCGAAAGTGGTTCTATGTTGTCTCATATTTTGGTCTTGTCAACCTGGCCAAAACATGGAAACCCCAACATAATGGCGACTCCGCTGGGGAAAAATTGAGTACATTACATTTTTAACATCTCTAAGCATTCAAACCCTCCATCTCTGGTTAGGTTGGTTGTTAGTCATATATTTTCTCGGACAGCCTCAGTATCATTTGTTGTGTTCACTTGTACTCGTAGATAGAGCCTGGACAGGGCCAGGTAGCCTCTGGATCTCATCCTCTTTTGGAGGTGACATATCTGGTAAAAGCCCTCCTAGTCAATCTCTGGTTAGAGTTTGTTGTGGTATGAGGTTATCCTTGAAAGGTGATAATGACTGGGCACTGTGGTGGACATTATAACCCTTTGACATACCATAAATCTCCCACCTGGAAACTCCATAGTTCCTAAAATATTAATACTCCACTGGTGATCAGTAGGCTTGCTAATTAACTTGGTTTCACATTAGACTCCACTGGGAGACCAACCTTTGAAACAACATTAACTACAACAGAAGTAACAAGTAGGGTTAAGCTGCTGGGCTAGGAAACAACATTCTGGCTTTTAGGACCATTCACACAAGATCTTATCCCAACCCTGACCCACCTGAAATAGTTGACAATCGGGAGAGTATCCTTAGGGAAGCTCCTACACCTAAGAGATCAACTATTTCTAGCCACATTCATAGAGCTCATTCTACACGAGACGACCTAACAGCTCTATCACATTTTCTCCCTGACCTAGACCCTCCAAACAGTTTACCAAGAGATAGGTCATTCAGTCATCTAGACCAGCCAGACCCTGAGCTTCATAGCACACCATCTAATAGTGGTCAACACACTAGGGACAGAGGAACCCCTCCATATACACCACCTGATATCCACTTCATTCAAAACTTGGGGCTCTCCCACCCTAGATCTGCTCAACAGACTTCTGCTGGTCCTAACATCCCTGTCATCCATATACCAGCTGCTCAAACTAACCCTATACCTCATCAAAATATCATCATGGCAGCCTGGTATGCACCTCTGGTTTTACCTCAGCCCATGTCACCCTTACCCAATGATTATCAGTCAAAAATCCCACACTTCACTACTAAAGAGTCCATAACAGCTCAGCAACACATAGATAAGATGGAGGATTCTTTTGACTATATGGAAATTGATTATGAAACAGTTAAAATGAGAATCTTTGCCCAAAGCTTGGGGGGAGACGTAAAGAAATGGTTTAAAAACTTACCTCCAGGCAGTATCCAAGATCTCCCTGCATTATATCAGACCTTCATAAACAAATGGGAGACTAGAGCAAACCCTCGCCAACTTCTAGAAGAATACATGAGCCTTAAAAGGAATGTAGGAGAGAGTTTCCATGATTACACAACAAGATTTAACAGCATTTACGATGCTCTCCCTCCACATATGAAACCTCCACAAGGTATGGCCCTAGAAAAATACCCTGATGGGTTTGATGCTGACATGGCCTATGAGCTTAGGGATAAAGAATACACCACATTGGAAGACATGCAGAAATGGGATGTAAACATAGAGGCAAATTTGATTGAGAAAAGAGCAAGTCCGACGTCTGAGAAGAGGGTAACCTATAGGGATGACAATGTAGCCTCCACATCTGATCCAAATTATGACAAATTATCTAAACATGTGGATAAGCTACAACAAATGATGGAAAATATGGTTGTCACAGTTAGCAATCAGAACAAAAACCAGAACCAAAACTTTAGAAGAAACAACAATTCTCCCAACAGACAGAGAGAGTCAGATCAACAAGTAATTCCCCCATTCCAAGAAAAAATTTTAGATGAAGATTAGGGAATCATAGAAGATTCTGAAGGGAATAAAATAAACATGTTTGAAACAGAAGACTCAGTCCTTAACTGTGATTCAGGGGAAGACCAATGTTGGGAAAAATACTGAGAGGGGGGGGGGGGGGGGGGTGAATCAGTATTTACTGCATATTCAAAACTTTTTACTTTTTCACTCTTTAAAACCCATACGCTACTTTCCTTTAGTAAACTCGCGTATACATGCGGATATCCTTCATAAAACTCGCGTATTAGTAGAGATCTAAATATGCAGATATTTATCAACTTATTTCTTTGCAATATTCATTCATCTGATGTTAAGTTATCAGTAAACATGTGCAGTAACAACGTAATAAACCATCACACAAAGCATCACACATAAACACTAGGATTTTTAGGTGGAAACCCAAGTCGGGAGAAAACCACCGCTGCAGTTGCTCAGCCTTCAATATTTTATTATAGAGAAAACATCTTACAACATATGTGCTGGTGCAGACTTTACCAGCACGCAGGCACCCACCTGCGCTCGTTTACCAGCCTCTCCTGGAAGGGAGCTCCAACCCCTGACTCGTTTACCAGCCTCTCCTGGAAGGGAGCTACGACCCCCTGCTCTCGTTTACCAGCCTCACCTGGAAGGGAGCTACGGCCCCACTGCTCATTTACCAGCCTCACGGAAGAGAGCTTCAGCCTTGCAATGAAGGCTACAACCCTCGGCACCTCTATGGACCACGTTTCATCAGACACCTGCTTCGGATCCAAAGCTTCCTTTAGGACACCCGCACGAGCCACGTTTCATCATATTTGTTGGACCCACTCCATACTTTTAAGCACGATCAGACATAAAAGCTGATACATATAACTCATGTGAGATATCGATAAACCAGCGAGCAAGATGGAGACATTTCTTACCCCAGGACTTGTGAACCTAGTTTGCATCGTGCTTTCCTTTCCGATGTCGTATGTCTGTCCATTCACATAGCTTGACCCGTATGCCCATGCATGTCTGAATCCAATTTCATTGCGCATACGCGCTTTATCTTCAGCGAAGCCGTGTATATACGTGCTTCCTCTTCGGTGAACTAGCGTATGGTTCTTCAGAATTTTAATGTCATTGCAATTCTTCACAACAGATACATCACTTCAGATTTTACCCTTTACCTCAGACAGATGTTTGCCTCATCACAGATCTAATCATTCCATAAACAGATCTAGAAAATACAAGTACATTTTAGATCTAGATCCCCTTCTTCATCATTGGTGCATCATACATTCAGATTTATCATTCAACTGTAACCCTTTACATTCAGATATACTTCAGAGAGAAGTATTCATTCAAGCTCAGACATCTTGCACCCCCACTCATAATTTGCACAATGAATTTCTTCTCTTTATATAGGTTTACCCTTTTTCAATACCATGAGCCAAAACCACATTACTTTCGATGGTATTCTTGGACGGGGTCATTTAGACGAATCATTACCCAATACAATGGGTCAATACCATGGTGGTTACCCCTGGTTTTGCACTTTATGAGCGCTCTTGCCCATACGCAACTTGGCACGTTGTTTTCCGCGTGCATACGCGACTTCCCCTAGACAGATCCGTGTATGCCTTGAGACATACTCTTTTCATCATAGATCTAACATATATTGAATTCCTTTCTTCATTTCCTTCTGTACTCTCTGTAGATACATCATATTTACATCATTTAATAGGTTCATCAAGACATATTCTATCAAGCACAACTTCATCAAATGGGTTGCCATTCAAGGACAACACTCTATCAAGTGAGTTGTTCATCAAGGACAACACTCAGCATCATATCACATCAGATTTACATCATTTACTAAGTCCATCAAGTCACGAATAACTTCATCAGGTGGATTGCCATCAAGGACAACACATGCCAACATTCTCATGTCTTCATCTTCATTCAGTGTGTTGCCATCAAGGACAACACTCTGCATCATATTGCCAACAATCTCCCCCTTTGGACTTGATGGCAACCACGATGGTGTTTGGTTACCACAACAGATAGGTACATTAAGAATACAATGACACCATGTCACTTTCCCCATTTTTGACACCATTCTTTCTCTTCATTCAAACACCATGTCACTCTCCCCCTTTGACATCAAGGGCAAAGGGCGGATCAAAACCAACACACTCTCCCCCTTTTCTCCTCATGTGGAAGAAGTGTTCTGCAGATCTGATGTATACTGAAGTGACCAAGCTCCCCCTGAGTTCATGCTGAATCTTCAAACATATTTTTCAATAAAGTACATGACTCTATGAACTTCCTATCACCAAAGACTCATACTTACATCAAATATCCAACCAAGTGGATTTACGTATGAGACCCAAATACCCAACTAAGTGGGTTTACACATCTCAACTCAACTACCCAACCAAGTGGGTTTACAAATTTGACTCAGCTACCCAACCAAGTGGGTTTACAAATTTTGACAAGTCCTTACATGACTGAATATTACAATTTTACATCATGGGTCTCAACAAGACCTTTTCATCAAATTACAAATATGACCATTTATGACCAAAACCAGAAAGTCCTCAAGAAAGAGAACATATTTCAGAATCAACATAATGCCAACAATGCATTATACTCAGCAACATCCAAGCATCCTTTTCATATGACTAAGGCTCCCCCTTAGTTTTTGCATCCTGAACACTTTCACCAAGAAATCATCAAGGCATCTTTATCAAACCATTAGAAATAGAATTATGAGAATTGGAACACCACCAGAGATACCAAACAGTATCAGAGATACCAAGCAACACTGCAGCTGTGCTGAAGAGAGCTGACTCCAAACAGAAAATTGTCAGCAATCAGACATATGCGGTTTTCTGGGCATGAACTCGCGTATATATGAGACTGTGTTTCAAGAAACCCGCATATCCAATACCATCTTCTATATTTTAACCAGATCTGATCCTCTGTGAGAAAAAGACAGTGTTCAGCCTCTTTCTGAGATATTTGAATGCTTCCCTGGACTACAGATAGATAGAACAGTGTAGTTGTGTCTTCAAGCGTCATCCAACGGTTGTAGCATAAGCACATTAGTAAACAAGCCTTCAGATTCTTTGCAGCATCAATACAATCTTTCCAAGAGAGATTATCATACCAGAACAACATCTTCAAATATGTGTCAATCATCCATGTGGTCCAATATCACCATGATCTTTAAGATTTAACATGAAGTAACATATGTAGGCAAAAGATCTCAACCATAGTAACAAACTCTGCATGATCTATTCTTATTTCTGAGTCAAACGACATCCAACTCATCCATGTGTGAGTACAAAAGATACTTATCAGCAACCAGGGCTCAAAATCTCATAATAATAAACCATGTACCAGGTCATCATCATTTGAGCATGAGAATCACAAAAACTAAAGAATAAGCAGTCATATTGTCAACAATGCAATCATTAGTATTCAACCTGCTGCTCCCCCTGAACCAGTGCTCCTTCTTAACTTGTGCAACCTGAATACGTTCATCAGCAAGTCATCAGCAACAATCTCTACATGAACTGCCCTTATCTCTGAATTATAAGACTTTCATCTCAACAATGAATACTCTTCATCAAAAAGCAAATAGGACTCATCCACAATCTTCAACATAAGAAACCATGTATCATATCATCATTATTTAGAACTGAAAAACTAAGCTGATATTGAGTCAATAATATAGTTATTAACAGTCAGACTGATGCTCCCCCTGAACCTTTGCTCCAGATCTTCAGCTATCATATAAATTCTCTTATCATTAATGCATACGCGACTGTGTCTACTGGAACTCGCGTGTATACGTGAATTTTGTTAATAGAAACCGCATATGGAAAGTGAAGCATAGAAATTTTTCACATTCCTTCATCTCCCCTTGAACTTGTACTTCCTGTACCTATCTTCTTCATATCAGATGCTCTGTCAGAAATACATATAACCAGAATAATCAAATTAACCATGAGAGACATCATACATTGCTCCCCCTGTGACGATACATTACTAAATCTCATAATGTATCCCACATCATTCCTGCAGTCAATCAGAGAAGTAAGCTTCAGAAGCGGATGACTGCAGTAGGGTCAAAATTCCCTATGTTTCTGATTGGTCCTCCTTCTTTTTCCAAATTTGCTTGAACTTCCTAACTGTGTGCTGAAAATTGTCCACTTTCTCAGATCTGTTCAACCTGCATTCCTTTCCTACATGTCCATACTTGTTACAAGAATAACATCTCATGTTTCCAGAGAAATAAGCATTAGAATCATAATGAGTGTTTCTAATCTTCCTCCTTTTGCAATCAGCTGCTTTATGACCATACATGTTACATGAAAAACAATATCCCCTGAAGAAACCAGAGTACATTTCTATGTAGAACCTGTTTGTTTGAGGCTGAAATGATATGCTTCTGCAATTTGCTGCAACATGCCCATAATTATGACATTTAAAGCATTCAACATTATTGAATGATTTCCTTTGAAAATTCATGGTTGTCGGTTGACCTTTTGTTTCTTTCAACACTTCATATTTTGCATTGATGTCCTTTGATTCTTTAGCACCTCCTTGTGAACTAGGATCTCCTTTAACCGTTTCATGAAAACCGAGACCAAGTTTGATAGAGGGAGACCTTTGACTACTAAGAATATTGTCCAGAATCTTAGTACTATCTTGAAACCTCAAAAGTTTAACATTTTCTTCTAATTTACCTTTGAGAATGTTTACCTCAACCTCCAAGGCTTGACATTGCTTTGTCATGCTTTCTTCTTTCCTTCTTCCATCTTCTACTTGATCCTTCAGATTTAGAATCTCTTCTTTCAACCCATTTCATTGCTCTTCAAAATTTTGCAAGAGTTCTTCATTCTTCTTCTTCGATGCTTCAAGATTTACTTTCAGAGATATGATTTCTTCTTCAAGTCTTACATTCTTCTTATTTGATTTGTCCAGGTCTTCTTTGAGGGAAATGATCTCTGCTTCAAGTCCATCCTTTTCAAATGATTGTAGAGGTTCCTCATTCTTCTTACTTGATGCTTCAAATTTTTCTTGTAGAGAGATGATTCCAGCTTCAAGACCTTCATTCTTCCTTTTTGATTTTTCCAAATCTGTTTTTAGAGAAACGTTTTCTGCTTC
This sequence comes from Pinus albicaulis, assembly GCA_034641835.2. NCBI lineage: Eukaryota > Viridiplantae > Streptophyta > Pinopsida > Pinales > Pinaceae > Pinus > Pinus albicaulis. Next base: position 57,880,394 of record CM076579.1, on the reverse strand, counting down.
AAGTCCTTCATTCTTCTTATTTGATTCTTCAAGATCTGTTTGCAGAGAGATGATTCCAGCTTCATATCCTTTACTTCGATTGTATACATCATCGAACATCCATTTCAGTCTAAATACCAAAGCTTTGGAGGCAGAATCCTTCTCATTAAATATTCTTTGTTGATCTTTGATAACTTCTTTTAAATCCACAACATTACTTTCACTATCTACATCATTGCTTGCACAGATAAGACCACAAGGACCCCAATCACTATCAGATTCATCTTTGTCAATTTCTGCTATACAGGTTTTCTGAGACATCTCCTTACTTTGAGTAGCCTTCTTCATTTGCTTCTTTGCCATGAGCGCTTGTAGAGCTTGGTCAGAATCTTCTTCATCTTCACTTTCACTATCATAATCTTTGCATATACAGGTAAGTGAAATACAAGAACAACGATCAATACCTATTTCATCTCCTTCAATTTCTGCTATACATGATTTCTGTGGCCTCTTCTTTCCTTGAGTAACCTTCTTCTTTTGCTTCTTTCCCATTGCGACAGATCTCCTTCAAGAGATCAAGCTTCTGCAGAAGAACCTGCTCTGATACCAATTGTTGGGAAAAATACTGAGAGGGGGGGGGTGAATCATTATTTAGTGCATATTCAAAATTTTTTACTTTTTCATGCTCTAAAACCCATACGCTACTTTGTTGAAGCCAACTAGCGTATATACGCGGATATCCTTCATAAAACTCGTACACAGAGATCTATTTATGTCATTAATTCTTCACTTAAATGATTCCTTCATTTATTCATCAGATATTCAATAAACAGTAAAAAGGTGCAGTAAGAACAGAATAAGCCATCACACAAGCATCACACATGAACACCAGGATTTTTAGGTGGAAACCCAAATCGGGAGAAAACCACCGCTGCAGTTGCTCAGCCTTCAATATTTAATTATAGAGAAAACATCTTACAACATATGTGCCGGTGCGTACTTACCAGCACGCGGCACCCACCTCGCTCGCTACTACCCTCTCCTGGAAGGGAGCTACGACCCCCTGATCTCGTTTACCAGCCTCACCCGGAAGGGAGCTACAACCCCCTGACTGAAGGCTACAACCCTCAGCACCTCTATGGACCACGTTTCATCAATTTTCACACTGGATCCAAAGCATCCTTTAGGACACAACTTGCAGGCCACGTTTCATCATATTTTCAGACTGGACCCACTCCATACTTTTAAGCACAGTCAACCATGACACAGATACATATAACTCACTGACAGATATCAGTAGACCAGCAGAACAGATCAGACATTTCTTACCACATACTTCAGCAAACCCTAGTTTGCATACGCGCTTTCCTTTCTCTGATGTCGCGTATATACGCGCTTCCGTTCACATAAACCAGCGTATACTTCTGTACACATTACAGAGCTCATTTCATTGCGCATACGCGCTTTCTCTTCAGCGAAGCCGCGTATATACGTGCTTCCTCTTCGGAGAACTAGCGTATAGATCTTCAACTATTATAGAGCAGCATACTTCTTCAGATTAGATATTCAGTTCAGATTTACCCTTTTGCTTCAGACAGATGTTCGCCTCATCTCAGATCTGAGCCTTCCATAAACAGATCTAGCAGATACAAATACATTCCAGATCTAGATCCCCTTCTTCATCACTCCTTCATCGGTGCATTATACATTCAGATATTTCATTCAACTGTAACCCTTTCCATTCAGATATACTTCAGAGAGAAGTATTCATTCAAGCTCAGACATCTTGCACCCACACACATGATTTGCACAATGAATTTCTTCCCTTTATATAGGTTTACCCTTTTTCAATACCATGAGCCAAAACCACATTACATCCGATGGTATTCCTGGACGGGGTCAATTAGGCGAATCATTACCCAATACAATGGGTCAATACCATGGTGGTTACCCCTGGTTTTGCACTTTTTGAGCGCTTTTTCCCATACGCGACTTTGCACGTTCTTTCCCGCGTGCATACGCGACTTCGATTAGGAAAATCCGCGTATGCCTAGAGACATACTCTTTTCATCAAGATTTAGCACATGCTGAATTCCTTTCTTCATTCCCTTCTGTACTCACTGTAGATACATCAGATTTACTTCATCAAGAACATATTCTATCAAGCACAACTTCACCAAGTAAGTTGTCATCATCTTCATCAAGAGGGTTTCCATTCAAGGACAACACTTATCATCACATCATTTCATATCAGATTTACATCATTTAATAAGTCCATCAAGTCACGAATAACTTGTTCACATAAACCAGCGTATACTTCTGTACATATTACAGAGCTAATTTTATTGCGCATAGGCTCTTTCTCTTCGGCAAAGCCGCGTATATACGCGCTTCCTCTTTGGCTAACTAGCGTATGGCTCTTCAGACTTTTATGTCATTGCAATTCTTCACAACAGATACATCACTTCAGATTTTACCCTTTACCTCAGACATATGTTCGCCTCATCAGAGATCTAATCATTTCATAAACAGATCTAGCAAATATAAGTACATTTCAGATCTAGATCCCCTTCTTCATCATTGGTGCATCATAAATTCAGATCTATCATCAAACCTTTACCCTTTACATACAGATATACTTCACAGAGAAGTATTCATTCAAGCTCAGACATCTTGCTCCCACACTCATGATCTGCACAATGAAATTCTTCTCCTTATATAGGTTTACCCTTTTTCAATACCATGAGCCAAAACCACATTACATCCGATGGTATTCCTGGACGGGGTCATTTAGATGAATCATTACCCAATACAATGGGTCAATACCATGGTGGTTACCCCTGGTTTTTCACTTTTTGAGCGCTTTTTCCCATACGCGACTTGACACGTTGTTTTCCGTGTGCATACGCGACTTCTCCTAGACAAATCCGCGTATGCCTTGAGACATACTCTTTTCATCATAGATCTGACACATACTGGATTTCTTTCTTCATTCCCTTCTGTACTCACTGTAGATATATCAGATTTACTTCATCAAGAACATATTCTATCAAGCACAACTTCATCAAGTAAGTTGTCATCATCTTCATCAAGTGGGTTGCCATTCAAGGACAACACTCAGCATCATATTGCTAACAAACATCAATTCATATCAGATTTACATCATTTACCAATTCCATCAGGTCAAGAATAACTTCATCAGGTGGATTGCCATCAAGGACAACACATGCCAACACTCTCATGTCTTCATCTTCATTCAGTGGGTTTCCATCAAGGACAACACTCTGCATCATATTGCCAACAGGAAAGTATTGAATTTCTTCTAATTTCTAGGTGGAAGATCAT